>JAWZYV010016781.1:20000-27500 GCA_038373885.1 Cheiracanthium punctorium | reverse complement strand
TTTACATGTCATAAAACACTCCTGTATAAATATTAACTCTGTAATTATGCTATTATATAGTAACGCTGATACGGGACTCACTCGCTAACAAATCCGGTCCGGCCACTTCCAAACAAAACTTTTACCGTCATTAATACAAACAGATTAAAAAGTTACTGTGTAAAAATTTAATGAAATTCACACAGTTCGTGCGATCGGCTTGAAAATTTTCATGATTATGTAAAAAATATATAAAAACGATCTGCACTATTTTAAAAATCTAAAAATCCACCTGTTCTCTCATTTTTAAGCGATTTTTTGCTATTTTCAGCTTCATTTAATTTCGCATTTAATCGCGTTAAGTTTCCAGTAAAATGAAAATCAAACGTCAATAACAGAGGACTAAATTACAAGACAGTCGGAACACGTACTCAACTTCCCTCACTATTTTTAGGAGAGTCCAATGTCACTTAGGTTAAATGTTTATCTTACATTTCATTGTTTACATCAATAATACTTACTATAAGGACGTTTTGGCAACCAACTATGTTTCCGGACTATTATTTTTCCCATTCCAATTTTAATTAATATTTGTAATAACCTGGTGTGCAGAAAGTGAAAGGATTCGTTTTCACATCTCGGCTGATCAAAAACCGCTATATGTACATGGCGCAAACGTGAACGATAAATCTGTGGGTCCGCAGCTCCTCTAGCTGTATATAGGCTGGTATACGGACGAGAGTTGCGGATCCGAAAATAACATCATCATAAATAAATAAATAACATCACATCCCTACACTAAAAAAAAATTTGTGGATTACTAAGAAATCTCTTTGAAACAAAGATGCTATAACTTTTCTTAGTATTGCTGCTAAATAAAGTAATGTAAATCAATTGGCAAACATGGCTTTATTTAGTAGTAATACTAAGAAAAGTTATGGCATCATACTAAAAAAATCTGGAGTGCCTCCACTCGACTTTCCGAAGACTTACGATTAGATCATTACCAAGCATTTAAATAAATTTTAATCGATGAATAATTCAAACATATATACCAAATTGAAACTCAATCGAATGCACCCTTTAAACGCTAGCATACTTTCTCGACTTTCTCGACATATACTATAATGTCAAAGAAATCTTTGTCGTAGCCCTGTAGAAAAACTATAAGTCCTATATATACCAAAATCAATACCGGTCTTGCGACGGTGGTTTATAACATGTATGTCCAATTTGAGCTCAATCGAATGATCCGTTTAGGAGCTATCGTGTTCACTCACATACACACACACACACATACATACATCTCGTAAAAACAGCATAAATGAATTCAGAAGACCTCAAAACGTGTAAATACATCAAAGTCTCGAAGTCGAATTTTTTCATGATTACAATACTTTCCAAGTAATGGAATCATTGTTTCCTAGAGATTTCTTGGTAATCAACTGATTTTTTTTTTTTTAAGAGTGTAAATTGTAGGGAAAAAAAGATTCTCGACGATCCCCAAGTCTGGCATAATAGCTATAAATCAATCCCGTACTGCTAAGCTGTCAGTATTCGGCTATTAAAAAAAAAAAAAAAATCAAATTATTAAGCAGAAAGGCTTAATTTAAAATGCAGACTTTTTCTAAGAAGGAAAGCGTTCCAAATGAGTTAAAAGGTTAATTCTGAAAAATTATATGTCATAATCTAAATAGGTTTGCAAATTTTTGCGATTTTAAATCGTTTGAAATAGCTTCTCGAAATTATTAAACTTCTACTTCTTTTAAGAATATTAAAACGAATAAATTGTTTTCGCCTAAATAAAGCATTGATATAAGGATTAATATATATTAAGCATTTCAGTGGTCCAATTCCGAAGGATTTTTTTTTTTTTTTGGATTACATGTGGGAATGGCGCCAGTTGTACGTCATACATTTAAAATTGACAAAAATTTGTACTCATGTTTTTTTAACCATTACCGTTGACAAATTAACAGCGCTTCGCTTTTGATTACTCCCTCTAACTGCATAAAGATGCGCAAAATGATAGAGAGAAGACGTAGGCGACCTTAAAATTTTGAAAATCCACCCGTTTTCCCAAAAATAATAAAATTCAGAGCCTTATTATCGCATGGGAAAATCGGGACTTTGTAAAGGGCCCCCAATTTCAAATGTTCTGAAATAGTCTTCTTTTATATCAAAATTTTTTGAAAAATTAAAAAAAAAATCATGGATGGGGCCCCCAAAATTCATCAATGTCCGGGGCCCCTGTTGGTCATAATCAGGCCCTGCTTAAATTTAGCAATTTAAGTCGCTAAAATTATTAAATATAGATAATTTAAATTGAATTAAATTAATTTAATTCAATTTAAGTCAATGCGCCAGTGGGTCCTAATCTTGCGCGCAAAACTTTGTATAAGCGCTGAGCATTCAAATAATACAATATATTCACATAAAAACGATCCAAAAGAATTACTTTCAATAAACTTCTGCCGCAAGAATTTATGAAACTTCAAATTTCAGTCAAAATCGAAAATTTTCAGATTTTGGTCTCATAAATCTAAAAGCGCATTCAACTTGCGTCAACTATACATGCATTTTTTTATAAGTTCTAATACATGTCTTTCAAAGACACCTCTTTTGCCTTAGAAACTTGAAGATGCAAGCTATGGTTAAGCCTTAAAAATGACAAAAAAAAAAAGTGTGTTTTTGTGACCTTCAGTGACTTAGCGTCGATAACCTGCCACAGATTTCTCATATATTTCATGAAGTTCTATCGTCTAACATTATAGATGTGAAATAAATATCATGGTAAGTTGTCCCTCAAAGAGTTTTTGACCACAGCATTTTCTATGTCTGAGAAAAACGCCCACTTTTGTGTGCTGCACGGACTTTTTTACAGGCCCGTAGCCAAAGGGGTGCCAGGTGGGGCTGAGAACCCACTCCCCCTAGAAAATTTCACATAAAAAAGTTTTATGCAGATGCTTTGAAAAAATTTTGTATATAAGGTAAAGTTATCAAAGTTTTATATATACAAAGTTTTTCTTTGTAATACTCTGTCATTTTTGTTTTGTGTTCTCATCTTCCAAATATGATCCAAAGATGACAACTTTAAATCCATTCTGTTTAAGCCAAGGAACTTTTACTTCTTGGAAGCCGTTTGGACTTTTCAGAATTTATTTAATTATAAACTTATGCTATTATTTAATGAAGAGAAATATAGATAAAAATGTTATCATTCAAAAAAATATAGGATGCCACCCCACTTACGTTAGGGTGCCTCCCCCTGAAAAAAGAGGGTGCCCCCCTGAATAGAAAATCTGGCTACGGGTCTGCTTTTTTAGTGGGCCATAAAAGATGAACAACTTCACTTTGAGACAAAATATTCTGGATTTGCTACATTAATAAGATTAATAACAACTGGGAATTTTTTGGTAAAAATCTCAGATGGAATGAATCCCAGGTGTGTTACTTTCTCAGATTCGTGCTCTTAATTTTTCTTGGAATTTTATCGCATATGCAGAACATAAATAAAGGTCTTTGAAAACGTTTATTATCTAACAAAGATTAATATAGATATTTCATTTAACAAATTTACTAAACAAGTCCTTTAAATGAAACATCGAAGAATTTTTAATTTTTATTTTTCTCGTACGCTTGAGATAATTTAAATGAAAGCTTTATTACCCTACACTCAAGTACATAGTACTCTCTCTCTCTCTCTATTTTTAACTGTCATATTTTTTTTGCATTACAACTTCAAAAATGATCGAGTGAAAGCCAAATTTCCTATTTCTCTTTCCTAACTAACTGTATAAACTTTTATGAAAAAATGCACAGTTCGAAAAAAATATAAGAAATAATAATAATTATATGGAACACTTTGCACATTTTATGAAGGACAGCTTCTTATATAAGGTTCAGGTGAATGGGATATATCTGACATTGGACACTTTATTGAAAATATGTACACGGGGTCTTATCGCATGAGCAAATCGGGGCTGTGTCCAGGGCCTCATCTTGAAAGGGGCCCATTAGATATATTATTTTTCGTTCATTTCTATTAAAACTTTATAAAGAAATTTTTCAGATAAAGAAGTATAGTAAAAAGATAATCTCTAATTTTACTATTTTTAGAGCACAAGCGTCACTCTCACTACCTGCTCATTATGAGAGGGGGCAAAAAACAAAATATCTCTTTTTCCAATCTTCATCGGACAAATATCTGGCTCTGGGTGAGTGTACATGTAAGCCACCGAGAAAAGAACTTTGGTTTCCTACAACGTTGCGTAGATTCCCGAGTATTTAGGGGGGAAAGGTGAGGGAGACCAGTTGGTCAGATTCACCGGACATATGCTCCTACAATACAAAGTAATTTATCAGGCGGTAGGTAGGCTGTCACGTCGGCCGTTTGTTAATTACCTTGTTCCCCACGCTTTCCATGCGGAAATGGGGGGAAGCAGGTTTTTCTTGTGCATTTTCGAGAGATACAGATCCCATACACTGGAACTTTTTTGAAGTTATCACTAGGCAAACTCCAGGCCGCTCGGAGGGTTAATCGTTTTCAGACACACATGGTTAAGGCATCGGACTAGTAACCGGAGGGTTGTCCCAATGGTTACATGTTCAAATGCAGGCCTACCATTGTAGACCGACATCCACGTGTGGTGTACGTGCAAGTTAAATCCGTTGTACCGAATGTCCTCTCGGCGTCACGGATTTACCACTCTCAGAGGGTTATCGATAGGTTTAGTAGTATAGCTAAACATTTTCTAATATACCACAAAGACGTATTTAGGGAAGGTGGGGGTCACAGATTTCGGAACCTAAATGAAATTTTAATTTCTGTTAACAAAAATGTTCATTTTAAATTCTTTTTTTTTTTTTTTAAGTCTACCTTTTCCACTCTTTGGAAGCCTTTCGTATTTTTTTCTGGATACGCCCCTGCATCACGTATCATAACGGGTTTTGTGAGTTCTAAAATTATAAACGTTGCCTCATAAAGTAGATGCTAATAGGATGGTTACAGAGTAGTGTTATCGTTAACCAGGGGCGTAGCCAGAAACTTTTCATGGGGGGGGTTACGACTACTACAACTCATATAAATGTATACGTGTGTGTGATAATGTAGAAGAATATACATTTTGTATGGCAAAAAATTCCTCATGCGGGGGGTCATGACCCCCCTAACCCCCCCTTGGCTACGCCTCTGTCGTTAACAAAACACACAACAATCTATACTATTTGCAGTGAAATAATATTGTGACTACTTAGTTACACTATTCATTTATTATTTGTTTTATGCGTTATCTGTTTAAGATGTTTTTAATTTTGTCCTACAAAGTGCATTTTAAACCATGGCAAATTTGAAATTATTTATTTTCCTTTTGAGGTACAAAGGAGGAGGGAGTTAGAAAGTACGTTTTGGTCCCAACATTCATAAAAATGTAATTTGAAGAAAATATGTTGCGTGTGATCCAGATCTGAACTATTTTTCAAGTTTCTCGCTCGTCAGTAAGTTTGTTGCAAAATTTGCTAACACACAGACTCGAAAGCAAATTAATAAAAACGTGGTAATGAACAATAATAATAAAAATGTTATGGTATTACTTCAATGAAAATTTGAAACAATTTAAGTACGTTACAAATACACCGTTAAACTGCAATAGAAATTTATTTGTATTACGGAAAATGCCATAAAATTAATATTGAAAATTAATATTTTGGATTAATATACATGCACCCCCCTCCCTACACAAACAGAGAGAGACTGACCCAGTACCTTCAGGAAATTTAAATGACTTATTAACAATTACAAAAGGATCTTTACTCATAACAGTCCTTACAATGAAGGAATTATTTTATTTAAAAAAAAAAGGAATTTCATACAAAGTATTGTTGGAGGAGCAATAGTGAAGTATAACACAGCAAGCGCAATTTCCTATACAGAAATATTTCTTGGCCCTATACATTTTATACTGCAGCCCAGTACTGCGCACGAACAGCTGTTTGCGTGCAAGAAAAATACCGGTTTAAATTGGGCGATTATAAAAAAAGTACCATAGAAGTTTTCATCGTCGCAAAGTCTAATAAGGCGCCGATTGTGGGAGTTCCTCCGCTAATCATGAAAAGGGACCCTCTCTACCTTTCACCTATTTTCAACAATCGATGCGTCCGAAGAATTTCCCCCGAGTGCCACGTTATCGGAGCCGGACAGTATGTATATATGTATATATATGTATATATATGTATATATATGTATATATGTATATATATGTATATATGTATATATATGTATATATATGTATATATATGTATATATGTGTATATATGTATATATTGGTCTAAACCAATTAGTACATAATAAACAATTAATATATTATACTAGCACTACTAACATAAATAAATATTCTCCAATGTATAATACTTTAAACTTGTCTATATATAATAAAACAATTAGAACTTCTAGAGGTAAACGTAAAAAGTGTAATAGTCCTAAGTATTCTAATAGTTATATAAAATCTGCTATTTTAAAATTATATAATTACTATACCACTACTTATAATTGGATTAATATACGTACTTTCATTTACTCCATTAAAAAGAAACTTTTAGTTAAGTATTTTTCTATTTTTTCAAATCTTAACATTTCTGGACATTTTTCTCACCTATTCTTCGATCTCATTGTTGCACGAGCCACTGCACTTACCGTAAACCTAACCAATAAAAGTAATAATACACCTTCTAATTCTAACTTATTAATTACTTTCACAAGTCCTGCATTCAATAACTTAAACTTCAATACAATATTTTCTAATTATAACACTTACTTTCCCATCAAAATTGTCATTATTAAAAAGTCCTTTAAATATCCCCTACCCTTTGGTAGGAAACTATTTAACTATAACTCCTTTTCAAAATCATATAACCCTTCTGATACACCACCCTGTATATGCAATGATAATCACTATAGGAACTTCATTAATAGGGATTATGGACACATCATTACTGGAGATCTAGCTATCGTAAAAGATATTAGGCTAAAAAAACTCATGCAGAAGGGCTCTAAACACCGTATTCCTTCAAAACACTCTCTTAGTGGCATTGTAACACAATTCACATATGATTTAGATTTTTACATATATAATACTGCCTTACAATACAGCACTCCTATTGAAGCCTTCACTACCTGGAAAGTAAAAGTACTTTCATTCTTTAAGCAAAATATTGCTAAATATGTAAAATATAGTTATCCTGTCAATAGTCAATTTCATTCACAAATAGACTTTATAAAGCAGTATTTCATAATTACTTATGTAGATAAATCATCCAATAACTATGCCTTTATTTGTAAACAGTTATATCATAGCTTGTTAGCCTCTACAATTGTAAATAACTGTATCTATTCCTCTACTAATTTGTCTACTGTAGTTTGTAACAAAAAAAATTCTGGCTTTTTATAAACTTCTCAACCTACAACATAATAATCTACACTATCCTTATATTGTACTAATCCCTAAATTTCATAAATCGCCTTTA
>JAWZYV010016781.1:2500-7500 GCA_038373885.1 Cheiracanthium punctorium | reverse complement strand
CCCACACCCACCCCCACACCCACCCACACCACCCCCACACCCCACCCACCCCCACACCCCACCACCACACCCCCCACAACACACCACCCCACCACACCAACACACCCACCCACCCCCACCCACACCCCCACCACACCCCACACCACCAACACACAACACCCCCACCCCACACCCCCACCCCCCCCACAACACCACACCCACCCAACCCACCCCCCACCCCCACACCACACCCCCCCACACCACCCACCCCCCACCACCACAACCACCCCCCCACACCACACACCCACACCACCACCCCCACACACCAACCCCCCCCCCACACCACACCCCCCCACCACCCCCCCCACCACCACACCCCACACCCCCCACCCACAACCCCACCCCCCACCACACCACCCCACAACCCCACCCACCCACACCCCACCCCACAACCACCCACCCACACCCCCCAACCCAACCCCACCACCCACACCCCCCCACCCACCCCCCACCACCACACACCACCAACCCCACACACCAACCACACCCCCCAACCACCCCCACCCACACACCCCCCACCCCCCCACCCAACCAACCACCCCCACACCACCCCACACCACCCACACCACCCCCCACAACCCACACCACCCCCCACCCACCCACCCACCAACCCACAACACCACCCACCACCCAACCACCACACAACCACCCACCCCCACACCCCCACCCAAACCACCCCAACCCAAACACCAACCACCCCCACCCACCCCACAACCACCACCCCCCACCCACCCCCACCCCACAACCCACCCCCCACCCCACCCACCCCCCACCCCCACCCCCCCCCACCACCCCCCCACCCCAACCCCACCCACCCAACCACCCCCACCCACCCCCAAACCCCCACCACCCCCCACACCCCACCCCCCCCCACCCACCCCCCACCCACCCACCCACCACACCCCCACCCCACCCACCCCACCCCCCCACCCCACCACACCCCACCCACACCCCCCCCCACCCCACCCACCCACCCCCCCAACACCCCACCCCACCCACCCACCCCCACACCCACCCCCCACCCCACACCCACCCACCCACACCCCACCCCCCCCCACCCCAACACCCCAACACCCCCACCCCACCCCCCACAACCCCCACCAACCCACACCCCCACCCCACCCACCCCCCCCACCCCCCACCACCCAACCACACCACCCCCACCCCCCACCCACCCCACCCCCCACACCCCCCCAACCACCACCCACCCCACACCACCACACCCCACCCACCCCACCCCCACACCCACACAACACCCCACCCACCACACCCCACCCCACCCCAACACCCCCCCACCACACCCCCACCACACCACACCCCCACACAACCACCCCCCCAACCCCACCCACCACACCCCCACCACCCACCCACACACCACACCACACAACCACACCCCCACACCACCCACCCACCACCCACACCCCCACCAACACACACCCACACCACCCAACCCCCCACCCCCACCACCACCCCACACCCAACACCACCCACCACCCCCACCCCACACCCACCCAACCCACCACCCACACCACACCCACAACCCAAACCACCCACCCACACCCCCCCCACACCAACACACCCCACACCACACCAACCACACCACCACACCACCCCCCCACCACCACACACCCACCCCCCACCAAACCCCCACACCCACACCCACCCCCCCCAACCCCACACCCACCAACAACCCCCACCAACCACCCCACAACCCACCAACCCCCCCCCACCCAACCACCCCACCAAACCCCAACCACCCCCAACCCCCACCCCCAACCCCCCACACCCCCCCACACCCCCACCCACCCCAACACCCAAACAACCCACCCCCACCCCCCAACCCCACACCCCACCCCCACCACACACCCCCACCACCCCACCACCACCCCCAACACCCACACCCCACAACCACCCCCCCCCCCCACCCCACCCCACCAACCACCCCCCCACCCACCACCCACCAAACCCCACACCCAACAACCCCCACACCCACACCCCACCCCCCCACCACACCCAACCCAACCCCCACAACACACAACCCACCACAACCCCCCCCAACCCACCCCCACACCAACCACCCCACCCCCCCACCCCCCCCCACCCAACCCACCCCCCCCACCACCCACCCCACACCCCCCACCCACACCCCCCCCACCCCAACCACACCCCCCCAACACCCCCACCCCCCCACCCCCACCCCACCCCCCAACCCCACACCACCCACACCCCCACCAACCCCCACCCACCCCACACCCCCACACCCCCCCAACACCCCCCCACACAACCCCACCCCCCACCACACCACCCACCCCACACCCCCCACACCCACAACCCCCCCCCACCCCCAACACCCAACCCACACACCCCACCCACCCAACACCCCCACCCCAACCCACACCACCCACCAACCCCCACCACCCCCACAACCCCCAACCCCCACCCACCCCCACCCACAACCACCAACCCACCCACCACCCCAACCCACCCCACACCCACAACACCCCCCCACACCACCCCCAACCCCACCCCCACCCACACACCCCCCACCCCCAACCCCCACACACCCACCACCCCCACCCCCCCACCCCCCCCCCACCCACCCACCCCCCCCACCCCAACCCCCCCACCAACCCACACCCCAACACCCACAACCCACCCACCCACAACCACCCCACCCACCAACACCCCCACCCCCCCCAACCCACACCCCCCACACCCACCAACACCCAACACCCCCCCCCACACACCCCCCACACCCCACCCCCCCCACCCCACCCCCCCAACCACCCACCCCACACCCCCCCCCCCACCACCCACACCCACCCACCACCACCCCCCCACAACACCCACACCCCCCCAACCACCCACCAACCACCCACCCCCCCCACACCACCCACACACCAACACCACCCCCACACCACCCCACCACACCACCCACCAAACCACACCACAACCCCACCCCCACACACCACCACACCACCACCAACACCCACCACACCCCCCACCCCACCACCCAAACCACACACCCCACACCCCCAACACCCCACCCAACCACCCCCACACACCAACACAACACCCACACCCACCCACAACCACACCCCCCACCCCAACCCCCACCCCCCACCCCACCCACACCACCCAAACCACAACCCCACACCACCCCCCCAACCACCCACACAACCACCCCCCACCCCCACCCCACCACAAAACCCACACCACCCACAAACAACCCCAACCCCCACCAACACACCCCCCCCCACACCAACCACAACCAACCCCCCCACCACCCACCCCCACCCACACCACAACCAACCCACCAACAAACCACCCCCACCCACCACACCCCAACCCCAACCCCACAACCCCCAACCACCCCACACACCACCCCCCCCCCAACACCCCCCCCCCACCAACACCCCCCCCCCCACCCCACACAACAAACAAACCAACCCAACCCCCCAACAACACACCCCCCCCAAACAACCCACCAACACCCAACACCCACCCCCCAACCCCCCAACCACCCCCCCCACCACAAACAACCCCACCCAAACCCACCACCCCCCCCCACAACCCCCACACCCAACCCCCCACACACACCCCACCCCCCACCACCCCCACCCACACCACCACCCAACACCCCACCCACCCCCCCAACACACCCCCACCCCACCCCCACAACCCACCACACCACCCCCCACCCCCCACCACCCACCACACCAAACCCCACCACCCCACCCAACCACCACCACAACACCCACAAACC
The DNA here is from genome assembly GCA_038373885.1 of Cheiracanthium punctorium. NCBI lineage: Eukaryota > Metazoa > Arthropoda > Arachnida > Araneae > Cheiracanthiidae > Cheiracanthium > Cheiracanthium punctorium. Next base: position 3,695 of record JAWZYV010016781.1, on the reverse strand, counting down.
CCCCCCCCAACCACCCCACCCCACCCACACAACCCAACCCCCAACCCCACCCAACACAACCCCCCCAACACCCCAACCCACCCACCCACCCCCACCCACCCACCCCCCCACCAACCACACACAACCCCCCAAACCACCACCACACCCCCCCCACACCACACCACACCCCACCCCCACCCCACCCCCCAACCACCCCACCCACACCCCCAACACCCAACCCAACCCCCACACCCCCACCCCCCCCCACACAACACCCCCACCACCCCAACACCCCACACCAACCACACCCACCCCACCCACACCACCCCCCCCCCCACCACACCCCACCCACCCCACCCACCCCCCAACCAACCCACCCCACCCCCCACCCCCCCCCCCACCACCCCCACCCCCCAACCCCCCACCAACCCAACCCCACCCCCCCCACCCCCCCCCCCCCCACCCCCACCCCCCCCCCCCACCCCACCCCCCCCACACCCCACCCACACCCACCCACCCCCCACCACCACCCCCCACCAACCCCCCACCAACCCACCCACCACCCCCCCCACCCACCCCCACACAACCCCCACCCCACCACCCACCACCCCACACACCACACCCACCCCCACCACCACACACCCCCAAACCCCCCCCACCCCCACCACCCCACACCCACACCCCCCCCACCCCCCCCACCACCCACAACCCCCCCACCCAACCCACCCACCCCCCACCCCCCACAACACCCCACCCCCCCACCCACCACCCCCCCCACCCCACCCCCACCCCCCCCACCCCACCCCACCCCCCCCCCACCCCCCCACCCACCACCCCCACCCCCCCCACCCCCCCCCCCCCCACACCCCCCCCACCCCCCCCCCCCCCACCCCCCCCCCCCCCCCCACCCCACCCCCCCCACCACCCCCACACCACACCCCCCCACCCCCCCCCCCCCCCACCCCCACCCCACCCCCCCCCACCCCCCCCCCCACCCACCACCCCCCCCCCCACCCCACCCCCACCCCCCCACCCCCCCACCCCCCCCCCCCCCCCCACCCCACCACCCCCCCCCCCCCCACCCCCCCCCCCCCCCCACCCCCACCCCCCCCCCCCCCCCCCACCCCCCCCCCCCACCCCCCCCCCCCCCACCCACCCCCCCACCCACCCCCCACCCCCCCCACCCCCCACCCCCCCCACCCCCCCCCCCCCCACC
>JAWZYV010016780.1:0-26607 GCA_038373885.1 Cheiracanthium punctorium | reverse complement strand
GGGGGTGGGGTGGGTGGGGGGGGGTGGGGGTGGGTTGGGGGTGGGTGGTTGGGGGGGGGGGGTGGGTGGGGTGGGGTGGGGTGGTGGGTGGGGGGGTGGGGTGGGGGGGTGGGTGGGTTGGGGGTGGTGGGGGGGTGGGTGGTGGGGTGGGTGGTGTGGGTGTGGGGGGGGTGGGTGGGGGGGTGGGGTTGGGGGTGTGGTGTTGGGGGGTGGGTGGGGTGGGGTGGGGGGTGGGTGGGGGGGTGGGGGGTGGGGTGGGTGTGGGGGGGGGGGGTGGTGGTGGGGTGTTGGGGGGGGGTGGGTGGTGGGTGGGGTGGGTGTGGGGGGGTGGTGGGGGGTGTGGGGTGGGGTGGTGTGGGGGGGGTTGGGGGGGGTGTGGTGGGTGGGTGGGTGGGGGGGGGGGGGGGTGTGGGGGTGGGTGGGTGTGGGGGGGTGGGTGGGGGGTGGGGGGGGGTGTGGGTGGTGGGGGGTGTGGGGTGGTGGGGTGGGGGGGGGGGTGGGGGGTGGGGTGGGGGGTGTGGGGGTGGGTGGGGGGGGGTGTGGGGGTGGGTGGGGTTGGTGGGGGTGGGTGGTGTGGGGGGGGGTGTGGGTGGGGTGGGGGGGGTGGGGGGTGGGGGGGGGGTGGTGGGGGTGGGGGGTGTGGTGGGGGTGGGGGGGGGGGTGGGTGGGGGTGTGGGTTGTGGTGGGTGGGGGTGGTGGGTGTGGGGGTGGGGTGGGTGGGGGTGGGGTGGGGGGTGGTGGGTGGGGGGTGGGGGGTGGGTGTGGGGGTGGGGGGGTGGGGGGTGGGGGGGTGGGGGGTGGTGGGGGTGGGTGGGGGTGGGGGGTGGGTGGGGTGGGGGTGTGGGGGTGGGGGTGGGTGTGGGGGGGTGGGGGGGGGGGGGGGTGGGGGGGTGGGTGGGTGGGGGGTGGGGGTGTGGGGGGTGGTGGGTTGGTGGTGGGGGGGTGGGTGGTGGGGTGGTGGTGGGGGTGGGGGTGTGGGGTGGGGGTGGGGTGGGGGTGGGGTGTGGGGTGGGGGGGGTGGGGGGGGGGGTGTGGGGGTGGGTGTGGGGGTGGGTGGGGTGGGGGGGGGTGGGTGGGGGTGTGGGGGGTTGGGGGGTGGGTGGGGGGTGTGGTGGGGTGTGGGGTGGTGGGGGGGGTGGGGGGTGGGGGGGGTGGGGTGGGTTGGGGGGTGGGGGGGGGGTGGTGGGGGTGGGGGGGGGGGTGTGGGGGGGGGGTTGGGGGGGTGTGGTGGGTGGGGTGTGGGGTGGGGGGTGTGGTTGGTGGGGTGGGGTGTGGGGTGGGGGGGGTGTGGGGGTGGTGGGGGGTGGGGGGGGGGGGTGGGTGTGGTGGGGGGTGGGGGGTGGTGGGGGGGGTGGGGTGGTGGTGGGGGTGGGGGGTGGGGTGGGGTGTGGGGTGGTGGGTGGGTGGGTGGGGGTGGTGTGGTGGTGGGGGTGTGGGGTGGGGGGGTGGGGGGTGGTGGGGGGGTGGTGGGTGGTGGGGGGTGGGGGTGTGGGGGGGGGGTGGTGGGGGGGGGGGTGGTGTGGGTGGGGGGGTGGTGTGGGGTGGGGGGGTGGGTGGGGGGGTGGGTGGGTGGTGGGGGGGGTGGGGGGGGTGGGGGGTGGGGGGTGGTGTGGGGTGGGGTGTGGTGGGGGGGGGTGGGGGGGGGTGTGGGGTGGGGGGGGGTGGGTGTGGGGGTGGGGGGTGGTGGGGGGTGGGGGTGGGGTGGGGGGGGTGGGGGGTGGTGGGGGTGGGGGGGGTGGTGGGGGTGGGGGTGGGGGGTGGGGGTGTGGGGGGGTGGTTGTGGGGGGGTGGTGGGGGTGGGGTGTGGGGTGGGGGTGGGGGGTGGGGGGGGTGGGGGGGGGGTGGGTGGTGGGGGGGTGGGGGTGGGGGGTGGGTGGTGGGGGTGGGTGTGGTGGGGGGGTGGGGGTGTGGGGGGGTGGGGGGGGGGGGTGGTGGGGGTGGGTGGTGGGGGGGTGGGGGGGGTGGGGTTGTGGGGTGGTGGGGGGTGGGGTGGGTGGGGGGGGGGGGTGGTGTTGGGGGTGTGGGGGGGTGGGGGGGGGGGTGGGGGGGGGGTGGTGGGGTGGGGTGGGGTGGGGGGGGGGTGGTGGGGTGGGGGGGGGGGTGGGGGGTGGGTGGGGGTGGGGGGGGGTGGTGGTGGGGGGTGGGGTGGGGGGGGTGGGGGGGGTGTTGGGGTGGGGGGGGGTGGGGGGGGGTGTGGGGTGGGGGTGGTGGGGGGGTGGGGTGGGTGGGGGGTGGTGGGGTGGGGGGGTGTGGGGGTGGGGTGGGGGGTGGTGGGGGGGTGGTGGGTGTTGGGGGGTGGGGTGGGTGGGGTGGGGGTGGGGGGGTGGTGTGGGGTGGGGGGTGGGGTGGGGGGGTGGGTGGGGGGGGGGGTTGGTGGGGGGGTGGGGTGGGTGGGGGTGGGGTGGGGGGGGGGGTGGTTGGGGGGGTGGGTGGGTGGGGGGGTGTGGGGTGGGGGGTGGGGGGGGTGTGGGTGGGGGTGTGGGGGGTGGGGTGGGGGGGGGTGGGGTGGGGGTGGGGTGGTGGGGTGTGGGGGTGGTGGGGGGGTGTGGGGGGGTGGTGGTGGGGGTGGGGGTGGTGGGGTGGGGGGTGGTGGGGGTGGGTGTGGGGTGTGGGGTGGGGGGGGGTGGGGGGTGGGGTGGGGGGGTGTGGGGGGTGGTGGGGGGGGGTGGGGGTTGTGGGTGGGTGGTGGGGTGGGGGGTGGGGGTGGGGGGGGTGTGGGGTGGGGGGGTGGTGGGGGTGGGGGGGGGGGTGTGGGGTGGGGGGGTGGGGTGGTGGGGGTGGGGTGGGGGGTGGGGGTGGTGGGGGGGTGGGGTGGGGGTGTGGTGGGGGTGGGTGTGGTGGGGTGGTGGGTGGGGGGTGGGGGGTGGGGTTGGGGGGGGTGTTGGGGGGTGGGGTGGGGGGGGTGGGGGTGGTTGGGGGGGTGGGGGTGGTGGGGGGGGGGGTGTGGGGGGGGGTGGGTGGGGGGGTGGGGGGGGGTGGGGGGTGGGGGGTGGGGGGGTGGGGGGTGGGTGTGGGTGGGGGGGGGTTGGGGTGGGTGGGGGGGGGTGGGGGTGTGGGGGTGGGTGTGGGGGGTGGTGGGGTGGGTTGGGTGGGGGGTGTGGGGGGGGTGGTGGTGGTGGGGGTGGGGGTGGTGTGGTGGGGGTGGGTGGGGGTGGGGTGGGTGGGTTGGGGGGTGGGTGTGGGTGGGGGGGGGTGGGGTGGGGGTGGTGGGGGTGTGGGGGTGGGGTGGGTGGGGTGGGGGTTGGGTGTGGGGGGGGGTTGGGGGGGTGGGGGGGGGGGTGGGGGGGGGGGGTGGGTGGGTGGGGGTGGGGTGGGGTGTGGGTGGTGGGGGTGTGGGGGGTGGGGGTGGGGGGGGGTGTGGGTGGGGGGGGGTGGGTGGGGGTGGGTGTGGGGGTGGTGTGGGTGGGGGGGGTGGTGGGTGGGTGGTGTGGGGGGGGTGGGGGGTGTGGGTGGTGGTGGGGGGTGGGTGTGGGGGTGGGGTGGGGGGGTGGGGGGGTGGGGGGTGGGGGGGGTGGGGTGGGGTGTGGGGGGGGGGTGGGGGTTGGTGGGGGGTGGGTGGGGGTGGGTGTGGGGGGGGGGGTGGGGTGGGGGGGGTGGGGGGTGTGGGGTGGGGGGTGGGTGGGGTGGGTGGTGGGGGTGGGTGGGGGTGGGGGGGTGTGTTGGGGTGGGGGGGTGGTGGTGGGTGGGGGGTGGGGGTGGGGTGGGGTGGTGGGTGTGGGTGTGGTGGGGGGTGGGGGGGGTGGGGGTGTGTGGTGGTGGGGGGGTGTGGGGTGGTGGGTGTGGGGGTTGGTTGGGTGGGTGTGGGGGGGTGGGGGTGGGGTGGGTTGGTGGGGGGTGGGGGGGTTGGTGTTGGGGGTGGTGTGGGGGGGTGGGTGTGGGGGGGGGTGGTGGGGTGGGTTGTGGGGGTGGTGGGGTGGTGTTGGGGGGTGGTGTGGGTGGGGTGGGGGGTTGGGTGGTGGGGGGTGTGGGGGTGGGGGGGTGGGTGGGGTTGGGTGTGGTGGGTGGGGGGTGGGGTTGTGGGGGGGTGTGGGGGTTGTGGGTGTGGGGGGTGGGGTGTTGGGTGGGTGGTGTGGGGGTGGGGGTGGGGGGGGTGGGTGGTGTGGGTGGGGGGTGGGGTGTGGGGGGGTGGGGGTGTGGTGTGTGGGTGGGGTGGGGGTGTGGTGTGGGTTGGTGGGGGGGTTGGGGGGTGGGGTGTTGGGTGGGGTGTGGGGGTGGGTGGTGGGGGTGGGGGGGGGGTTGGTGGGTGTGGTGGTGGGGTGTTTGGTTGTGGGGTGGGTGTGGTGTGGTGGGGTGGTGGGGGTGGTTGGGGTGGGTGTGGGGGTGGGGTGTGTGGGGTTGTGGTGGGTGTGGGGGGTGGTGGGTGGTGGTGGTGGGGGTGTGGTGTGGGGGTTGGGTGGGTGGGGGGGTGGTTGGGTTGGGGGGTGTGGTGTGGTGTGGGGTGGGGGGTGGTTGGGGTGTGGTGGGTGGTGTGGGGGGTGGGTGTGTGGGGTGGGTGGTGGTTGTGGGGTTTGGGTGGTGTGGTGTTGGGTTTGGGGGTGGTGTGTGGGGTTGGTTTGTGGTGTGGGGTGTGGTTGGGTGGGTGGGGGTTGGGTGTGGGGGGTGTTGGTGGGGTGGGTGTTGGGTTGGTGTGTGGTGGTGGGTGTGGGTTGGGGGTGTTGGTGTTGGGGGTGTTTGGTTGGTGTGGTGGGGGGTGTGGGGGTGGGTGTGGTTTTGTGGTGGGTGGGGTTGTGGGGAGTATATAGTAGAAAAATTAAAGAAAAAATAAGTAAATAGGATTATGAAAGTTGGTTGTTAGTGTGATTTGGAGTGAGTGTTTTTAATTATTTAGATTAAGGGGGTGAGTATAAGGAAGGTAATTAGGGGGTAAGTTTAAGAATAATGAGTAATGGGATGGAGTGGGTAGGTAGGGGGGTGGGGGATGGGGTGTGGGGGTGTGTTAGTTAATGAAGAATTTTTGTGATGTGTGGTTGGGTGGTGGTGGGTTTGATGGTTTTTGGGGTTTATTGGGTGAGGTTAGAAGGTTATGGGATGTTGTTGGGAAGATGGGGGGTGGTTGTTTTATAATTGAGAGAGATTATTATATTAGTGTGTTTTGTTGTGTGGGGTGGTGTTTTTTTTTTTGTGGGGTTTTTGAGAGTTATTTGTGGATTGGGTTGTGTTTGGGTTTTTGTTAGAGTTTAGTGGTTTGTTGTTGTTGTATTGTTTTGGGGGAGGTGTGGGGATGTGAGTTTATTTGGTGTAGGGATTATTTGTTTGTTGGTGGTTTGTTTATAGGGTTATGGGTGTGGGGGTTGGGGTAGGGAAAAAGGAAAGTAAAAGAGGAGTGAGTTAGTTACTGGTGTTTTGTTCGTTTCTTATAGATAGAATTTGAATAATCGTTATTCTTAAGGGATGTTCGCAGTGGCGTAGCGTAGGTGGGGCGGTTGGGGCGCTAGTCCCGTGCAGAAAATTTTTGCGGGCGGCAAAACTCCTATCGTTGACTTATTTATTTTAAAAAGATTAAAATGACATTTTTTAATATTTCTACATATATATATATATATATATAATATATATATATATATATAATATATATATATATTATATATATATATGTCATACAAGCGATCATTTAATTAAAAACATCTTTCACTTTGGGGGCATCTGGACTATAAATTGCAATTTCAAAACATGGTGCAATATTTGTTGCCTAGGAGGGTCGAACCTGTCAATCATAAAGGTGTCTCGCCAGCAGGCGCCTCCCATGTCTGCTAACTTAACAAATGAGGATTTTGTTATGGTTTTGTAGACCAACTAGATGATGGACGGACAGAGCTGCCGCCTAGTGGACACTCTGTGAACTTAACTAACAAAACCAGGGGACATCTACCGCAGAGCAGCTCTTCCTGACTTCGAGAGATTTCCAAACTCCTCTGTATATAACTTGTAAATATGCCTCAATAAAATATTCCAGATGGACGTTGCCGTTTGTGCTGTTCCTAAACCACTCACGCACGACAAAAAGTCGAGCAGGATTATCTTGTGGGAAAAATAATTAAATGCTTTTCAAGTTAACATGAAAGTGTTGATAATCGAATCTCCCAAAAGGAAATAAATCTTCAGTAACGTGCGTGAGTAGGTCAAAGTGACGGAGCCAGCTTGTTAGTAGTACCGGCGAACGAACGAAAGTGTTTATTTTCTCCTGTGCTCGATCGGCAAGAATGTTATCAGTTGCAGAAAGCAGATGTCCATAAATATAAAAACTGTGCAGCAAGAAAAAGAAAAAACAAAAATGACTGAAACAGAAATAGACATACCGAAGTTTGATCCAGATGAAGTACCAATAGCACCGTGGATAAAATTATTGACGCAAATTTGTGCTGATAACAAATTAGATGACGAATGGAAGAAAAAAAAAAATATTTATAAGTATTTAAAAGGAAGAGCACTACAGTTGTATCTAACAAACTGTTTAGAAAATGAAAATTTCGAGGAAACTAAGAATTTCCTCCTCCTAAACTTTGAAGTACCAGAGGAGAGGAATTTGGAAACTTTTTTCTGCCTTAAATCTCATTCTTGCGCGAATTTAAAGGATTATTACACTAAGAAAATAAATTTAGGAAGAAGATTGAAATTCACAGAAGACAATATCGTAGAAGCACTGAATTCCGGCCTCCCGGATCGGGAGAAAAAACTGATCACGATTGCCAGATGCGAAACGGTATACCAGTGGATTACTCTCATTAATCAGATCCATACGAAGACCGATGAGGAAAATACGAGTGTAGTCCGACCAGAAGTCCGAAACCCGCCTCGCTTCATTACGCCACGATGGGCGCAGACATCCGAGCCTAGGAACTGGAGTCCGCGCTTCCAGCAACCGCGAAGGCAGCTACCGACCGCCCAGCCGCTGCGGTACAACGGACCTTCCCGATGGCAGATGCCGTTCTGGCAAACGCCCCATCAGAGCCGACCCCAACCATATACCCAGGAGCAGCAACCGAGATGGCAACAAAACAGAGGGAGAAACGACCAACACAATCAAAATAGTTAGGAGAGAGTTCACAATTGCGAACATTATTTGTGTGAGGACTGTAAAGAAAAGAAAAACTTCGGACAACTACCGAAAACCTTACTACGGGTAAACATTGAATTTGAAACAACAACTGAACATCAAAAAACAATACCGGGAGTTTTAGATACCGGTTCAACCATTAATATTATACCACAAAAATTTATAAATCATTTAAATTATGTAGAAATTAAAAATCAAGCTGGGATAATTAACCAAACACAAGGGAAGGTAGCAATTCATAAAGTAATACAGGTAAGAACTAAATTACATAAAATTGTAAAAAACTTAATATTTTATGTTATAAATACAACTTTAAATTATTGCTTATTATCACTGGAATCCATAAGTCAATTTAATCTGGAAATTAATTTTAAAACTTTTGAAATTTTTCAAAATAATGAAATTGTGAATGACAATCATGAAATTTCACATCATTTAACTTTGCATGTTGTTGATGACTGTGAAAAAGGTAAAAAGTACAAAAACTCTCAAAATTTAAATTGTGTTGATCTGCAAATAGATAATGTGTTTAAAAATACTTGTAATAATGTTAGTAATGGTGAAAATAATAATTTGAATAGTGTTATTACAAGTCAGGATGTAAATGATAAATTGTTTCAAGAGTTACCAAATAATCATGTTGACAGAAATTTTGAAATTAATAAGTTGGAATGTGCTTCTAAAGATCATATCATTAAGTTGTTTCGGGAATTACCAAAAAATGATGTCGTTGAATTAGAAAATATTGATAATGGATGTGTAAATTTTACTGTTGATGAAAATAATGCAGACCTAGATAAGCTATTGACCCAATATAAAAACATTTTTTCTAGGGATAAGTATGATGTGGGAGAGATAGGGTTAGGACCACAGAGGATTTATTTGACCTCTGATATACCGATATCTCAACGTCCATATCGTACTTCCCCAAAAGAAAATGCCGAAATTAAAAAACAAATTGATGAACTTTTAAAAGCGGGATTGATAAAACCTTCTTATAGTCCTTACGCAGCACCAGTAACGCTAGCATTCAAAAGAGATGAGGGAACGAAAAGCAGATTATGTATAGATTATAGAAAATTAAATTTAATTGCAAAAACAGATAGTGAGCCAATTCCTAGAATTGATGATATTTTGGACCAACTTACCCATGCCAAATTTTTCTCAACACTTGACTTAACTTCAGGTTACTGGCATATCAAAATTCATGAAGATGACACAGAAAAGTTAGCATTTACTACAAACCATGGCGTTTACGAATTTTTAAGGATGCCCTTTGAGTTTAAGTCTGCTCCTAGTATTTTTCAAAGATGTATCAGACAGATGTTACATAAACATAAAGTAACATTTGCTCTAAATTATTTTGATGATATTGTCGTGTTTTCTATACAATTGAAGAACATCTTTCTCATTTAAGTATTATGTTTTCCATTTGCGAAAAAGAAAATATTAAATTAAAATTAAGTAAATGTCAATTCGCGAAAACAACTATAAATTTTCTTGGATATGAAATAAAAAACAGTACGTATTCTCCCAATAATCCTAACATTGAAGTTATAAAAAAATTAATGTCTCCTAAAAATGTTAAAGAACTTCAACGGTTTCTCGGAACTATTAATGTTCATCATAAATTTATACCTGACTATGCTAAGATAAGAGCACCCTTAAATAAATTGTTATGTAAAGATACTCCTTGGAGCTGGACTGATGAATGCCAAAACTCACGAAAAATTAAAAAACAGTTTAATATCCAAACCTATACTTTCTCTGTTCAATCCTAATTATAAATGTCACTTATTTGTAGATGCTTCAAAATTAAATATTGCAGCTGTTCTGAAACAAGAACACCCTGATGGATCACTACACCCTATAGCCTTTCATTCTAGACAACTAAAACCATACAAACAAAACTATGCCATAACAGAACTTGAATGTTTAGCGATAATTGATGCGTTAGATAAATTCCACTGTTATCTTCATGGTAGTCATTTCGTTGTTCACACAGATCACGCTGCTCTAGTATGGTTGAAAAAAGTAAAACATCTTACAGGTCGTTTATTTAGATGGTCTTTAAAATTATCAATGTATGATTATGATATTAAATATTTAACGGGATCTACTAATATCGAAGCAGACATGCTTTCTAGGAATCCTATTTCTCATCATGTTTACCATAAAATTCACTTATTAACGTTAAATGAAATTAAAACGAAACAGGAAGAAGAACAAATAGCTGATAAATCTTACTCTAAAATTAATGGTGTATGGACTGTAAAGAAAAAAGATATACCAAAAATTGTTGTTCCTCAGCCACTTAAATTACCAATATTAGAAAAAGCACACATTCAGTTTGGCCATCCCGGCATACAAAAGATGCTTAGTTTAATTTCCCCACACTACTATTGGAAAAATATAATTACTGATGTTTCGAATTTTGTTAAGCACTGCGAAATATGTCAATTAAATAAAAAATCGAATAAAAAACAATTTGGTCTTTTAGAGGCATTACCTCCGGTTAGAGAACCTTTCGAAATTTTGTCAATAGATACAGTTGGAGGACTGAACTACTATAATTCAACCAAAAAATATTTACACGTAATAATAGATCACGCAACTCGTTACATTTGGACTTTCCCATCTAAAAGTGTCACCACGGAAACTTACACAAACTGCCTGAAACAAATTTTTCAAATCCAAGTACCTAAAAAATTACTTAGCGATAGAAACCCTGCCTTCACGTCCTCGCGATTTAGGAGATTTTTAGAACATAATAACGTAAAACAACTACTCACCTCAGCACACAGACCTCAGTGTAACGGGAAAAATGAAAGAGCTAATCAATCAATTGTCAGTAGATTAAGATGCAAGGTAAACTCATCTGATAAAATACCCTGGACAAAATTATTAGAAGTAACATAAGAATACAATAACACACCTCACTCTGTTACTAAATTTACACCAACTTACTTAATGTTCGGCATACCTCCATATGAACCTCCATTAAATGTAGACAATGCAGAATTGTATCCTCCGCTTGAGAAAGCAAGAGAATTAGCCGAAAAAAGATCTATTGAACATCATAAGAAAAATAAAATTCGCTATGATACTAGATTTGTAGATCACGAGTTTAATGTTAATGATTTAGTTATGCTATCAGAATTTCAATATCCTAATTCCAGAAAACTTAATTCTCCTTATTCAGGTCCATATACTATATCAAGAAAATTGTCCAAGGTTAATTATGAAATTGACAAACCTAACCAAATTAATAAAAGAAATTCCGACATTGTCCACATAAGTAGATTAAGGAAGTATTACCCTTCGGAAGAGTTCAAATTAAGTGAAGAAAATGATAACTAACATTTTGCACTTTTCACTACACACACCTTATAATAGATGAATCAAAAATTAGTTTTTATTTTGTGAAACTATTATTAAGGGGTTAAAGGATAGGTATAGTGTCGAAGAAATTGTATTCAAAGGTAAAGAGTGTTTATGAATGAAGTTTCGTAGATAAGATGATATGGCATTTTAAATTTTGGAATTATTTTTGTTATGGTTAATATAGTGATTGCTGAAAATACAGTTGAAAAAATACAAATAAAATGTGATTTTAAGTAAATTTGATGTTAAAGGAACTTTTGCAAGAAATGTTGACTTAAGGAAAAGTGATCGTGAAGAAGTTGAAAAATCAAGATTATATAAGTGTATATAATTATGTAGGCCTACTATTTGCACATATTTCTGTTATTTCTATTTTAAATATTTGTGTGTATTGTAGAATTTTAATAGTGTTGTTTATCAAAAATATTGCAGTATTACAGGAGGAATAAGGATCTTAAAATATATTCAATTCTTATAGCAATTTTCAGTAATTAAAGGCAACATTGGCCTCTATGTGTCTGAATTGAGTGCTGAATGGCCACAACACTTGAGTCAACGCATATTTTTCCAAATTCACGAAAAGCATAAAATGCGATAATTCTTTTAAGTATATCTTTTGGGATCCTTACAAAAAAAAAAAAAAAAAAAAAAAAAAAAATCTTTTACGTTAAGTATTATTTCTTTGAAAATGTTGAAGAATATGATATGTTGTATATAAATTTAGCCCAGGTGAAGTGAGGAAGAAATGGAATTGTCGAGTTTGTATTGCAAGAGATGTCTCTGGTATCTCGCTTAAAAAGGAGAGATATGTCATATAAGCTTAAAAAGGGGGGATGTGTCATACAAGCGATCATTTAATTAAAAACATCTCTCACTTTGGGGGCATCTGGACTATAAATTGCAATTTCAAAACATGGTGCAATACTTGTTGCCTAGGAGGGTCGAACCTGTCAATCATAAAGGTGTCTTGCCAGCAGGCGCCTCCCATGTCTGCTAATTTAACAAATGAGGATTTTGTTATGGTTTTGTAGACCAACTAGATGATGGACGGACAGAGCTGCCGCCTAGTGGACACTCTGTGAACTTAACTAACAAAACCAGGGGACATCTACCGCAGAGCAGCTCTTCCTGACTTCGAGAGATTTCCAAACTCCTCTGTATATAACTTGTAAATATGCCTCAATAAAATATTCCAGATGGACGTTGCCGTTTGTGCTGTTCCTAAACCACTCACGCACGATATATATATATATATATATATATATATATATATATATATATATATATACATATATAAAGTAAGTAAATAAGACACTAAACATGGTAGGTGGTGGAAGCGTTACGGTCCCACGTTCGGGCCTACTGCGCGGCTGTCGATCTAACGGTCTGCAGCTTTGTACGGTTTCCTACAGATAGAATTTGAATACACGTTATTCATACGGGATGTTCGCAGTGACGTAGCGTAGGTGGGGCGGTTGGGGCGCTCGCCCCGTGCAGAAAATTTTTGCGGGCGGTAAACCCCTATCGTTGACTTACTTATACCATTAGAAAGCCATTGCTACATCCGTAGTAATAATGTTAAATGCAAATCATCAAAGAATTGACGAAATAAAAGTGCTGCATTGGAAACATTTATTACGTAATTTCAATAACAAAGAATTATTTTAAAAAAAATTACAAAGGTTTCATATAAACTTGAAATGAAAACATGAATTCATTTTGCTTATGGTAACACTTCCACCATCTACTATGTTCAGTGTCTTGTTTACTTACTTATTTATTTATTTATATATATATATAAAGATTTAAAAATGTCATTTTAATCTTTTTAAAATAAATAAGTCAACGATAGGGGTTTTGCCGCTCGCAAAAATTTTCTGCACGGGGCGAGCGCCCCATCTGCCCCACCTACGCTACGCCACTGCGAACATCCCGTAGGAATAACGTGTATTCAAATTCTATCTGTAGGAAACCGAACAAAACTGCAGACCGTTAGATCGACAGCCGCGCGGTAGGCCCGAACGTGGGACCGTAACGCTTCCACCATCTACCATGTTCAGTGTCTTATTTACTTACGTATTTAATTATTTATTTATTGCAGTATAATTTGTTTAGATAACTGAGCCCATCCTCCAGAAAAATTTCATATTTTTATTTATTATTTTTGTTAATCTGTTTAAAGTAATTTTAAACAATTTAACTTAGCTCCTGAATAATTTGCACAGAGAGTTTTCCTCTTTTCTTTTTAATAATACACCTAAGCTGAAGGGTGGAGGGCTTGGTCGGAGGACATTTTATGGGGTTCTAAGGCATATTCATGTTTCACCTGGAGAAAACCGCCCAAAACTCCATGACATTTTAATCTTCTTAAAATAATTTAACCATAGGGGTTCTCCGCCTCTAGAAATTTTCTGCCTGGGTCGGGTGCCCCCGCCCATTACGCCACGCCACTGCGAACATCCCCCACTAATCTGAAATTCTGTTTCTGATTGAAATGTAAACGCATCCTTTCACAAATCTTTGAAAAGCGAAAGTACTACAAAATTAGTTTTTCTTTTAAATATTTCAAAATGAAAATTGGCCTAAAAATTGGATTATTTCTTATCTTAAAAATTCTCCGACGAATGAATAAGGAGTCCCCGAAAGGGGAGGGTCACTGGCTCCCTGACAGGGGGCATGTCCCCCCCCCGGATCCCCTGCTGGCGCCTATTTTGATTATTAGAATAATTCGTTAAAGCACAAAAAGATTAAAATTTATCCTTGCCATGGGTATACTAAACCATAACCTAATTATACGAACCAGTGGCGTAGCGAGAATTTTTTCTTTGGGGGGGGGGTTACGACTACTGCAACTCACATTTATGTATAAGTGTGTGTGATAAGGGAGCGAAGCATATGCATTTTGTATGGCAAAAAATTTCTCATCGGAGGGGGGATGACCCCTATGCCCCCCTTGGCTACGCCACTGACACGAACATACGTATATACACGGAAGTATAGGCAGAATAAAATAAATAAAAACTTTGAAAAAAACACACATAAAATGTAACTTATAATACGTTACCATCGTTTCGACCAAAAAATTCTTTCGGTCTTCATCAGACAAAGATCTTCGTCTCGCGCAGTGGCGTAGCCAGGATTTCATTTCGGGGTGGGCTGGGTATCAAATTTAAAACTAAAAAGCTAAAGCTCAATTGTAAGCTAAATATCAAATTGTAAGCTAAGTAAATTGTCCCATTTCGGGGCGGGGGGCAGCACCCCCCCCCTCTGGCTACGCCCCTGCGTCTCGGACTTTTTCTGATGCAGACCGAAAGAATTTTTTGGTCGAAACGATCGTAACTATTATAAGTTACATTTTATGTGTGTTTATTTCACAAAGTTTTTATTTATTTTATCGTTCAACCCCAGTATTTTGAGTGTTTTTTACGTATAGGGAGAATGCTGTATTAATATATTAAAATATGTAGGAGTTCCGAAAAACAAGTCTTTAAAAAGTATTACAGTCTTCTGAAAATTTAAATAAAACATAAATTAATATATTTATTTATTATTAATTTATTACATGTCGAAGAAGCTCCTAAAAGCATTAACCAACTAACAATTTCTTAAATTTTTTTTCAATATGTGCATGGATGAAGAAACGTTTCAAAATATTTATAGATAAAGCTACATTCTGTTTAAACAAAACAACAACAACAAAAAATTTTAATCAAGCATTTTTGACAGTTTTAATGCCCTTTAAGTCATATGGACTGGCCCTTTGAATCGCTCTGTTCAGGACATATAACTACGCCACGGCGGAAGGAATGCGAACTACCGCTTATACGGGCTTTTAGACCCGTTTGGAAAGCCGAGGAAGGGAAGATCCCAGTCAGCCATGAACCAGCAAAGAGCTTTAATCACAATGCTGGCGCCATCTGTTCATTCAAAATATAGTTAGTTTATTATAGTGATTATCTCTGTGAATTATTCTTTAAATTAGATTATCTGTTATCTTCAATGAATATTTTTCATCCCTCATTTTAATGAAACTTAATTTTAGTTAATTAGTTTGTTTTATAATAATCAAATAAAAATGACTAAAAATAAAATACATTGAAATGTAAATTTTATTTCTAGATCTTCAATTTTGCTTTAGCTGATGAAAAATAAAAGCATAAAATTGTTAAATTATAAATTTAATTTACGTATGAAACACATGAATGTAAATTAAGTCACCTTAATGTAAAACTCTAAATTTTTTAACATTTTCCCTAAAGAATTTAAAAATATATTAAGTGGCTTTTTAAAAGTATCTTTTAAAATTTATTTTTATTAAGAAATAAAACCTATCAAAATTCATTTGATTTAAATACTTGTGTAAAATTTTAAGTAAGGTATTTTTAATTTTAAAAAACGATATTTCATACTATTATTATTATTTTAAAACCGATTTAAAATTTTTGCTTTTTAGTTTTAAAAGATTATTTAAATCAAATGAATTTTAATAACTTGTTGTGGTATATTAAAATTGACAAATGCCAGTATATCAGTTTATATTGATTATTGAAAATGCTTATTTCAGATACCATGTATATTTGCTGTTTTATTACTTTCAATGGTTATTTTCACGGAGATATAGTATAGGAGTGGACACTCTCAATAGCTGCTATGCTAGATTTTTGGTACCCCAAATAAGTTTCAATTATGTAAACATTGGAAATCTAGTGACGTGCAGCGATCCTAGGGGCAAAAGAATAAAGCATTTCCCGTGCTGATTGGTAACTAATTTTACTTGTTTTTAATTTACTTACATGGTTGCCTTAGTAACAAATGAATAAAAAAAAGAAAAAAAATTATGTCTTAAGATTATAAAAATATTGAGTTTATAGTCCGGTCAATTTAGACATCCGAGGTTACAAAAATTCACAGCCAGCTGAAAGTTGGTAGAATTGTTCAAAACACCATCATAAATGAAATCTGAAAAGTCCTCATCGATCCGACACCTGGAAAAATATTTACACGGGGTCAAAGGTCAAATAGACGAAAATACCGTTTTGACTACCTCTAAATTTATTTTTAAGAATTTCTGCGATGCATCTCATCGTACATTAGCATGCACGTTCATATAAATGCATATACAACCCATTTGGACCGACCGCGAGTCTATTTGGACTAGTTTTTGCATACCGTCTGTACGTACGTATGTACAGCTGCGGAAAAAAAAAGTCCCACTTGCTCTTTATTTCGACGTCCTTCGACGTACAGTAAAGTTATATATACCATTCGTTTGCAAATAACGCGTACTTTAACTTACTATTAATTTAATTTGCATCAGGGGCCGTCTTCATATTTAATTCTGCATCAACTTCGTATTTCTCAATGGCAACCCCATATTTTGACTTTATTAAACGAAAGAAAACCTTCAAATTACCCTAAATATAAATTTTCTACGATAATTTCCGGAGATATTGCGATTTAATTTGCGCGCGTTTTTAAGGGACTTTCTGCAAATTGAAAAACGCTATTTGTAGGTTCCGAACTTTTCGCCTTTCATTAATTTCGCTTGCCAGAGTTAAAAGAAATTAATATTATTTTCATGGAAAATATTGTGTCCATCTCTCTTAAAGTTTTTTGTACTGAGAATATCAAGGGTAGAATAGAATATTTAGTCTGTGGTCCAAATGACCCGTGAGTTCATAACCTCCTTGGTTCGTACACATGATTTAAGGAAAAAATGCAAAATGACTGCTCACGATTTTGAAAATCTTTGTAATTTTGAAATTGTTATTGAGTATTTCCGTTGATGGTTCTCTTAGACAGGTGAAATGTTGTCAGGAGTTAGAGTCTGCTCTCTGCTCTTCTGACTGCAAGCTTGAATATTACTCAGCTATGGCCGAACTTGAAGAATGATTTCCTGATAGAAAATTTATCTGTTTGAATTTCACGTAAAAAACGCAATTACTTTTTGCCGACCCAATATTATCACTGTGTTTGTTATTTCACTTTCTTCATTTAATACTATCGTCTGCAATGTGCAATATTCTTAAGACTTAGCGGTATTTTAATTTATAGTTAGATGAAAATTTGGACAGAAAAACGTGATTTTGAATGTTTGATAAAGTATGGGGAAGTCCAAAGACCTAATGTTTCCGATATTAAAAAAGGTCACATTCACGCCTGGAAAGTTGAGGATGTTAGTTTTTCAGAAATAGGACTTGTATTAGAAGACACACATCTACTGCATCTAATTCTATAGCTGGAAAATATTTTATTTGGGGGAACATGGTAGCGGACGCAACAATAGGCGCTTTATAGAATCCCTACCAAACTGTAAAAACCTCTAATTTATTTGCTTCAAAATCTGATATTTTTAATACTGGTATCTTTTACTGTGTTTTTGCACAAAATAATTCTAATTTACGTTTATTTTATGCAATTTTCAAAAAATTGTCACTTAATAAATTTATATATGGTCCCTTAACGCATGAAAATAACACATTTTATTTAATATAAATTAAACTACTGAACGTAAAAATTTGAAATTTTGCACAGCTATGTAATATTAATTTCTGCATCTATCTCCATCGAAATTTGGCTAGGTCGCTATTCATAATTTTTTTGAATATTAATTTAATAATTCATAATTCATATTAATAATTTATTAAAAATCATAATAACATTAAATTATGTTTGGGTCGTTTAGTTCTAATAGTACGAATCAAAATGAGCTTCTTACTACCAATATTATGTGAGATATGAATTGAAGTATGAAAAAATATTTTAACATAGGAGGAGGGGGATTTGGGTGCTCATAACTCACTCATTTTCTGTCCAAATTTATTGAAAATTGGTGTCCGGGGTTAAAATTAGCTAAATTTTTGAAATATGAAGTGAAATCTAGGGGTTGCTATTGAGAAAAAAAAAGTTGGTGCGAATTTTAATATATAGATGGCCCCTTATGCAATTTTTATGCATAGCAAATTAAAGTGTACGTCAATCGTAAACGATTAGTATCTGTAACTTTGCTGTACGACGAACGACGGCCGAAAAAAGTATAAGTGGGACTTTTTTTTTCCGCAGCTGTACATATGTATGTAACTCGCATATCTCAAAAACTATTGGTCGTAGAATCTTGAAATTTTATATTTAGGATTGTTGCAACATCTAGTTGCAAACCTTCCCTTTTGGTCCCGATCGACTGGATAGTTTATCTACAGAACCGCCCAAAAGATTCTAAATACATTACGCTCTATGGGCAGAAATACATTAAAGCGTATTTTAGAGGTATTAGGCTACTTCAAACGACTCACAAGTGATATCTGTTGTTAAGAGTTACGAAATGAATTTCTCCATTGAAAATAGTGTCTTTATCATTTATAGTTCTGCTACAGGTACATTCGAAAGATTTCCAACGCTTTACGGTCAAGGACAGTTTTAGGGACATTCATCTGTTTCAAGCACAATACCGTCAAAGGTCACAAAAACGGGTTTTTGCGCGATTTTCAGCAAAACGGGAAGTTTTATCATAAAATAAGTTCAGACAAAATTGTAGATCAGATAATTATCTATAAATAATGTCTAAATACTTTTCTTCCTAAGAATCACCGTTTTTGAGAGTTGGAAGAGTTGGTATCGTCATAATATGCACACGTTTCCACGTCACATTTGAGGTAGTGTACTTAGCGCGTTGTTTTTTTTTTTTTTTTTTTTTTTTTTTTTGTGTGTGTGTGTGTGGTTTCTCCGGTAGGTCTATTCTACGGATCTGTTGTGAATCTGTTTAATTTGAAACTATTGAATAATAAAAGATAGATCCTGTAAATAAATTACCCAGTCGATTGCAATCAAAAAAGAGATGCACAATTAGATGTTACAATATTTCTAAATACAAAATTTCAACATTCTATAATTAAAAGTCGATGACAAATGGCGAGAATTTGGGCATGGGCCGATAGTAACTGATTACAGATGTAATATATTGAAGATGTCCGAAGACATTTTTTTTTTTTTCAAATGGCAGGCCTCTGCTTTGTAAGCAGTGGCCACTACTAAGGCTGGAGTTGTTGGTCACTTTATTATGGGGGGCACCTAGTAGGTGGAACAACGTTGCCCCCTATGAAGTGACGGACACGATGATATCCACGCCCGGTCGGGGATCGAACCCCGACCGAAGGGAGTTGAACCCGAAACCGTAGTACGGTGCTTTATCTACCATACAATCTGGTCGGCATGTCCGTAGACATTAATGGATTGAAATTCTTTTGAATGGTCCAGTAAATAAACTCTACGATAGATTGGAACCAAAATGCAGAGATGCAGAACTAGATGTCACAACAATCTTATACATGAAATTTCAACATACTACTACTAATAGTTTTTGAGATATGGGAATTAAATACATACACACGTACACCAAATCCGTATAATTTTTGAGAGAAGCACGTGACCGTGGGTGGTTGGATGATTACCTAAATTGGTAGGACGGTATTGTGCTTGAAACGGATGAATGTTCCTAAAATTGTACTTGACCGTAAAGCGTTGGAAATCTTTTCAGTGTACCTGTAGCAGAACTATAAATGATAGAGACACTATTTTCGATGGAGAAATTCATTTCGTAACTCTTAACAACAGATATCATTTGTGAGTCGTTTGAAGTAGCCTAATATCTCTAAAATACGCTTTAATGAATTTTTGCCAATAGAGCGTAATGTATTTAGAATCTTTTGAGCGGTTCTGTAGATAAACTATCCAGTCGATCGGGACCAAAAGGGAAGGTGTGCAACTAGATGTTGCAACAATCCTAAATATAAAGTTTCAAGATTCTACGACCAATAGTTTTTGAGATATGCGAGTTACGTACAGACGGCATGCAAAAACTAGTCCAAATAGACTCGCGGTTAGTCAAAATGGGTTGTATATGCATTTATATGAACGTGCATGCTAATGCACGATGAGATGCATCGCAGAAATTCTTAAAAATAAATTTAGAGGTAGTCAAAACGGTATTTTCTTCAATTTGACCTTTGACCCCGTGTAAATATTTTTCCATGTGTCGGATCGATGAGGACTTTTCAGATTTCATTTATGATGGTGTTTTGAACAATTCTACCAGCTTTCAGCTGGCTGTGAATTTTTGTAACTCCACACCCATTTTTTGGTCTAATTTGACTGGACTATTATATTTGTTAACGCGTGCGTATATCTTGGTTCACAGAAAAGAAGTTTTCGTCTGCCATGATATATATTTACATTAGAAAATGGCTTTGAATTCATTACTGAATTCTTTATGTAACATGAATTTAATATTTTAATATGTGTTTTTTAGCGGCAATTTAAAGCTGTGTTAAAATTTGCCACAACATGAAATAAATGTAAATACTGCTTGTTTGAGTGTGATCGTCATTATAAATAAACACTTTTTAAATATTGCATTCACATATACTACATTCTTCTAAATTTACAACTATTTCTTAAAATATAACTTTTGGCAAAATAATACTACGACATTACATACATAATATTACTTCGCTTCAAAATTATTGCCTATATTAATTACGAAATAGTATTCTAAGACAATTATGTAATTTAAACACACCTGAAACCAGAAATTATTATATCCGACGTTCATAAGTCTATATATTTAATTTTTTAAAGATCTGCTAATTCGACGATCTCCATTTACTTCGCCTCGATGGAAATATAAACAACCTGAAATGCGCAGAAGCTACCCAGTGTGCTTAGCGCCATCTGTTTGCAACAACGCCGTTATCCAACTTTCGGAACAGCTTTAGTATGGTCCCTTTTTGGCGATTTTTTGATTTGGCGACAAAATCTTGTCGCCAACCCAAGTTTGCCTTGCCGATGCCAATTGTAAACAATATGGCGGATCGGATGGCGCTGGTTCCCAGATAATTGATCGTCGCCGTTAATTTTGCTATGATTTATTTTAATGGCTTTTAAATATTTTTATGAAAAAAAAAATTAAACAGATAACAAGCTTACATGTACATATAGATTCGGTTTAATAAAATTTAATAACTTTTCTTTTTGTGTGAGGGGTGGCTGTGCCCCCCCTTTCTCTTTTGAGTAGATTAAATTAAACAATGCAAACAAATAATATTCTGAAGGAAATACCTCACAAAAATAACAAATAAAAAAGACAAAAAAATTAAAATACATTTTAGCATTCTGACAAAAGACTACGTAAGCAAAATAAAGAACTAATTCAAATCATAACGAACAATGCTTATCTCATACCTTAATTAAAATCGCTAAATTGTTTCAATATTGAAATAATAAAATCAAAATATCAAATATTATATTCATAACGGAATTATTTGTTGCTCCTACCATTAACAAATAAACAAAGGTAATAATAACAAATAAAAACAAACAATGCTTATCACATACCTTGATTAAAATCCCTAAGTTATTACAATATGGAAATAATAAAATCAAAATATCTAAAATTATTTCACTGTATAAAATATTAATAACGTAATTATTTGTTGCTTCTACCCTTAACAAATAAATAATCGAGAACGAAAATATTAACCAGAAACGTACTATCAAAAGAATGTTTATTCATACAAAACTGTATATAAACAGTCAGTATGAACCTGAACATCCATTTTAAATTTCAGTAATAATTAAATAATAAAATTTAATCTAAAATAAAGCCATTAAAATAAAACCATAAAGCGTAATGGCGGTTCCACCACTCGAAGCTCCCGCGCGAAATACTGGCAAAGGGGTCTCCAAAAGTTTAATAAAGGAACAAACGCTCCCTATTCGCTGGAGAAAAACGTTAGCGAAACCGTGACGTCACGGATGAATGACGTCACGCAGCTAGGGTTGCCATGTCCAGCTCCTCCGCTCCGGAGCATCCGCCGGAGGGGTTACCATATTGACGCCGTTATCGCGCCAAAAAAGTCACCAAAAATAAATCGCGCCAAAGGGACCATAGTAAAGCTGTACCCAACTTTCTAAGAGAAGTGTCCACACCTATAAATTTACTTTCGTGGTTATTTTAAAATAGGAAAACTTCAGTGAGCTTTTCAATACATAATAATATATCCAATGTAAAGTTTTATTTCTTGAAATAAAAATAATTTTTAAAAGATACTTTTAAAAAGCCACTTGACATATTTTTAAATTCTTTAGGGGAAATGTTAAAAATTTAGAGAATTACATTAAAGTGGCTTAATTTAAATTCACGTGTTTCATATGTAAATTAAATTTATAATTAAATAGTTTTATGATTTTAGTTTTTTAGTCGTTTTTATTTGATTAGTATAAAATAAACTAATGTTCATTAACTAAATTATGTTTCATTAAAATGACCGTTGTAAAATATTCATTGACGATAATAGATAGTCTAATTTAATGAATAATTCATATGGATAATAACTCTAACAAACTAATTATATTTTAAACTAACAGATGGCGCCAGCATAATTAGCGCCAGCATTTATTTGTCATTAAAGCTTTTCGCTAGTTTCGCTCTCTCGATCTCCTCAACCCATTCAAGCATGCGCAAACATAGCTTTGACCCAAATGGTTGGGATCGGCGAAAATGTCAAAAAGCATGGCATCGTTATCAAGGGCGGTTCTAGAGTTGCAGTCTGGGAGGGGTAATGATATTTTATAATTTTAAATAAACTCAGTTTCTCAGAGAAGGATTGACTACTGGGGGGAGGGGTGCACAATGGAAAGGGGACCCTTCTGACTGCACAATACACTTCATATATGTAAACTAGCTGAAGCAGCCGTTCTTCGCAAGGAATGGATATTGTCAAAACCAACAAATACAAATGAAAATAGTCCCGCAGTGGTCTGGCCGCTAAACTCCGTTCCCATAAAAACACAAGAACACGGCAAGTGAAGCAGCATCCGGCTTGGCCAGTGCTTCGGAGGGTCATCTCCCTCTCGGCTCGTCCGCTGTGGAACCGTGTACGCTAATGGGAGCGGGTGCACGGAAAATCCGTCGTGGCTCCAATCAGAGGCGCAGAGAGCCAATTCGGGGCCCCGGGATAAAATCTTTGGGGTCCCTTTGCTGTCCAGAAATTCTTTTGATGTATAAGATCAATCATTTATTCCTTATTAAAATTATTAATCATTTAAAGAAATTTTAAATTAGTAGTAATTGGAAAATAATTAATAGACTTAAAATTACTAATTTAAAAGAGTATTATACTTTAATAAACATCCATGCTCTAAATAATACCAACATTTTGTTTTGAAGGTTTCGTCACCTCCATAGAGCAACTGTATTTAAAACGTTAACATTTTTGCATGGCATGTTTCCTCAGTATTGAAAAAATTAATATTTTTATTCATACTTCCATGCAAGCAGGCATCCAAAATCTTTTAAAAGGCCAAAAAAGTGGAAATTTCAAAATTTCTCATAGAAAGTCTTGATCTTTTTCGTTAAGGAAAATTCAAAATTTCGGAGGTTGGGTAGGCCCATAGTCTCTCCTCTGGCTATACCCTTTCTTCCACTATTTAACAATGTGTCTCGGAAAAAAATGATTTCTTGTTAAATAAATCTTTTCTGCTTTTAGTCATGGCAAACCGTTGAATAACAACGTCAATGTCTACTTTTCTTGCAAAAGAAGACTCTCACTAACACTCCTCGTTTTTGTCAAGTTGGTGGTTTATGCTCTAGCTGGCTTTTTGTAATTTCATTCAAAAATTAATTTGAAACATCCGGGGACATAATCTGAATTTTTATTTATTTTTTTTTATTTTATTTTTTTTTTACAAAATTGACAACACACAATTAAGTATCATATGAACAGCAAAAGCGAGGCCCCTTCACAAGCTGAGGCCCTGGGGATTTTTCCCCTGCTCCCCCTCCCTCTCTGCGCCACTGGCTCCAATGTCCTCCAAGTTGTTAAACGCTACCTCTGGGGGTGCCGATTTCAGGTGGTGGTTGGGCCCTCATCTGGAATCGGTTCAAAATTAGGGACCAACAAGTAGAAGACCAACCTCTCGGGTGCAATGACACCCCTCTTTCCATATGGATAGTGTCGTGTATCCATGGACACGACAGCAAACCC
Source organism: Cheiracanthium punctorium (assembly GCA_038373885.1). NCBI lineage: Eukaryota > Metazoa > Arthropoda > Arachnida > Araneae > Cheiracanthiidae > Cheiracanthium > Cheiracanthium punctorium. The sequence goes on along the minus strand of JAWZYV010016780.1, from coordinate 3,129 downwards.
AACAAATGGAAATAAGTAAATAAATATCAAACAAATTTTGGCTATATATTTAATCGCCTATAGGGATGGACGCGAGACGCGAGAATTCTCGCATTGTCTTGCGAGACAAGACGCGAGACGAGACAGGCATTTTTTTGCGAGACGAGACGCGAGACTTGAAAGAAAATATTTTGCGGGACGAGACGCGAGACGAGACAGAGTCTTGTCTCGCGCGAGATTTCTCGCGAGAATTCTCGCATTTTCTTCCGTCTCGCATAAATACGATCTGAAAAGCGACAATTTGCCTGAAGCCTCTACCGTTTACTTGCGTCTCCTTCGTTTTCGGTCCTGGTATACTATCAGCACTCTACAATACGCACAAACACGTAACATTTAAAATTAGAACAGACGAGAGATATACAAAACTCACAAAGGAGAGGATAAAGAAGGAGGCGGAAAAAAAGAAGACAGAGAAGAGTTGAAAGAAAAAGAATTGGCAACAGTTTGGCAACTCATTTGACGAAAAAACAGTATGGCGGGAATGACCGCCGGGTTAATACGTAAGTACCAGGAAAAGTCCAGATGTGTTTCTTAAAGTTCGTAAATTTCCAAATCTTACCAATAATATAAATGTGTACGTTTATGTGTTTGGATGTTTTTGACTGAATCACACAAAAATGGTTGGAAAAATTTGTAATGAAGATAGCTTATGCCCTAGATTAACATACAGGCAACCTTTCAAGCATATAGCATAAATAGGGCCCAAGTCTGCCGGTGACGATAAGTATCGTAAGGCGATTTTGACGTCATTATCACCAACTTATCGCCGATGGCGAGTCTGCCTTTTACGAATGACGTTTTTATCGTCACTTCTTTTATCGTATGTTTACATATTATCGTAACTTGGAACCCGCCAGGATTTTCTCGGCGATTAAGCAGTTTAGTTACGATAACATCAGTATTTCATCTCGTGGTTTCCAACATGGCGCATTTGTTTTTGTTGGTAAACGAAATGCAAAGAGTTGAGCGAAGAGTTCCGAGAGTTTATTATTATTTATCTCGACAGGATGCATTTGGGCTGCATGAAAGGCAGTTCATTGCATATTTTAGATTGGATAAACAATCGGTCTTGGATCTCTGTAGTGAACTGTCAGATACAATGCCTTCATCCGATCTTCCAGTACATCTAAGGGTAAGTTTTCCCCTCCTTCCTATTTTCATTGCTGTTATCTGCGAACTATTTTTATTTTCCCTTAAATTACTGTTAGTTTATAACTTGTATGAGCCTTTGAGTACAGCAAAATATTCTTAAAATCTGTTGCAGTTTCAACAACATTTATTGAAAACATGAAGTTTTTATTTTCAAGCACGTTGAAAATAAGAATACTAAATTTCATTAGAGATTGTTTTAAATGCATGTGCTGTGTCTACATCGTCCACTGCTGCTTTCAGTTCCGCATAAATTGAATGTGTAACGATGTAGTTAGTGATCATTTTGTTTGACAAATATTAATCAAGCTCAGTGCATATTTTGTAATGTTTGTATTAATGTAGTATGTGTACTGTAGTTTTATGTCCACCACTGAAAAAAAATGTTCAATTTTTTTTTTAATTTTCATTCAATTTATGTAAATTCGCCTGTAATTTAAAATATTTTACAAAACTAATTAAAATATAGGGTAACATGCCATAGGAGTGTTGCGTTATTTAATCAAATGTACTTTTGCAGGCATAACAGTCATTTCTTCTTTAAATCATACCTCTATAAATAATAAACAAACAAAACGCTCTGCTGTTTCAACAGTTGTTGAATTTTCCTTTAAATGTTAAGGTTTTGCCCATTAAAGTACTAGTTTTTCAGTAAATCTTTGTTGAAGGTAGTAATTTCAAGGAAAGTAAAAAAAAAAAAAAAAACAGCTGTGATGCGTACTTTTATGAAGTGGCTGCAAAACAGACCTACATTTTGTCTCTTTTGTTTTGTTTTTTTGTTTGTTTGCCTTTCTTATTGCGGAACTTGTGAATCCATTTGCCTTCAGATTTGAGTAAAAAAAATTCTTTTAATTTCCTCTTCACCCCTCTTTAACAGCTGTCCAAAGCAGTACCCTAGACAGGGACTACCCCAAAACTCTCAGGAGTACCACATGTTCCTGAGAGTTTGGGGGGTTTAGGTTTGAACCCCCCCCCCTTCCCCGATTGACCACGGCCTTGGTGCAAAGACATACTACAGTACAGTTTACAAATTCTGCTTCGCATAATTAAATACATCTGTGTATGGTAAATTTATTTCCTTTTTCTTTTCTAACCTATTACACTATTTATCAGTAATTTTGTTTATTGACTATTCGGTCCAAAACCTTCGGAGTTTAACATCGTTGTAATCTCTTCCCACAGGATTTTGCGATCATTTTTGTTAAAATCTAGGCACAGTTTATTCGATACTAATCTCGGATTCTTTTCTAAAAAGCTAATGAGAATTTCTAACTGTCTTGCAGTAATTCTGTCTAGCCTTTTTGCTTTTTCCATGCCGAACAACCACGTGAGACAACCACGAAGACAACCACGTGAGGAATGTTGACACAACTAGAAATACACAACACAAATCACCTGTTAATGGGTGAAGTTAAAGTATTTAACTGAAATCCTACTTGTAAACTGAATTATCATTGGCTGGAAAATTGAAGAAGAGGAAAGAAACTGACTCCTCCCAATTTCGTGACATCAACGCTGTGGGTGGGACTTATCAGGGTATCGTAAGTTCGATGTTCTACCGATCGTAAGCGGCAGACTCTGGTTTTGGGCAACTTGCGCTTCCAGGGCCAGCGGCGGTACTAACTTACGGGTGACGTCAAAATCGCCTTACGATACTTATCGTCACCGGCAGACTTGGGCCCATAATTCTTTTACAAAGACACTCAAAATAATGCTAATGCATTGCATTCTATGGAAATTTTGTAGCTACTAAACCGATTTTAAAACTTTTTCACTAATTGAAAGTCCTAGGGGATAATATGGGGAATTCCTCTGTGTGGAATTTTCTAAGGGATCCTAGCCCGTATTTTCGCGGGGTTTTGGAAAAAAAACACGGAAAACTGCGAGCGGCTAGGTCGACAGGCGCGACCGGAGTTTGAACCTGGCACCTCACACCTTCCA
>JAWZYV010016779.1:600000-1078504 GCA_038373885.1 Cheiracanthium punctorium | reverse complement strand
CTACGTTCTTATTGTAGCTATCGGTCTTACTTATGACGTCAGTTAGTGACGATAAAACCAGCTTTCTTGGATTTAAGTTCTTACCAAATCCGTGCCTAATGTCTCTACAATTCCCCCTCTTCGTTTGTTGATAAGTTTTCAAGGTGGGGAAAGGATGTCATCATCAATCATTCTTCCTGCATGCACCGTACTCAACCCTTTTTCATTTCACCTTTCACCAACCGATGCGAATACATCATTACAAAGCTTTCAAGTCCAGAGTGTGAACGCTATGATTTTTTGTGCTTACGATTTTTGCGACATTAGCTAAAAGAAGAATGGCAAAAAGGCTAGTCTGAAAGCATTTTTACTGTGTGACTTTACTAACCAAAAAATTGCTGGATCATTCCCTGAAATTAGAAGAATATTGGGAGCGAGTGGCGTCGTATGTGCCAACAACAGCTTTTGCTAAAACGACAAGCTCTCCATAATTATTGCTATGTCCTACTTTACAAGCACATGATTATCAAATATAAACTCACGATACTTGAGAATCATAAATGAGAATCTGCTTTTCTTTTCCTGCCCCTAAATCTTTAGACAAGGGAACATTTCGAATTGGCCAACTGCTCAGCCAAGCAGAACTAGCACAGTGTGCTTCTGCTTCTGGTACTTAAGTTGATAGCTTTACAATCTGCAATTTAAGATCTTTCGTAATCGTCAATTTAATTTTGTGGAGGGGCCACAAGAGACTTAAATTTAGTTTAATGATACCTGTATATGTTACTTTATTAAAAATGTTACAAGGTTGTAAAAATTTTTGAAATATACAAAAAGCACTTTATGTGTAAAGTACATTTGAAATACATTAATTTAAGCATACATGATAAAAGTTGGCAAGTATGTAGCGTAAATTAAAGAACAATAAATTTCAAACATTCGACATCAAGCAGAGCAGAACAACAGCTTTTGTCTAAAAACACGCAGAAAGCAGATTCTGCAGTAAATTACAAAGGTAGTGCTTTCTTCGCTTTGAAAAATCAAACTTCAAAAAGAAGGTTGGGGGTTCTAAAGCTGACTAAAGGCTCCAGATAGCCTTTATTTTGATTCTGTTTCTGTTCAAATAATATATTATCATAAGCAATTTAAGTAATTTAATTTCCTTTTTGACTATTTATTTATTTTTATGCAGTGAAGAATGTGCCACCTGACAACCTATCTGGAAACTCATTAACCCAAACAGTCAAATTTCCAGAAAGGGAAAAAGACTGACCATTTTCTTTTCCAGCAGTTCGTTTAGTCGCAATTTTAATCCAGAAATAGGAATAGTCTATTAGAGAGGAGAGGATGAAAAATCCCCCCCCCCCCAAGCAGAACGTAGAAACCATTGCAATTTTAATCGAAAAGTAAGAAAAATAAGGAATGAGTTTTGAAAAAATTACGAAAACATGGAATAGTGCGATCCCTGTGTTTAACATCATTGGTTTGTTTTTCAAGCTGTTGAAAAGTCCTGTAACATGTATTATTTTGTAAAAGGAACAGTCTTAAGAATTATTTTGTAAATAAGATTTAATACTCATGAATTAAGAACAGGAACTAAACATAAAACCATAATTAATATTCCATGGTTCAGACTCTCTTCAGAGCAAAAAAAATAAGCACTTTTTAAGGACCCTAAAAATTTTCTTAAGTAGGGTCTATCCACAAATGATGTCACGCTTGGAAGAAAGGAGGGCTGTGAAATTGTGACGAGGGGGGGAGGGGGGGGTAACAAGAAGTGTGACATTAAAATTTACATTTTCGTTAAAATAAAAATATTTAAAATCAGAAAATTAAATTTTGAATTTATATTGAAATTAGCAGAATTGAAGTTAAGACTTTTTATTTAAAATTTGATTTCTAGCATAGTGCTTTGTTTCTAAACTGTAAGTATATGTTTATGTAATACAGCATGACATGTGACAAGGGTGGTATGGTGAAGTGTGACAAAGGCAAACAGGGGGCAAAGAATATTTTTTTTTTAAAGTGTGAGTGTGACATCATTTATGGACAGCCCCTTATTACTTTCGTTTTCACCCAACTTTAGATTTTCTTATTGTAAAGTTGGCAGGTTTTTGCTTAAAATGCAAATGTGCCACGTTTCCAAAATTGAAAAGCCTACAATTTCTTGTACATGTATGTACAAGCAATTAATACAGACAAAATAATTCCTTTTTTTCTCTGAAATAACATGCATGTCCATATACCATAATTTATGGAAGAAACGCCGCACCCGGCGATGCACCCAGCGCAATCGCCGCAGCCGCGACCCCCCCCCCCTTAGAAAAAAAAGAAACATCGCACTGGGATGTATTCTGGGAGGGCGGTAGATAAGTGGTAAAAATATCTCCTTTTTTCCCCTCTTTAAAAAAAAGAACAATTTTTAATACATAATTCTAGAATGATTTAGATGGCAGAAATGTCAATTCTACCATTTAAACATTAGTATTTTTTTCAACCTTTGAACATAAATTAAAAGTACCATAACATATCACAAAAACTTCCCACCCATTCTCTTTCCTTTTAGCATTTTATATGAAAATCATTAAAAAGAGTAGTTTTACAAAAACAACAACAAAAAAAAAAATCCTTCCGTCACTCCTGTTTTTTTGAAAATTTTGTGCTTTACGAAAGGAGGCGGGAAGATTTTCGCCCCGCTTTATAAAATTTCTCTCAGAGGCCCTGAAGCTTACAATTTCCATTTTCAAATAATCAGTGTCCGATTTTATATAAAACATCAGTTTTTATATTCCCAAAGGCGAATTTATAGAAATAAATAAATAACTCGTAAAAAACTTCTTGCATTCTCAAAAAGTTCGGACAGTATAGCACTTGCTGTTAAAGCGAAACAGCCAGCCGATGAGCAGGCGCCAGTCAAAAGTAAACAATTTTTTTTTTTTCGCGGACGGCCAGCTGCTGATTACGTAATGAGCGTGCTTCAGCGAATTGTTTGTTTTAAGCTTTGAATGCTGTGTGATAACTCTTGATGTACTCATTTATTACTTTTGATATTTATAACATTTTGGTTTATTTTAAAAGCACTCAGCATTTCCTGAGCTTGCCAATTACTCGTTATAATAATAGCGTAAGGCACAGTGCTTATTCGGTAAAGTGCTCCTTCACAGGGCACAAAGCAGCACAGCAAAAAAACACAAATAACTTATAAACTTTTTTTGGGGGGAGTGGGGGTAGAATGGTTAAACTCGCACCGGGCACAACAGACTAGTTTTGGTTGAGATTTAGTATTTTAAGAACAATTAGGCCCGGACTGGCTCCTATGGGGCCCCTCGGCTATTGAAAAGGGGCTCCAACTGGTGACGTCATCGCGTTACGGTACGATCAATATGAACACAGCTTGAGGCTGGAAAACGGGAACGAAAAGTTTTGATGCCAGACGATTTTACGGTCGATTACCACTAGAAATTAAGCAGTTTTTAAGCACCTTGCGGCTATACTGAAACTTTAAGGATATGGGTAAAAAATTAAGTACTTTTTAAGCACTTTTTAAAGGCCTTAAAAATGAAAAAAAAAAAAGTAAGTACTTTTTAAGGTATTTTAAGCACCGTCCGAACCATGTATTCATTGATTGCTCCCAGGCACATTTTAGTACACTATTTAAAAAAAAAAACAGTAAAACTACAGCTAAGTTGCACAAGGGATTTAAACTACCCATAGACGGATTTACTTTTACTATATTTTTTAAAAGAAATTCAGCAATTTATTTCTTCAGTAATTCTAATTTACCAAAAACTGCGAACTAAAGCATGTCTAGGCCCCTGACAGCAAAGTAGAAGATCTTTATAACGCAAAATGCAAGGTTATTATATAGACTTTTGCATTACATAGATCATTCACTTACATCATTAAACTTCCCTAGTAAACATATTTAGGGGGGGCATCCAACTTTGTTTAGAAAACCATTCATTTTAAAACCTTTTTTCTCTCAAAACTTAGAGAAACATAGCTATTTTTACTTAAGAGGCCTCTCTACTCACGGAAAAAATCACAAACGGTGGCTTCCTCTGAGATGCTCTGAAAATTGGGAAAGAGGGGATAGCAATCTGTGACAGTTTTATTACTCTCTTGACCACACCTCTAGTCTTCATCTTACAGAAGACCCCCAGGAGTGAGGGGGCACACACAACAACACCTGTTCCTCCTAGTTGTTTGGAAATAAGCTATTCATTATCACTTCCGTTTGAGAACTTGGACTGTATGGGATTTTTTCTTTTTACTATAAAAATGAGTAGTTTAAATGTTCTAAATATCACTTTGTTTGAAATGATTTTAAAATACTGAATATACACAAACACGACTCCGTAAAAATGTATATTTATGGTGGGATGTTTAATATATACTGTAGTATCAAAATATAATGTATATTATATTTTGATATAGCAAAGTATTCTTTCTTATATATAATTTTTTATATAGCAAAGTATTCTTTCAAATTATATTTATTCATGAAAACAATAATAATAATAATAAAATATTCAAAGTAACAATATTATGATTTGTGTGTGCATACATTAAACTGCTGAATAAAATTTCCATTAGAAGTCAAATTAAGTAACAAAAATATTACACATTATCTGCAATTCTGTTAGACAAAAAAGAGCGTTTTTTTTTCCATTTTTAATACGCATTCGTGTTTTTATTTCAGAAATTGAAATGTGAAAATACAAGATTTTTAATAGCTCTTTTATTCAACAAGATAATATAAAGGTCATTACAAGAGACAATTAGATAATTTACGATATCAATTATACCTCCATCCTCTCTCCTTCGAAAAATAAAAAAAAATAAATAAAAAAGAGAGAGGGGGAGGGGGGTTGGGGAGACAGAAAAGAGAGAGAGAACGAAAAAAAAAAAAAAAACACAACTATTGATCGAACAAAACGCACCGCCCCCCGCCCCCAAGAAAAAGAAATTAATGCAAAAGATCCTATTTTACTTCCATAAAATATATGTATTTGTCAATCTTCTAACGAACCGCCCCCACAGACAAACTAATCGTCTCCCCCCCCCCCCCGACAAACTTGTATTAATCCGCCACTGACAAAACGATCTATCTGTGGTTGCTATTTCATAAAAACAGTGGTCTAAAGAGATAAGTAATAAACGGTATAGGCACATTTTAGATTACGTTTTTAGTAAAATTATAATTATGAAAAATAACAAACTCAATTTTCAAATCAAATACTTTCAAAAAGAAATAATTATTAATTTTAAAAATCTGATAAACACTACAAATTATACATAATTTTATCACAAATTAAGACAATGAAAAGAAATTGCGCCCAAAAATTTCTATACTGATTACAAAATTAACACTCAAATATTTCCTTCTGAAAGGAAATATAGGGACAACTAATTCACAGCATGACTTATTTTTAATACTGTTGCGCTTTCATCAGTCTTTTTTCCCCCTGTTCTCGATATTTACTTCGCCTAGAGAGACAAGTAGTAAATTGTGCCTCTGTACATTTTATATTTTCCCTATATTAATTTCCATCATTATTGTCTAAATGCCAAACTCAGTTTTTCAAATCGAATGCTTAAAAAAAAAAAAAAAAAAAACCTTTTAAAATCAAATAAACAAGTTGTACTATGCAAAAGAACTATTTATCACAAACCAATGAAAAGGAATTGCGCACAAAAATTATTATAAAGGTTGCAAAACTGACAGTTAAACATTTCTTTCTGAAAGAAAATATAAAATTATATAGACAACTAATTCACAGCATGACTGAATATTTATTTTTAATGCTATTGCACTTCGGGATTGTTATTTTCCGAGCATGTACAATGTAAGAAAAGTATTGTAATCATGAAAAAATTTGGCTGCGAGATTTTGGTATATTGACACGTTTTGAGGTCTTCTGAATTCAGTTATTCTGTTTTTTACGAGATGTGTGAGTGAACACGATAGCTCCTAAACGGAGCATTAGATTGAGCTCAAATTGGGTATATGTGTTATAAACCACCGTTACAAGACCGGTATTGATTTTGGTGTGTATAGGACTTATAGTTAGTTTTTCTACAGGGCTAAAGATTTATTTTAGATTATGGCCTATGGGGGGAAATTCTTGAAAGTGCGCTAGCGTTTAAACGGTTCATTAGATTGAGCTCAAATTGGGTATATATGTTATAAACCACTATCATAAGACCGATATTGATTTTGGTGTGTATAGGACTTATAGTTTTTCTACAGGGCTACGGCAAAGATTTCTTTTACATTATGGCATACGGGGAGAAATTCTTGAAAGTGCGCAAGCGTTTCAACGGTGCATTCGATTGAGCTTCAATTTAGTATATATGTTTGAATGATTCATCGATTAAAATTTATTTACATGCTTGGTAATGATCTTAATCGTAAGTGTTTCGGAAAGTCGAGTGGAGTCACTACAGTTTTTTTTTTTTTTTTTTTTTTTTGTTGTTCTCTATATTTAATTGGTGTATAGCAGGGTTGTCCAACATATTGCCCGCCGATTGTTTGAATCCTGCCCACTTACTACTTTTTGAAAATCGCAGAAACAGTCTAGCAATCCTTTTTAGTAGTATTTCAAGTGGAAAAGCAAGTAGTTCCAAGAAATGCTGTGGAGAAGAAACTTAAATTTTGAGAATGCTACTAAGATCAGTTTTTGATTGTCCACCGTGAAAACGAGATCTAGGTTTCTTCTGACCGAGGAACATCTTGTAGGAATTTTGCGTTAGCTATGTCAAGTGTACAGGCAGACATTGACTATTTGTTAAGCAAAAGTAATGCCAACCCTCACATAATTCTATGTTTGGATGTAATGAAAATAAATGCGGTAATAAAGCAGGGTTTCTACAGACCGGGAAAGTCAGGGATTTGGGAAAAAAGTCAGGGAAATTTGAAGAAATTGAAGAAAGGTCAGGGAAATGCAAGAATATGCGGCAAAATCAAGAAAATACTTCCTGTTCGAACCTAATTGTAGAAATTGTTTTATTTTCATTTTCTTATTTAACCTTATAAATAATTTTAAAATCTGTCCTTTATGAACATATCTTCTTCAGTTGAAATATGCTTAATTTGATCCTAAATTATTATCAAACATGGTTTTTGTTAGAATCCAGTGATGTCAAATAATATTTTTGTGTATATTGATTTTATTATTATTATTATTTGTAAAAAAGGGGCAAAATATATAAAAAGTTATTAATTAAAGGATGTAAAATTAAAAATAGAAACGCAAAATTCAGGAAAGCACGCTATTTAAAAAGTCAGGGGAAAGCATGATAGATGTCAGGGAAAAGTCAGAGAAGCAAAAGCTGTGAAATCCGTAGAAACCCTGTAAAAAAATGTAAGAAATTTTAATACCCAATTTTACGAATTATTTGTAATGTGTTTATTTTGTAGAACTCGTAAGGAAGGATTTATGATCACCACTTTAACGTCTTATCCTCAACTAGCATCCTCTTAATTTTTGAACTGGATTAAAAAATTGTGTTTTCCAAAAGTAAAATACGACCCTGTGGACTATCAACTACATCGTTTCATAGAACTCCGTAAACATAAAACACAGTATTTACAGTACATAAAAATACACTTATTTACATTACATGTGCTGAGAAAAAAAAAATATCAAACAAAATCTTAGGAAAAAAAAAAAAAAAGCCGCTATTCTGGTTTAAATTCCGAAGATAACTATACTACCAATAAGTTGTAAACAAATAACATAAATCAAGGGTGCTCGTTTCACATCAGCTGTTTGTAATGTATAACATACAATAAATGAATTGGATTAAAAAATGAGTTTTCCAAAAGTAAAATATGATTCTCTGAACCAGTGGCGTATGCAAGGGGGGGTTCAAACCCCTTTGCCAAAAATTTTTTAATAAAATGTCCATAAATTTTCAATTTTCAACTTAACTATTACGCATTTTAACACAAAGTTATGGCTATAACCCCCCCCCCCTTGAAGGAAGTCTGCATACGCCACTGCTGTGAACTATCAACTGCATCATTTCATAGAACTCCGTATTAGACACTCACATAAAGCGCAGTATTTACAGTACATAAAAATACACTTATTTACATTGCATTTGCTGAAAGAAAAAAATACCATACAATACCACACACACACACAAAAAAAAAAAAAAAAAAAAAAAAAAAGTCTATAGATGGTTTTAATTTCCTTTCTTATTAATTTTTTTAAAATCTTTTTTATCTTCATTATGTTTAATTGCGTCAATAATGTAAGAAGGATTTCTGAATCGAAGAGACAGTTTGTAAGGTGGATCAATGAGCTCCGGGAGAATGCACACTGCTCAAAGCAAGTATTCGACAGACTTGAGAGCAGTAAAATAACAACACTTGTTACTACAAAAGGCACTGAGCCAGATGATTTTACAGATACGCAGAAACGAAAGTTGAAATGTGAAGAGAATGTTTCTGGAGGCACTAGCATACATATATATATTAATGTACACACAGCTCAAAGCAAGCATGAGACAGACTTGAGAACAGTAAAATAACAAATGTCATCACAAAACGCTTTGCAAAAGGCACTGAGCCAGATGTGATGTTACAGACGCAAACACATACAAAAGTTGAAATCTTAAGAGGATGTTTCTGGAGGCACTGGAGTGGGAGTGAGGAGATCACAGGGGGTCAATGGGTCAATATACGCCCACCTCATCCATCACCGCGACTAATGGTTACCGAAGTGGGGGATGAAATTCGCGACGAAATCGCACTTTTTAAAGCATATAACGTTTACAATTCATAGAAAATAACGAAAATTTTTCATTGGAAAAACACGAAAAAAGCATGTAACAATAGTGAGATGGCTATACAATGTATTACGGGAGTTAAAATTTTGCTAAAGAGCGGGGTTTTGAAATAACGGATCGTCAAAAATGAAAATAACGATTTTAGAATTTGTGTCACTTTTCAGATTGCAATAAAATCTCTTTCGGCTTAATTAACCCAAATCTGATTCGCGCAATACTTGCGAACAGTTCTCAAGATTCACACAGGAAAATTTCATGTAAAAATACCAAATAGTTTCCGAGAAAAATGATTAGGCGTTAAGGCACTTTTCTTCATAGGAAAGCATTGGGACGTGAATCTCCGCAAGCCGAGTAGAGAGGTCTCTTAAGATTATGCTATGTGCAACCCCCCCCCCCCCCCCACGTGTGCTCACACACACACAACAAACAAATAAAAAAAACCTTTGGTGATGCTACGCCCGTGACTTGGGAAGCCAAATAACAGCACACGATTTAATATAAAACAAATCAATGTGTTTTATTTACAAAGAGGAATATTATTACATAAATAAACGACTGTTTGGGTAGTCAACAATGGCAGAGGAGGAAGAAAGAGGAAGGTTCCTGTTCTTTTAAAGTAAACAGTTCTTTCTCTTGGACTGGGCCGGCCAGCTGCCAGCTTTTATGCTGATAATGCATAATGCCTGCATTGGAAAATAATTGTTTTAAGTCTGGCACGTTGCGGGATTTATCTAATGTCTCAAAATTAATTCACTAGGAAAGCAATTTTTAAAAATGCAGATTGTAGAAATTTCTTAGTTGGATTTTCTCTTATGTTTCTCTTTAATGCCATTTACGGAGAATTGCAGTTCATAGATTTGCTTTATATCGATCTTCTACTGTAAATAAAATCCACTCATCTGTTTCGGAGCTACAATGCTATACACATACATAGACAAAGGTCTCAAACTTATACCACATCTCTTTTTGCACCGAAAATTAAACATGCTATCATATTATAATTACTCACCAAATGTGAACCCATGAGGAAATACATCTTTCAGCTGTACTTGTCTTGAGAAGGTGTTGAGGAATTCTAAAATCATTATTGCATCACCAAAACATTCTTGGGGAATGCCACAATCTATAGGCGTAGGTGAAGGTAAATCCTGAAAATACAGGAATGAGTTTTGAAAAAAATTACGAAAGTTATAAGCATTAACGAATGCATAATTCTATTTTTCAGAGTTATGTAACTGTGACAATTCATTTACTTTTAAATCATCGCACTCTAAATCATCTCTAGGTTTCTTCCAGGAATTTAAGTATTCTGCAATCATTTTCTTCTCCTCCTTCTTCTTTTCTTTTTCCTGAGAGAGAAGATTAAAAATAAATTAAACAGTTGTAAAAATAAATTTCATAATCATGTTCATTTCCATATAATGTTGACTTATTACACAAATGCAAATATGCTAACCCATCTCAAATGAACTCAGTAAGCATATTTACTGACTATTTTATTCTACAGGGTTGCCAACTTAGGAGGAGCAATTCAAACAGCATCTGTAGTAATTTGGAGGAGCCTTTTGTATTTTTGTGAAGCAATTCAATAATACTTACAGAAATCCTAAGTGACTATAACCCCCCCCCCCCTCCAAACTGAAGTTTACTGCATACATTTAATAAACACAAAACACACCAAATTAAATAAAGGTTTTTTAAATCACAAGGTTCATACTCATTTTTCAAAATTAAATTTAAGGAGTTTAAGCAGTATTTAAACCAAAAATTTTTTTTAAGGAGTCCACTTTTTTTCTGGCTTACCATTGAAATTATTTGTAATAATTGTTATTTTAAATTGCTTGCCATAAAAAACTGAAACTTAGTAAAGTTTGCACAAGCAAGAAATCTTACACTAACCGAATCTATGCATAATTATCATTGTTCATTACAAACATGTTTTAACAAAAATTTCAATCCAAACAATGTGGGAAAATACAGATTTTTGAAGGCATCTCAAAAGAAAAGTAAGAAAATATGAAACACTTTTAGCTTTTAAATACGCACTAAAGTGCTATATACTAAAAGTGTATCATGATTCATGAGTGTGCCGTATTTTTCTCTCTTGTTCTATAGAACACATATTTATCTTAAAATCTCCTACTAAAACTGTTTTACAATCCTCGCCAAGCATATTCCAACCATACTTCACCTTTTAAAATACTATTTTGAATTTGCATAATAATCCATGAGTGTGTCGTGCTTATCTTTCCTGGGCTGATTCCAACTTTAATGCCCCAACTCTCGCTAAGGTAGCAATAATTAAACATATGCAGTTACCAAGATGATTTTTTGTATTTACCATATTTTCTTGTGTATAATAAGCGGGAAATATAAATTCGCCATATAATCCATAGTATAAGTAAACTACAAGTAACTTATTTTACTTATATACTTAAAGTAAAATAAGTTCACAAAAAAAAATCTTTATTTGTAGCATCGGTGTTTGTTATCTCTGCAGTTTGCCTAAAATATTTGACCACGTAAGAATTTGATGTTTTCTGTGTCTTTTCCGATAATCTATGACATCTCACAGTTCTTACAGTGAGCGCAAAGTTTTTAAGAAGTCTTGCATAATATCAAGGAGTTTTAAGGAACCTAAATTTTGTAAAATAATTTCACGCCATTTTAAGGAGTGTATGAACACTGAATTAAAGCATTATAAAATTACAAATAAATTGTAATTTAACCTAATTAATCACAATCTTTGAGATTTTAGCTCTCAGTAAAAGATTAGAAATTTCCAGAGTCACAAATAAGAATACTTGTCATTTTCTGCAGCTGTACAGTATGACAAAGGACGGCCCTTCTGAGGCAGAAAGTGAAAATAGAAAGATAGTGGGCTGGCAGAACGCAAAAATGCGGCAAACTGAAGAAAAGAATCAAGATAGGGAGATGCTGGTAGAACGCCAAAATGTAAAGAAAATCGGATGGCACACTGAAAGACCACACAATAATAGCCCTTGCTATGGTGCTGATTTTCAGTGTTGCAAATGTTCACAAACTGCTGCCTTTCCAATGCTGCTAAAGATCGTTCTAATTCCTCTAAGGAAGCCACAAAGGATCATGATCATTTACATAATCAGTGCAACAAAACATCAACACTTCCTACATGTTTAGTGCAGTAAAAGATCGTAATCCTATTTCCATTTTCAATTACTTTTAATTGTTCAACATTTCCTTCGTATTTTAACAGTGATTTGGAAAAGTAATAATGGGAGGAAAAGTGGAAGCTTTTCAAATTTTTTCCTAAAATCAACATAAAACAAAAGTTTGTTGTTTTGCTGGTCTTTTTTGCACCCTTGTCAGGGCCTCAATGAATGAGTAGCTGCACAATAGTACCATAAAGGAATGGTAAAGTGGAGCTATTACTATGATATGACAATAGATACACAAGAAAACACCTAATGCTACGCAGATGCATACTATCAGACTCATTCTGAAATTTTTTCTTCTTCTAGATAGTACTGGAAGTCGAAAACTGTTGTGGAGGCAATCACAACGGGTGCTAGAAAAACTTGACGAAAATATATCTACACTCACTATAGTTAATTTTTGTCTACCTAAAATAAGCTCATATTCAATTTTTATTATATACCCAAATCAAATTTCATGATCTTCTGGAAACACACAGAAACTTTTGGCATTCGAAAGATTTCGTTTTATGTACACAGCCTTTCTTACATCCATACAGATGATTTATTTGTGGGAAAAAAATTTAAATATGTAATCTGGAAAAACTATCTTAAAGGAATTGGAATAACACTTTCCTTTCAAAGCGTGATGACCGTGATGAATATAACGTCCTATCGATTGAGACAGCTCATTTTGTCATGCAAATGAAGGAGCCGGTGGATTTTCAGATTTTTAAAGTAGGACAGATTGTTTTTTATATTTTTATACAATAGGCACTATAAGGAAAAAGGCACTAATATTTTGATAGAGTACGTCATTTTTGCTATTGTTTGAAGCATAAGAAGCTTAAAAAATTTGTTCACAAAAATAAAAACAGATTTTGTTTATATCATGAAATACAATTCTTCTCCTCATAGCTTAAAATATTAAAACAGTAATTAAAATAATAATTTCACATGATTTCATGAAACAATTAATTGAATAATAATCTCTTAATTGTGGCTATAAGAAATATTGCTTGGCTTATCTACATTTTATATGCGATATGGAACAACAAAACCAAAAGAAACTAAAAAAATAGAGAGAGGGCTTTTAATTGGAAAAAAAAGAAATCTGCATTTTTAAAATAATCTATCAGGGATTGACTGATACCAAGTTATAGCTGATAGACAACACTTTAAAGGTGTACATCTGCCAATATCGATACTTTATATGTTTTAATAGCATCAAAGCTACAGCTTTATTTATTCTGGGTGGTTTTTGCAACCAGAGTGACCTTCTTGTCCTTTTGTTAAAACGAAGAGATTTTTACCTCAGATTATTCTGACTGTTTTTCATACAATCTCACAACATACCATGGCATGTTTGCTGAAGAAAGAACACAAAACCTGTTCGGGGAAAATAAATGACTAATCAGTTCGAAAAGAACAAGCCACATAAAAATTGTTCAAATGAGGTGACACCTTATCACCTGATAGATTGTTGTGTGGTGTTGTGGCTGCATAGTTTTTCTTCTAGAAGAGCTAAAGCATCAGTTGAAAAGTATCGGCAAAAGCGGACGAATGTATCAGGAATAGATCAGGGGTCGATCCAGGTTCCCACTTTTGTGAATTTTCATATAACAGTTTAATAAAAGTAACTTTTTTTTTTTGTAAATAATTGATAAAACAGATTAAAATGTAGGGTAAAATGCCAATGTAGTGCAGCTTTAATTGATTACATTTTTGTGAAGGGGTGATTTTAATCGATTGTAATTTTGTGAAGGGGCTGCAAAACGGACCAATTTTAATCTGCATCGACCCCTGCAAATACTTTGCCCATACTTTTAAAAATGTGAAAGTGCCAGTAACCAACAAAAAATGAGGTATCAGCACCGACAATACCAGTTATCGACTACTGATTACAGTCGATTCCTATAATCAATATTAAAATTGCATCATAATATAAATGTCTACCTTGCATTTTTGATTTCATTATGCTTGAAACACTACTTTGTATGCAGTGTAGTCTATGCATCAACCTAATTTGTCTATTATTAAACAATTTAAGAATATTGCTAATGCAGTGATGTCACTCATTAAATAGCCAAAAAGAAGAAATCCCATAAGAATAAAGAAAATAAGAAAAAGTGGAAATTATATTTAAAATATAAAATAACCGCAATACATTACATAGTTAAAAAACAATTTCATAAAAAGTATAAAACGTATGGAGAAAAAAAAACATTAAGTTCATTTTTTATTTGCTTTCATTAATATCTTTTTCATTGAAAAAATATCCGTTGTTTCAACTTTTACTTTAATTATTTTACATTCTTTTTATTTGCACCTAAACCTGTTCTTTTTTGCAAAGTTTTTCTTTACTGGTTTCTTTGAAAAAACAAATACAATGGAATTCCACTGAATATGCAGAATGATAAAATAAATAAAAAGCAAGAATCCGCTGATTAGCGGAAAAGTGGCATCCTTGTATGTCTCCAATGGTTAATTATAATCCCTGAACTAGCACTGCTTAACTTGTTTTATTATGTTGAAGAGAAGTATTTGCTCAGAATGACATTAAGAATATTACTAGAAAGTACATGTATGCAGTGGCCAATCATAATACATGTTTAAATCCAAGAAACCAAAAGTACTTAGTATCTGAAGCTTAAAAGCAAAGACCACTCTAGTGAGAAAAAAAAAAAAAAAAAAAAAAAAAGCTAAAGCATTGAATACACATTGCAAATTTGTCTGGTGATTCACTCCATTAGAAAAATATTATAAAATTCATAAATTCAGAATATTTACGGTTTTGCCTCTGTCTGATGTAAATTTATTCTATTAATGTACTAAATTAATCTACTATTAATGTACTACTAAATATGTATTAATATTTAGTAAACTATTTCCTTTTATAAAATGTTGGTAAAATTAAAAAACATTACCTTTAAAACCTTTTTGCTTACCTTAAGTTTTTGTTCCTTTTGTTTTAATCTAACATCTTCCATCTGTTTCTTGATATTGTCTTTGACTTTTTGACGCTCTTTTTCAGCAGCTACCTTTTGTTTTTCAGTTAGTGCCATCTTCTCAAGATTCTTTTTCCTTTCATCCATTGTCTCTTTCTTAAAATTAAGTTTTCCCTGAACAATTTTTTTACCTAAGCACAAGAAGAAAATATACTGAGAAAATAATTTTAAAAAATTTCACAAATATCTGTTTATTTTTTCAAAAGTACAGAAAGAAGACACTCAAATAGTAATGGCTATTTAGGACAAACAAGAAAAGATGATATTAAACTAGTCGGCCTAAATGGAAATCCAAATCTTAAATGTATAACTTAAGCATTTACTTAGGAATTTGTTTTACAACACATTTCAAAATTTGTGTGTATAAACCGCAAAGTGTAAGAACACTGTTTTGTAGCCCTGTCAAAAACTAATCCCTATATATACTAGGGATGTAACGGATATCCCGCAAGTATCCGTTATCTGGCTTATCCAGTTGATTTTTCGATATCCAAATCACACCTACCAGATATCCAGCTATATACTACTAAAGTTCTATTTGTAACATGTATGGGACAGGATGGCAAATTATACTTGAACATTTTTGATAATGTGATACATAAAACAGTGGGATATATTTTTTAATTGAAAAAAAAAAAAAAAAAAAACAGCAAATTTAGCATTGGAAATGGATCATTCAAAATAAACACATAATTTCAACATTTGTTCAGTAGTTTTTGAACACATTTATAACTAGTTAGGCAAATATTTAGAGTTAATTTCATGCTGCAAAGTGCCACTTAGTGGACATTTTCAGAACTAAAAAAGAAAATTTAAGCACATCTCATGTAGTTTCCATGTGCAAATTCGGAAGTGATATTCTCATCCTTTTCAGCTGTAGACTGCTGTTTTTAATTATAAATACTGTGCAGTATCATTTGAAAAATATGTGCATTCAGTATATGCGATTTTTCTCATGGTAATCCCAGAAATAATGTAATTTTACACTCTCCACACGGAGTTTCTCTGGTGATTTTAGTTTGCCCCAGAAATCTGATAATTAACAAAAACTCCAATTATTCTGCCTTCAAAATTAATTTACAGATGCAGGGGGGAATTTTCAATCTTCACCCTTTTTGTAAATGACAATCTTTTACTGAGCATTCCTTTATTGAAGTCTCTAGTACCTAATGATTAAAAATTAACCTTTATTAAGCATATTTTTAAATTGAATTTAGTTATTTAAATTCATTTATGATTTTCTGCAAGTTTCAATTGATTTTTTTTTAAAGTTAAGTCTAAAAAAAAAATATGCACATTTAAAATGTGTTTGTGAAATATTTATTAATGAAAACTATAACATGGCTGCTTGTGCTGACAGCCCTATTGTAACACAGTATTTTACTAGTTTAAAATAGCTGTTTTAGTTACTACTACAATATTATGTATGATTATCACTCCATACATAAAGTACTTTGACTAAACTTATTTTTTGTGTGTGTATGTTGGAATGTCGAAATTAAGAGTAAAAAAGGGAGTGTTCTAAAATTTGGAAACTAATGTTCGAAACGATTTTTTTTTTATGAATTTGCACCCCCCCCTCATTTTCCCCCCTTATGGTGCCATATAAATTTTTGTACTGTGAAAGAACGCTTGAATATTTTAGAAGTTAAACAATTAAACAGACCTCTTTTAGTTTTTTAACTGGTAGTTTAAAAAAATATTTTTTCAATTAAAGAAATTGAATGCATAACCTGAAAAATTCTGTTTCATACCTGTATAAAACTACAAAAGTAAGAATTTCATTCTAAATATTTAAAAGAGATTTACTTTTTATAAGTAATTTAACTTAAAATGAAACTAAAAATGACAATGTAAATTAATATTAAATTATTAAAACAGAAAAAAAGGCATTAAATCTACGTTTGGAAAAAATTAGCTCATCTATCATAAGTATCTTATCAAAATAGATAACTTATTCTTAAATAAATAAAAAAAGTATGCCCCTCTTACTGAAAATAATCTGCAGTTATAGATAGATTAATAAATGTGTCATGGTTAACATTTATTCGCTTCTACCAGAAGTGCACACATAAGAAGACTATTTTAACTTTTTACATTTAAAGTAACATTTTTACGTCCATAAAGATATTTAAATTTTGTGAATTGTAAGTCAATTATTAAAAAATAATGATGTGTGAAACATGTTTGCAATTTATTGTTCTGATGTCATTATATAAAAAAAATTAGTTATCATGTGTGTTTTTTCATTTATGTTTAGTACCGGATTTCCAGCCAGATATCTGTACCTGGCAACCGAAGGAGCTCCCGATATCCGATATCCGGCAAAATCACTACCTGTTACATCCCTAATATATACCAAAATTATACGGGGCATGTCACCATTCCCTCCTGGGTTTGGAAGGATTATAAAAAATATATTACCAATACAGCAACAAAGTTGACTACTGGAGAAAGAAACATTACAAGTTTTGTTCACAAAAAATGTTCTTCCGTGGCCACCTCGCTCTCTGGATTAACTCCGTGCAATTTATTTTATGGGGTTACATAAAAGATTGTGTCTTCGTGCCCCCTATGCCATGCAATTTACAAGATTTGCGCAAAAGAATCACAACTGCATTTGCATCGTGACATGTTAAAGCTAGGTCTGGGAGGGAAGAATCGGATTTTAGACTTGATATCTACCTCATCATGATAGGTTCACATACTGAACATTTATCATACTGAACAAAACTTGTAACATTTCTTTATCCAACAAAGTCAACTTTGATGCTGTTTTGGTAATCTATATTTTTTTTACAAGCCTTCCAAAACTGGAAAAGGGGGGGGGGGATTGTAACATCCTGTACAGTACACAAGACAGTAAAACTTATAGTATGCATACCTTCAATCAAATGCACTATATAGACATAGTGCACTTTCAAGAGTTTGTGTCTATAGGCCGTTATGTATAAGAATATTTTCGTCATCTTGTTCAAACTAGAGATGGCACGAAGCTTCAGCTGGCCGAATAATGAGCTGTGATTCGGCCTTTAACAACTTATGTTGTGAATATTTTTTTATATAATTATTATTACATAAAATAGTGTCTTTTAAGCTATGCACAAGTGTACCTTATAATAAATCGCAGCAGAAATTTTTATTTAATTTTAAAGATTGTACATATTGAACTTTTGAAACCAGAAATAATTCAATATTTAGTAATTAAACATTCTATTTTATTTGAAAAATAAATAGAAATAAATAAGTTACATTAAAATATTGCATGGAACATTCTTTAAACATTTCTAGCTTTAGAGCTTATGTAATACAATAGTCATTATTTTTATTACCTAGAAGGGCAGAGATATGCCTGTAATGAGCAACCTTATGCATGAACATGCAGAAAATTATCAAAATATAAATAAAAGCTGAATTTTTATTATCTATTCTTTATAAACTAAAATATGAAGAGCCTGACTTTATTCTAGTTAAGTTATTGTCAAATGATAAAATGTTTTCTATGTTAATAATTGACATACTATAAAATGTTAATTATGTTTATTATCACTTTACTATATACAAGGTTAATTAACCTCACTTGATTGAATTATTTATCCCTCAATTTTTAATTATGATGTAGAATAATAAGCAAAAATTAATACCATAATGGGCGATATTAATTTAAAAAATGACAAGTAAGCTAAAAAGGTTGTATGAAACTGAGAATATTTAAACATATAAAGTAGAATATCATGTATGTTCATTTATTGTGCATTCAGTACCGAAGCTATATATGTACAGCAGCCAAAACTTCGGTATTCGGCGCTTTGGCCAAACTGTGCTTCGTGCCATCACTAGTTCAAACACTAAGCCCTACACACACACCAAAATCAATACAGGTTGTGTGAAGGAGACCTATAATAAACATTCCATGAGCCAACATTATACCGTTGATGTGGTGTCGCATGAATGATTTGTTAATGTTCCCCTACTCCAAAATACAGCCATATATAATGTTTTTTACCCTTAATGCTGCCCTCTGTCGTCACTATTTCTAAGCTCTCACGAATGTAGGCATATATACTATTTTTAAAGTTGGCTATTTTTTTATTTATTTATTTATTTTTTTTTAAATATTTTATTATATTTATATATTATATTTAATTTTTAATATTTTTAATATTTGCTTTGGAAGAGCCCATTACCATTGATTTTAAAAATATTAAAAAAATAGCCAACTTTAAAAATAGTATATATGCCTACATTCGTGAGAGCTTAGAAATAGTGATGACAGAGGGCAGCATCAACGATGCGCTTCATACAATCGACCAATCATGGGATGACGTCATTCATCGAAATTTCCAGAAGAACGAAGAGATAAAAAAGGAAGCCGCCATTAGTGTGAGATCCAGAAACGACTGATGATGGTTATGTGTGTAACCGAAATATATATCGTGTACGGGGGAATAAGGTATTCCCAAATAAAAAATTTTAATTAGAAAAACATTTTAAAGAAAATCAGCATACTCTTGAACAAATATAACATTTTGGAATTTTCAGAAAAATAACTTCAAGCTCCAAAAGCAAATGTATTACATAAAAATATGCAAAGCACAAAATTATCCAATTATCTTACGGGGAGCAGTTTTATCTTTCTTATCAGCTGTTTCTTTTTTCTCAACAACCGCATAGCTTGGAAGAGGCCCCGAGAATACTTCACTAAACGGAAATTCTGATAACTGCATTGCTGAAGAAACACTTTCCTAAAGTAAATAAGGTAATGTATGTACAAATGTATCTATTTCAGACATTTTATTAGACATATCTAAATACTTTTATAAATATCAAGTTATCATTACATAAAATCTAGCAGTAGTTTTAGTGTATAATTTATTATTCAAAAGGCTAGGATACAAACCTTAACTTTGAAAACACCATCTTTCATCTGAGTATAGTGTTTCAAAAGTAACTTATTTCGGGGTTTAGTATATGCACCTTTGGGACGACTAAAATAAAATGAACATCGATTAATGACATCACAAAAATTATGCTTAAAAGTAGAAAAAATTCACACGGGAAAAAAACAAAACAAAAAAACATACTTTATGTTTTCAGCTTTAACAACTGATGTTTTTCCTGAATTATAATCAACCACCTCATACTTTATTTTTGCTGGTGCAATGTCTTTTGGTTTCGTTTGCCTATAAATAAAAAAATTAAAATAATAAGCTTTTGTATACTCAAGATGAATTAAAGTAAAAAACACACAATAAGTAACAGATAATGCTGGTACAACCAAGAAAACCTATGCTTTTAAATCTATAAATACGAATGTTCATATGAATATTCAATGTATGTTAAAAGACTGGATTGATCTGTTAGAAAGTTTGAATAGATAAGCATCCCCCCCCCCAAAAAAAAAAAGCAGGCTATCCAACCATTTACAAATATTGAGCAATTTTTTGCTGTTTTCAGCTTCAGAAAACTTCTTTGATAGCAAACTAACTGAGTAATAAAGTTAGGTATAGTAAGTGAGATTGACATTTTGATGTCAAGAGTTTGTCTTAAGTCGTGCCGAAATTGTAAAACTTTCAACAAAATTAGGGCTGCCAGATCTTACACTTTAACATATTTCATATGCTTTAAAGGCAATTTTCACCTTATATGTTCTTTTCCTCTCTGTAACACCATGTTTTCTTTTGAACTACAATAATCATAAGTAAAAAATACTTTTTTTTCAATCGTACTTTAATGTCACACACAACTGATGAAATAGTCAATTTCTAGCCTTTGAAATATGCTACTAAATACTCGTTATGTAATATTGCAGATATTTTTAATGAATGGTCAATTTTCAACTTTAATATTGTACATAATGATATTTAATTAATTTGTAAATACAATTATTTTCTGAAATAATAAAATTACATTTACTTTCGTAATAAATTCAATTCCAGTTAAATAAACTTACTTTTCATTCTTAGCTGGGCTTTTAGTTTGTCTTTCTGGAAGAACAACTTGGGTAATTTCACAACTTTTCCTAAAAGGAATAACACAAATAAGATAAAATTTTGCATTGGTCTTAGACACTGTAATCAGTGTGTAATTTCAGAGAATCATCACAGTAAATGGGAGTTAACTCTTGTTAATATAACAGGCAGGATGTAAAATAAATAAATAAATAAATATATATATATATATGATCTTTAAAAAATAAGTAATTTTTTTTTCATTTAAATCAAAACACATAGACATAAAAACAGTATTATGGTTTAGGAATGCAGCTGATTTAGTAAATGAGAGATCTGGGTCAAGGAGTCTGAATTATTTTATAATAAATAATTTTAATGTACTAAACGTAATAAATAATTTTTAATGAATTAAACGTAATAAATAATTTTTAATGTATTAAACATAAGAAGTTTCACTTTTACTTGAATATTTTTTGACAGGTGTAGTTATTGTTAACTGCACAAGTTCAAGCAAATTAGGATAGCTAGATAACAGGGTGCCCACCACAGCACAGCCACAGAAATAGTTGCTTTAGTAGCCTTCAGGGTACAAAATAGTATCCTTTTTAGCAATCTAAACAGACAGAAAACTTCTAAACAAACTTTGAAAAAATGTAAAATACACATTTTTGTTTTCAGAAAGAAGTTTATACAATATTTGTGAAGATTAAATTCATTATATATTACTCTGTAGCAGGTGATGCTTGAGGTTTAGGGGAATAATACCGTAAGCGGGTGTCGGTTGAGTTGGCGAATTTTTTTTTGTCGCCAGCGGCTAACCTTGGCGACTTTTTTTGAGCGCCAAACAAAACATAAACAATCGTTGACACATAACTAACAAAATGAACCCCAAACTATAACACACTATCTAAACACATAAAAACATTTTTAGACATATTTCAAATGCAATTATGAACAAAAATCACATAAACAAAGCACTACCTCTGGAGTATGGGTACGTCAAAAAATAAATAAACCATAACCTTAATCATATACAAAATGCCAAAATAAGTTTCTGCACATAATTATGCAGCAAAATTTCCCTTAAAACGTTAAAATAACAATTTTAAATTAATAGAAAAACATCAAATAAACCAACTACCTCCCCCCCCCCCCACACACACAAAACTCCCCACAAACAACTCAAAAATACATATATTGAATCATATTTAACGTGAATAGCGCACGTGATTTCAAGAAAAATATACTGCAAATATTTTCATAAAACGTTAAAAACACTCTTTATAAATAACATAAAACTACTATATTAAACCGACTACTTCCTCCCTCACGTGCTTTTTGCAATTTAATACCTTCAAAACACACAACATTTACACTATTAATCACACTAGAATCAAATCTGATCTCAAACAACTCAAAAATCCTTACATATTTATTCCTATTAAACCTAGAAATTGTACGGGAATTCTGTAAATCAGGAGCAAATGCATATCACAAATAAAATTAACCATCCCTCTTAAAACCTTAAAAATTTTTACTTTTTCATCCCAATTCACAAAAAAATAACATAACATACTGAAAACCTTACATAATTATGAAAACATAAGACCATAAATATTCTCAACTATACACTGGTGTACCGTAAAGCAAGTAATAAACATTTAAATAAATAAAAGCACCACATACCTTAAATTTTATTCATGAACAACGTGCGTTCATCTCAAAATAAATCCATCAGAAGCATTCAAATAAGCATAACAACTATACCTCAACACAGTCGCAACATTTTCAAATGTTTGCCGAAATTGACTTGATAAAGAAATAAGAAACAACTCAGCGTATAAACCAGGGTTGGAAAAAAACCCGGTTTATTTGAAAAAAACCAAAAAACCGGGTTTATTTGGTTTAAACCGGGTTTTTTTGGTTTAAACCAGGTTTTTTTGGGTTTTTTTTTAAATCCTTTTATAATTACATGTTACATATTTATAAATAAAATTATTTGTAAAATGTTCAAATAAAAATTAATATTTCTTCTGAAAATAATTAAAACAAAGTAAATAAAAAATCGTTTGTGTACTTATGTGGACATTGAAATCATTCAATTTTAATATTTTATTTAGAGATACTATTTTTTTATATTTAGTATCTACTTATATAATAACGCTAATGTATGCGGTACCAAAATTGACGATACTTTTATGCTGGAAGCGGCAAGAACTAGATGTAAACATTAGCGTAATAACAATAACACACGTGCACAAAATCCAGATTAACAGTTCAATGACATCAAGTGAAGCAATCCTATTCGTTACTGGTTACGTGTGCCACGCAGTAGATAGATTAAAAAATAACAATGTATGTGCAAAGAAGCAAAGTCTTTTGGATTTTTTTACTTCACATTTATTGCACATTAAAAAAAAAAAACACTTTGCAATGGGTTGAAGTATATTTTAGCCATTTCGTGTTTCCATACACAAAAAAGCAAATTTTTTCTTTTTGGTTTGATTAATGGCAACGGTACTCTGAGTGATCTGCCAAGGATAGGAGATGCCTTGGCAGGAGGACTTTCTAAGGGGTTTTAACGCGTATCCACGTTACATCTGGAGAAAACCTACTAAAACTCCAGACAGTTAGATCGACAGCCGCATGATGGGACCCAAATCCGGGACCCTCACACTTCGGCCATCTACCATTTTCAGTGACATTACCACTGTGCCATGATGAGGACCCCAAAATCTTTCGGATCTATTCACATGTCCCATGGTCACCATCAGCTTTTGTCATGATACCCCCAAAATTTGTAGCAACCATAACCTAAATACATTTCATGACAAATACTGTTAAAACCATGAAATATGATTTTCGTTGAAAGAACTCCGATAATTTAGACAAAACTGACTGAGTATATATGGTAAGATATGGGGGGCCAAGCTGGCCACCTTGGCAGCTAGTATAATATAATACAATAGTAATTGTTTACTACATTTTACATGGAATATTGCCCTTAGATTCATCAGTAATAATGGCGATAACTAGTTCAAAATAATATTTTTAAGGTTTAGAAATAAGTTGTTAAAACACAAAACTTCTATTTTGGAAAAGTTCAAGTATCAAGCATTATTCAAGTTAAAAATGCAGCCTATAATTTAAGTTTAATTAATAATTTTTAATAATTATAAAACAATAAGGTATCTAGAGTGATATAATAAACTTATTCTTGATACTTATGAGGATAATTTAAAAATATATTAGTACGTATTCTATCTGTAGTATTTGTAATTTTAAATTATTCTTTTAAAAAAAACCAATTGGTTTTTTTGAGAAAAAAACCATTTGGTTTAAACCATGGTTTAAACCAGTCGGTTTAAACCATGCCAACCCTGGTATAAACGAACCGATATCATTACAGCTCTACACAAATTACCTACATTTATTATAAAACCAAGCAAAAATTACACTTTTCAAAAATAACCATTATAAAATACAAAACTTCAGCAGACGACAGGACACGACTTCCTTCCCGGCGAATTCAAGTTCAGTTATTTTGCCAGTTAAACTCCTTGAAATTCATTCAACCAATCACATAATTCCTTCCAACAGTATAGTTTCTCATGACATCATACAACAACACAACTCCACCGGACGGGTGGCCGAATAGCTAATCTCCATTGGCAACACTGCCAGGACTGTTTACTACAATTAGTAAGCTTTGGCGACGCATCTCCCTTGGCGATGGACACCCGCTTACGGTATTATCCCCAGGTTTAGTTTCGTTTCCTTAGATGCAGAAGTTCATAGAACAAAAGATTATAAAGTAGACAGTTTTCAATGTCTTTCCAAGTAGTTTTAGTTAAACATGACAGAAGACTCAAAACTACATACATGAGAATCTATGAGCATGCAGATTATAGAATTTTAGATCATGGAATTGTTAGCATAACTTTTTATTGAATTATTATGCGAATTAAAAAATAAATACTCAAAATAAAAGTTATGAACTTTAAAAAAAAAAAAAAAAAAATTAATGGGGGGGGGGGGGAAATGCACAGTTTAAAGACAAGCAGCAGGTGTATTAATTTTCATGAAGCATACATTACTACTAATAAAAGTTAATAGTCTTACTAAAATTAAGTTTTGCACATGTTGGGTGTAAATTGGTTAGCTAGAACGCAAGATAAGAACATTTAATATTCACATACATAGGATAGCATCAGAATTGCGTGTTCTTGTTAAATATTGGCAATATCGCTTGGCTGGGTTAAATTTTGGGGCTTATTTTTTTGCACCAATTTTGTCACCAATCAAAATCACTAAAACTGGTGACATCTGACACATTTTCTTTTACAAGAAAAAAAAAAAAAAAGAAAGAAAGAAAAAGAGAGAGACCTCCAATGTTTACTTACCCACTTAGCATTACACAAGTGATGCAAGGAAAATGAAAGAGAATTTACTAGACAGATTTTGCCAGAACTTAAGAGAAAACTCCCCAAAAAGTATAAATACATGAGTAGGTCATCCCACTGTTTCAGTCTTTAATTGGCTTTTCAATCAAACACTAGATATTAAGAACATATCACTTTGCATAATTTTGATGCCAGAGGCACCGTTGTTTTGCCAAGCTGTATTTTAAAATTTGTTTATGAATTCAGTATTATTGTATGCTGTGGAGCAGTCGAGGATTCGGATCGAATATTTAGATATTTTAGTAAATGGAACAATTTTATTTACTGTAAAGAAATTGCAGTATTTGAGGAAGTTTCTCCGATTAATGACTAGTTATCTATAGAATTACTGCTCGTAAATTCCTGTAAATTGCGCTTTGAAGATTGTTTGAGAAATTTCTAAAATCAACAGTCATGTTTGTGTTTCGTCCTGACTTATCAACTGGCTACTGAAACTATCAACAAACCCCAGACTTTAAAGCATACAACAAAGTCAATGATATACCACTGTGTCATTCCGATAGTTGGCTGTATTATGTTTTGGAATTTTGAAATTTTGTCCATTTTTTTTATTATGAAAACTCATCTTCTACTGTAGTTAACTACAATGGAACGACAAATGCAGTATGAATCTAGAGTTCTGTTCTTGTCAGATATTTCTCAAAATCTACGGGTGGACGCTGTTGCACTACACTCAGTGTTTATTATGTTGTTAGTAGTGTGGTTAGATGCCCTAAACTGAAACGTTCTAGGTGAAAAATAGAAAATGCATAGCTACTCCTAGAAAAATAGTTGCCAGTCTCCTATTCTCGATTATAGCAGCAAATAGTGTCCGTTTAGCAGCCAGTGGGCACCCTTGGATTACGAAATAATGAAAAAAGCATGCGCACGAACGCAAATTAATAGCTTAGTGATGCCAATTTGAGCGAGCCAATTCATTATATTTATCTGTGTGCATCACACAGCAACTAGAATAAAAAATAACAATCACACATCAGGGAAAATGCGAGATATATTAGATCTTTCCACAGTTCTAAATTATCCAATTTGCAATATTTAGCACATTATCATCCCTCAAAAAAAAAAAAAAAAATGTTGCCAAACGGTGGGCCAAAGCATATTTTAGCTTTTTCCTGTACTAAAAAACCCTGAATACCTAACTAAACAAAAATTGAGTTAGGTGAATGGATTTTCTTTTTGTAAAGAGTGTGTTACATTGTTCTAAAAAAAAAAAGGGGGGGGGGGGAGAAAAGAAAATAACTGTTCACCTAACTCAATTTTTTTTAGTTATGGCTAGTCAAATTTTCAAGTTCTTAAAAATAGGATGGCACGTATTGATAAAAGTCAATTATGAAATTATAACTGAACATTTTCTGGTGCTATGTTAATTATAATTGAAAACAAATGTGAAAATAACTAAACTTTCACAATCAATTCCTTTTCTTAAAAATTTAATTGATGGATTCTGTTGTTTCTCAATGTGCAACTAGATTGGGTGGATGGACCATGTGTCATAAACCAATAATGGCTAATGTCAGAGGTTGTGCATTCCAGATTTAAATCAAAAATGTTTAAAAAATCAACTGCTTAAAATCAATGATTTAAATCTTTCACATCCTCATAATAGGCAAAAGTTAACTATGAGAACTTATATTTAGTATGTACAAAAGGCACTCAACTAATATTAAAGCCAAAATAAATCCTTATTAATTTTAATAATTTAAAAAAATAGTACTATTAAATCATGACCTACAGTAAAACTGAAAGTTATTCTTTTAGTAAACAAAATATGTTGCGCCTTCCCGTTCAATAAAAATAACAACACTAGGCCAAAACAAAAACAAATGAAAACAGACCATACAGTAACAACTCGTTACAATTTTAATAAGACTTTTTTATTAATAAAGTATATCCTTAAACACATTAAATTATAAAAGAGAAACCAACATACTAACACACTGTTTACAAAACAACACAAGGAAAAGAAACATTTAAATAGCTCGCAATTTTAAAAACGCATATAGCAAATCAAAGCAACTATTAAATACACAATTGCAATTTTATATATAAATCAAAAGCTAATTAATACCCTTTCCACAAATCAGTTAATTTGCGACATGATTGAGCCGCTGATTTAAGAGATTCAGACTTTCGCCGTTTGGTTGCAGACATCGTAGCTATTTTAAAGTCAATATAAATATTTTAAAATTGCACATGTAATGAACCACATAAACGAGAACTCATCATTAAAATAATTTAATCATAAAACTCAATTCTGCATCACATCACAGAACACACAGTACATCCGCCATTTCAATTCGTTTATCTGGCGGCAAAATCCAGGAAATACCCGCGAAAAGCTGCCATTGGTGGAAGAGTATCTCGCAGCAAGGATAGGGATTTTTCTTTCTTTTTTTCCTCCCTAGATTGCTGGCTGAGGTTATTCCCCCACGTCCGCGAAGCATAGGGACTTCATATGCAAGTAGCTCTTCAGGCTTTAACACATGCGCAATAGCGATCTGGTAAGGCGATTGCCCAATGGCCGGTGTCTCGAAATGTTAAAAGGAAATAATTTCTTTATAGGTTGATCTGAAGCGATTTGTTATACGAATGCATATCTAATTTACCATCAAGTATGTAGTAGATTACAAAATGTGAAAGAAATTTCGTGAAAACTTAACGTAGCATTCAGATATTTACACATTAAAGCCTGACCGAAAACTTTGGGAAGGGGTGGGGACATATATCAAATTTCAGAATAGAAAGTTTCTGTTAAATTTCAAAATAAGCATTTTGAATTAAGTGGCAAATATAAGCGGAGATTACCCCCAATTAACGATTGCACAAATCTAAAGGCACTTAAAAAGTGATGTGTGCGTTTGGTCACGTAGTGCTAAGGCTTACCCAAGTTAGGATAGGCGTTCACTAGGACATGTTCAGACTCGAAGCTATTTTTTTTATGCAATTATGTTTTACTTAATGCAAACCAGAGGTCGAAGTAGAAGAAAACTGGGTCCGTTTTGCGGCCCCTTCACAAAATTACAATCGATTAAAACGGCTCCTTTGCAAAATTAAAATACTTCATTTGCATTTTACTCTGTTTTATCAATTACTTAAACAAAAAAAAAAATGAATTTTTAAAAAATGGCATGAAAATACACAAAAATAAACAATTTTTACAAAAATGGGACCCCGGAAAAAATTTCTGCATCAACCCAACCCTTTCTTTCAAAAACTGTCTCTTCTGAATGTGCAATATACAGTGAGACCTGTATATAATGATACTGTAGGGACCTAAATAAAATATTATTATGCACAGTTTATTGTTGTAATAAACTGTGTTTTCTCTCTTTAACATTAAAGAGACTCAAGAGTAGTATATCTGTACAGAGGCTCTGTGCAGGGTTGGGTGAGACAGATAGAAAACAACACACTTTTCATTTATTTTAATATATATAATTATCCTGTTACTCTAAAGAAGTAAAAGCTTTTTAAGCTTCAAAAATTAGTTTTTCTTTCAAATACTCAAAGGTACTTTTTGTTCAGTAAGATAATTAAACTCTTTATTTAAGCATTTAAAATCATTCTGAGCCAGATTCCATCCCTTCTGCCAGATACCATCATTTTTCTTTTCTTTTCCATTGCAATCTAAACTTTCCAGAAGTTTCATGTATCCAGCATGAAACTTCATGAAAATCATAACATTAAAACAACTTTACATTATTTGCCCATTTCCAAGACGTTCAGGTAGTTAATTAAAAGACCAAATTCACATTTAAGACCATTTAAGTGATGATGTAAGTGAGTTCCAGATTAATGAAGAATTATTAAACAGAAAAGACTACTTTGATGTTAAAAGGGAACTCTCAGTATAAATGAGTTTAGTATATCAAGATCAACATAATGTGTATAGAAAATTAAAAATTATGTAAGTTTAAAAACGAGTTAAACAAGTACTGTACAGTATTATGTGAGTGCTAGCAAAAAGTTTAGTATATTTCTATGTATGCAAATGTATTAATTTGTAAGGTGGTTATTCAATAATGTTATAGGGTTTTGTTTCTACATATATTTGAGTTTTTAATATGCTTGACTTCCAATGCTGCTTTTCTATGACTTCTTATTTAGCATTTTGTTCACCTGCTTTAGATATGTGTTACCTTTTTTTTCAATCTTTTTATAATTTTTATTAATGGCAAACTATATGGGAAAATGCCCTCAAAATTTATTGATAATTTTTAAAATCAACGGTAATTAATAAAATATTTTAATAGATACTTAAATAAATTATCAGATATAAAGCTCCATAGCAAATTTGCCCTTAGATTCTTTACTTGGTAAAAACTCAGCCTAATGGTTAAACATATTACAGCAGAATAATTACAGTATTTTTTACTCTATTCAAGGGTTTACTGCATATGAAGTATATTATAGTTTTCCTATGTTTAGTTAAATCTGCTTATTCATTTATGGCAATCAACAGACAGGTAGCCTTGCCAAAGCTGGATATCTTATGGTTCAACCTGGATCTCCTCTGCGAAATATTAAAAGAATTATTTACAAAAAAAAAAAAAAAAAAAAGAAAGAAAGAAAAATTTAAAACCACCCTTTTATGTTGATACAGTTGCAGATAAGAGAAAATGTCATGCTTTACAAAAGAAATAAAATTATCAATTCCCTGCCTTGATCCATTGGTATTACCTGCTTTTGTATGACAAATGGTAATAATTAATTACTGGTAGAAACATTTATATTGGGTTGGAGGGAAAGTTCTGTCGTATTTTAAATAGGCATGTGATTTTTCTTGTAAATAAAAAAAAAACATCCGGCTAGTGAGTCAATCGGATTTTTTTTTGTTCTTTTAGCTGCTGTATAATATAAAAGGTGTCCTTTTTTACCTTTCACCATTTACTTGTGATATTTAAAGTGAAAAACATGTCAGTAGATAAAGTGCAGTGTCTGATGGTGTAAGAATATGTTCATCACATCTGATTAGACACAATGTGGAGCCGTTTTTGGACAGGCTGGTTACTGGAGATGAAAAGTGGATTCTTTAAGAGAATATTAAGATAAACACATCTTACTGCAAACCAGGAACATCATCAGAAACACTTCCAAAACCAAGTATCCATCATTAAAAAATACTGCTTTGTTTGTGGTGGGACAGGAAAGGTCCAGGGTACTACGAGTTGCTGAAACAGGGAAAAACCATCAACGCGGATCTGTACTGCAATCAGCTGGATAAATTGAATGCAGCTATCAAAGAATAAAGGCTAGCATTAGCGTCCAGAAAAGGAAACAGTGTTCCACAACGATAATGCTCGCCCTCATACTGCAGTGGTGACACAACAAAAACTGAATGCGTTAGGATGGGAAGTCCTTAGTCACCCACCGTATTCACCTGACATTGCACCATCTGATTATTACCTGTTCAGATCTCTGCAAAATTATCTGACGGGAAAAAAATTCACGTCTTTTGAAAGTGTTTCTAAGGCAGTTGCTGACTATTTTAACTCCAGGGATGAGAACTTCTACAAAACAGGAATTCACAGGTTACCCGAAAGATGGCAACAGGTCGTATCAAATAATGGAGTATATATAATTGATTAATATTAAACACATTTTTATAAACGAATTCAAATATTTTCTTTAAAATGCGAAAGAACTTTTCCTCCAACCCAATATCATATAGGTGACAGCATGATGCCCTTTGTGGCACCAGGTTGATATGGATTATGAAAGCCTCGGGAACTGGCCAATTGTTATGACAATTATACAGGGGCTAAAATTCTTACCCACACTTTTTTAATAACTTCATCTTATTTACTGGCTCGTTGATTGGCGGCAAAAGTACTGTAGACAGTCATAGGTTTTCAAAAAAAAAAGTTTTCCCTTGTTCATTTGCATGGATTTTTCCAAACTGTTTCACAATTTCTCTAATTTCCACTGATATTTTTCCTACTTCTCTGGTCTATAAAATGCTGTTGAATAATAACTATACACTCAATTATTATAAATACTTACAATGAAAACAAAAAATAAACTTACTTTACACCATTAATGTTTGCTTCCACTTCTTCGCCAACAAAATAGCGATCTTTAACATAATTAAAAACATCATCGCACATGTCATTCAACCTTGATCTTTTAGTTAATGAAGCAAGATATAACAGAGGTTTTTTAAGTGCGGCAGAAAAAGTTCTTATACTCGCGCGGGCATTCTCTTCTGACTCCACAGCTTCTTGAAAAGTCATATTTGACTTTCCTGTCAGTGAGCATGTCCATATTAAGCTGTTGCATAATATAACTCTTTCGAAGAATTGCCTGGAATAAAAATACTGGATGTTTCAACAGTTCTGTACATAATGATTATAAAACACACATAATGGGTTTTGAATAAAAGCACTAAGGGGAGAGGGAGCACAGTGGGACTGCTTCTACTTGTTTTACAATTTCTTTTCTTTAGACTAAAAACAAAAATACATAGCAATGTTTTGACAACTTTTAACTTTCATTGTAATTTTTTTCAGAATGTATCCTTATTTTATTTTTTGGAAAAAAAAAAAATCTGGAGTGACTCCACTCGACTTTACGAACACTTACGATTAAGATCATGACCAAGCATTTAAATCAATTTTAATCGATGAATCATTCAAACATATATACCTAATTGAAGCTGCATCGAATGCACCGTTTAAACGCTGGCGCACTTTCAAGAATTTCTCCCCACAGGCCACAATGTAAAAGAAATCTTTGTCGTAGCCCTGTAGAAAAACTATAAATGCTATTAACACCAAAATTTTAATCGATGAATCATTCAAACATATACCCAATTGAAGCTCCATCGAATGTGCCGTTTAAACGCTGGCGCACTTTCAAGAATTTCTCCCCACAGGCCACAATGTAAAAAATCTTTGTCGTAGCCCTGTAGAAAAACTATAAATACTATCCACACCAAAATCAATACCGGTCTTACGACAGTGGTTTATAATCTATATACCCAATTTGAGCTCCATCAAATGTACCGTTTAAATGCTGGTGCACTTTCAAGAAATTCCTCCCATAGGCCATCCTGTAAAAGAAATCTTTGTCGTAGCCCTGTAGAAAAACTATAAATGCTATCCACACCAAAATCAATACCGGTCTTACAACAGTGGTTTATAACATATATACCCAATTTGAGCTCCATCGAATGCCCTGTTTAGGAGCTATTGTGTTCACTCACCCACGCATAAATACATCTCGTAAAAATAGCATCCATGAATTCAGAAGACCTCAAAACGTGTCCATACACCCAAATCTCGAAGTCGTATTTTTTTCATGATTACAATACTTTCCTTACATCGTACATGTTCGGAAAGTAAAAACAGTAATTTGCGAGCAGTATTCAAGTTGTCCTACTGTGCCCCTTTGCAGGGCACAATACAAACTCTTTCTTACAACTATTTCTTGTACATAAGACAATAATGCAACTTATAAAATGCAGCTCATTCACTTGTGATATTTATACCAGCTTCTTTGAAGCTATTCAGAATAAGGAGGGGAGCACGAACTTTATGGACAAAAGGAAATTTCTTAAAATGCCTTAATGCAAAAGGGGCTCTATATTTAGGTATTTTCGGGATTTTTCAACTTTCAGCTCTATTCATAGAAAATTGATGAAATTTTCAGCTCGTGAAATCACTGTTATCTTCATTTTTGCAAAAATTTTGGCTCGTAAAAATAAGTGGTATTTTACAGTAGCAAAATAATGTTGGATGAACTGACAATCATAAAGTAATCAAATTAAACAATAAAGAAAAACAAAATGTTTTCAAAAGTTCATTTTATAACAGAAGTCCATGGGAAAATAATGATTGTAGCATTGTTCTTTTTGTCCCTCCATAAGCCATACATTTATATAAGAGTGGCACTGTTCTATTGTAAGTCCCGAGAAGTATTTTCAAATCCAAACTCAACAGCTGCATAAAGATCATTTATGCAAATAAGAAAGTTTAAGCTTTAAACCGCGCACAGCCAGCTGCATGAAAAAAAGGGTCTCTTGATCAGTGGCGCGCAATGAACGTTTCGATCGTCCGCCATCTTGCCTGTAGTTAAGTCGAGCGATGGCAATGGCGGCCCTTTTTTCAGCATTGGGAAAGGGTTGTGCCTCAAAGGGTTAAACAATGGGTTTTCCCATTAGGCCGAACATCTGGTCTTCAATTTTTCTTAAAAAGTGATTTAGGCAAAATTCTCCATTTCTTTTTTATTAATTTTCATGTAACGAGGCCTGTCTTACAGACTTCAAGGCTCAGTTACAGCCAATAAAAATAACTAAAATTCATAAATACCCTGAATTTGGGTGTTTACCCAAGGCAAGGGTAAGTAATCATTTGTAAATACCTTACCCACAGGGTATTTATCCAACTCCCATCTATAGTGAGAAATTCTCACCCATTTTTTTAAAAATCTCACTCAGTTTTAGGGAAAGATTGAGAAATTTCTCCATTTTTCTTACTTAGGCTCATCTATACGACAATAGTGCTCAAGCTAAACACCTAGAGTTTTGCCTCAGGCGATAATTTTATTTTATTTTTTCTCAGTCAGCTGTCCAATCAGAAATGGTTTGGACACACTAACAGATGGACCAAACTGTCCAAGAGCTCCCCACACTTTGTCCACCATGATTGTATGCAATACTACTGCAGATAGAAATAAATTGGCTTAATGAGTTAGTTATTTCAATGCTTTCAGTAAGCAGTTAAGTTCTACTACACATTTATACCGACTTGATTCATCATTTGGCGATTTAAATAAATTAAGCGGCTGGTACTGTACTTGAAACATGATAGAGCACACATAGATGCTAAAATTCAATTATAAAATTGAAACTGGATATTTCCTGACATTAGGAATAAAATTTGAAAATCGATTGATGAATAATTTAATTTTTGAAGTTCATTTAATCTAATCTCTTCAATGAAACAAATAAAAACTCTGTAAAAAACACACATAAAGAAGGTACTTATTGGTTGGGACTATCATTTCGACTGAAGAAAATCTCCGGTCTCATCAGCTGTCAACACTTAGTCACACAAAACACAGTGGTAGTCCCCAATGTACTGTACTGTGAGACGAAGTGTTGATGGCTCAAGATCAAATACTGCCAAAACGATTATCCAAACCAATAGGTGCTTTTTAGACAAAGTTTTTATTTATTTCATCTTCTAACACCAGTGTTTTGAGTTTTTTCTGTAATCTCTTCAGTGTTAATTGATATGTGTTACTACAGTGCAAGTGGAATGGAATAAAACAGGTGTCAAGGGGGCCCAATATTGGTTTGAAGGCCATCCGGTATTGGCTATTCTTATGAAAGGCCTGATTTACAAATATCTATTTTCAACAAAAATTGTCTCATTTTATTTGTTTCAATTTTATAAGTACTTTTTTGTTTTGCATAACACAGAGTTATGTGATAATAAATACAGTTAAATTAAGTTCATGGGCTATACATATTTACCTTTCTAGAGTTATATACATATTTTTTTTTTTTTTTCACTTAAGAGTACTAAGGAATATTTTTTCAGAGTGATTTGTAAATAAACATCCTTATACACAACTGACCGATTTTAAAATGTTATTTTAAAAAGTGCAATATGCAAGCCCAATAGTTTGTACATTTTGTGTTTGTATAAATGAATAAATATGCGGACCGATATCCCATTTTTTTAAATCAAAATAATAACGATTTATTGATTAAAAAAAATAAATACGTCGCTTTATTCGGCGCAGTGACAGACCAAATCTGAGGAACAATAAAGGATACAGAAACTAGAAGAAAAGAGTATTTAAAAAAAAAAATTAGGCTCTTTAAAAAACTTCCTATCTAAATATAGGTATATTTATATTTTAAATAAAATGGAACGACATCAACGCTAGGATAGAACGTGAAACAATGATTAACTTTAAACGGAAATAAGGTTACTAAATCAATTAATAAAGCATGAAAAAGTTTAAATATATGTATGAAATTACAATAGTGCTCATATATACATTAAAATTTTAAATAATAAAAAGACTATGAACTAAGCCTATCATTTCACACATAATATAAAATTAATGAAAATATTTAAATATCCTAAATTCATATTAAATGACATAATTTAGGACACAAAACACAAATTTCCAGCTCAGAGTCCACGAAAATAAGTGATCAAAACAATTTTTCACTAATTATGCACATTGCGTATTTCAGAAATAATGACGTAGTCCAAACACGAGAGTGTACTTACTCGTATTGTCTAAATACTTCTTGGGTAGCTTTGCAATAAAACAAAGTTTCATTAGGATCCAAATCCTGAGGTGGTTTTATTCTTTTAAAGGCTTTTCTTTCTAAAAGCGGCATCGTGAAGTTATTTTATTAAAACGATTCGACTTTGAAATCACAGATCACACAGAATGAAAGCCAAATGGTAGAGACGAAGGTTCCATTAACTGTTTTCGGAGCTCACCTAAAATGAAAAAAAACTAGCCAGCCGCAACGACATGAATATCACTTTTATAAGGGAATGATCTTCGCCGGCAGCGAAAAAGTGTAATAATGAATAATACAAACGCTTTGTGAAGGTGAATTTAACAGATCAAAACAGTATTTCAATATTTACAATGAAATAAATTACACACACATAAATTACATTACAGCCTTTCGCGGTAAGGACTGGATCTTTGTTAATGCCAGGTTCCGTAACCTAAGTTCAGTTGTTCACCGACTTCTTCAGATTGAGTTGAGTTGGAGCTCAGGCTAAAACAAGAACTTGATTGACCAGTTTACATGATTTGAAAAAGCTTCATAATTTATAAAAAAGGCTTTCGATTTTGATGGCAGGAATAGAAAATATATAAGGATAAATTTGCAAATAGTTATAATCATATCACAAAAATCTTTTACGCAGTTTTATTTTATGTAAAAACTGCAAACCGGTCATGATTACTTTGGGCATCTTATATTTCTTGTTTCAGTAAGGTAAAAATAGGATATTTTTTTGCGGTAAATACGAACAAAAAAATCCTTTTTCCAAACCCTCTAAAAGTAATGACCAACTGACGTCACATACAGGAGTAAACATAAGGCCTCGTTTAGAGACCGTTCACTTGCACACAAATGCGGAGTAAATGCCGGAACTTTCGCTGCTTTCTACCCCGCTTCCCCTGCACAGGGAAAAAAATGCGGGGTAGAAAGGCCATGGGGTAGAAAGGTAGTCGCTTTCCCATGATGCATTGCGAGTTTTCCCCTTTACTCTGCTTTTACTCGGGACTTTCCATTTTCCCATGTAAACGGGCCTAACACAAATAAGTGCCGGGACTTTTGGTGCTTTCTACCCCCTCCCCCCCTTCTTTCCCCGTAGGGAAAAAAATGTGGGTAGAAAGATTCCTAGTCCAAGGATGACCTCGCTTTCCCATGATGCATTGCGCGTTTTTGCCTTTACCTGCTTTTACCTGGGATTTGACCAGGGTGCGAACTGAACATTTTCTCCAGGGGGGGGACATTTGAAAGTAAACATTCTCCAGGGGGGACACATGAAAAGAAGAAGGAGGGAATGTGCAAATGCTTCCCTCACATGATATTACTTGACAAATGCAGTCGCCGACACGTGTGGAAACTGACTTATTTTCAAACAAAAGTCATATATTGTTTGTTCTATGGAATCACAGATGCACAAGCTACATACAATGTACCTGTATTGGAAGCCACCCTTGAGGGTTTTTAGCTTAGAAAAGAGACGAAATTTTAAGGCAGTCGCCTTAGAGTATAGTAACAAACGATAACATACCATCTTCATTTTGAGTTCTTGACTTCCCAATCTGAATCCCAAAATCTTCACTCACCAGTTTAATATTTCTTCAGCAAGGGATAAATAGTATCCCTGGCAGGGATCCATTAATATTTCTCTAGCCAGGGATATTACATTCTTCAGCCGGGGACGATCCCCGGCATCCCCCCCGTCAATTCGCACCCTGGATTTGACAAGACAAGACAAAATTGGCTGTGTGGAGCGCCTAGTCCCAAAGGATATAACTCCAGTTATTTGGATGCCAGTCATTAAGGAGGACCGACAGTCATCGGCAGGGGTCCTCAGATCTTCGACGATGATGGTTTTTCTTGTCCAGCAAAAGAAAAAAAAATCAAGAGCAGTATCTTTGTCTGGGGTAGGGGTAATCAGTAGTTTAGTCCAAGTCTTCAAGCAGGAGGACCACCAGAGCCTTATTATCGCATGGGCAAATCGGGACTTTGCCTAGGGTCTCCGGCTCGAAAGGGCCCCAATTTCAAATGCTGTTCTGAAATATTCTTTTTTATATCAAAATTTTTTGAAAAATAAAATAAATTTTATAGATGGGCCCTCCCAAATTCATCAGTGTTCGGGGGCCCTGTAAGTCATAATCGGGCCCTGAGGACCACTTTGGAGTCTAGTTCTGTTGTCGGGATCCCGAAAGTCATAATCGGGAATATCACTTAGCAATTCATTGGGAGCTAAGTGATTAAATTAATTTGTCGGATTTAATTTGTCGCAAAAATTTTGAGTTTGTTTTTTGATGATACAGTTTGGGGATGGTATTTTAAGGTCGCGCCTAACAACTTTATTTTTTATATAACGGGGGGCGCGTCTAATCTTTCTCAGAATTTTGTTGTGTTCAGTGGATAAAATCTTAGAATCTAAAAAGAATATAAATACTAATCTAGAAAGATTCGTATTCGTCTTAACTGTGTGGCCCCAAATAGGACTGACGAATGTGCCAGAAACGGGTAGGACAACCATATTGTATAGTTTTCTTTCGTTTGGAATGCCAAGACCCTTCTGACAGAGGAGCTTGACAACAGAATTTCGGGCCGCAATCATTTTGTTTCTGGCATGAACGACTTGTGGCTTCCAAGTTAGCCTAGAATTAAGTATAACTACCAGGTATTTGCAAGTCCTGCTCCACTCCACTCGTGAATTGTTAATTTAAAGAGGCATGGCAATTTCCTGGGATTTTCCATTTTCCCATCCCATGTAAACGGGCCTAGGTCTTGTTTGATAATTCACCGGTTGGTTTTGCACCGGTGATTCCGGTTGTGGTCATTCTTTGGTTAAGTGATATCACGGTCGTCAACCGGTCATACCGAAACTGTGAACTACGATGATTACAAACCAAGAAAACATATATAAACGTTGGCAAGAACCGGCTAATAACCGCAATAACCAACCTCGCTAGCAGGGTCATTCTCTGGT
This sequence comes from Cheiracanthium punctorium, assembly GCA_038373885.1. NCBI lineage: Eukaryota > Metazoa > Arthropoda > Arachnida > Araneae > Cheiracanthiidae > Cheiracanthium > Cheiracanthium punctorium. The sequence continues at coordinate 1,039,902 of JAWZYV010016779.1, read as the reverse complement.
TACGCATAAGGGATTAATTAATATTAATGATGCATATTATTTAATAGAGCAACATTTTATTCATGTATTGATTATTTATCTACCATAATCAATTAATAATAATTAATTATAACACCATACCTCCCCATACCCAGAAAGTTTAACATATCCTATTATTTTTCGGTTACACAATAACCCGGGCCCCCTTTTTCTTGAGACGAGCTGGCCCCTACCCTTCCAGTTCCGGGCCTGGTCACGTTGAGCAGGCCCGGAAAAGTTTTAGAACGCGGTTATTTTTAGGGCTCGGTCATTTCGAACGCTTTGGTCATGACCATTGAATTATCGAACACGCCCCTAATGACCCCGCTTTACATGCACAAAAATGCGAAGTAAGTACGGGAACTTTCTTCTCTTTTTACCCCGCTTCCCTTACGTCAGGGGCGTATCCAAAAGGGGGGTGGGGCGGAAATAGCTGCAGACCCCCCCCCCCTGAATGGGACACCCTTTGAGCTTACAACTTGATATTTAGCTTACAATTTGATACACAGCCCCCCACCACCACCGAAATAAAATTCTGTCTACACTACTGCACTACACATTGGGAAAAAATGAGGAGTAAAAAGAGTCCAATGTAAGGTAAATGCCGGAATTGAAAGACTCCGCTTTCCCATGATGCATTTCATGTCCTATGATCCTTAAGCATGGGCGCCAGCAGAATATTTCCCAGGGGGGGCAAAGACTACTCCAGGGCAGGGCAAAGACTACTCAAAGGGGGCGGGCAAAGACTACCTTAACGTATTGTGACCATGTTGGAAAGAGCAAAAAAGCAAGGAAAAACACTGCATACAAAAATCCAGGGGAGGCATTGCCCTCCCCCTTGCCCTATGCTGCCGGTGCCCATGTCCTTAAGTATTTTCTATGAGTCATATGGTCATAAGTGACTTCAAATCTCGGGTAAGAAGTGAACTTATTTGGTCCTTTTATCAAAATTTCGGAGAAAATTTTCCCTTTCTACTTTTACATTTTCACCTGTAAACGGGCCTAGAGGATCACATTTTCACTACTGCAACAGACTACGTTTGACACTCCTGGACCTTCTTTCTCAGTGCCAATGAAGGGCAACGAGAAGTTTTGGGCGGTCCCATCATGCCTCCATGGATCCCATTGACTCTTCATTAAAATTTGTTTCACATATTTTATCCTACTTCATTTTGACTGTTTTTTTTTTTTTTTTTTTTTGTATGTGTAGATAAAGTATTCAAATTTCTGATGGCAAAATCTTAAATGAATCAAATGTATATAATACTAGCTGCATGCCTGTTCTTTTCATGGTAAAAAGTGAATATTTTCCTTACACGCACAAATCGAATGAATTGCAATAATGCGGAATCTCAGAAAATGCAAAATTTTTTTACTCATTACTTAAAGTTTGCATTACAGATATTAAAGTGAGATGGAACAGGGTCACTAGTGTAACAGACTCAAGTGCAACAGGTGCGATTGCTCAAGTGAGGATTGAGCAATTGCAGCATGATTACTCAAAAGCTTTGTCAGTGTCATTCGCGGTCAAAAAGAATTGAACGTTTTACAGGCGAAACTCTCCACTTTCAAAATGTCTTATTTCTGCAGCAGAAAATGCTGCTTTTTACGTGCAAGATCTTGAATTAATACCTCAGACATAACATCACACGATATGGATAGTTCTTTAGCTTTTTTTGTGTGATTCGTGACGCGTGAGTAATGCATGAGCGCAGTCATGCTGCTTACTACTAAATATTAACCAAGAAAAGAATCTTAATATATTGTTGATATCTTAAATATAGAAAAACTAGCATGAATCATTTGATGATCATCAATTTGATGATGATTTGATGACAGTGGCAGAAACGCAACTATTTTCTGCCACTGTAATGGAACTATTGTAAATGAAAATTGTTGTGACGCAGCTTATACGTAAGAGCATATAAGCCTTATTAAGTGCCCAGGGCAATTTCAAATTCGTTACACAAATATAACGTGGAATTCACTTGCAATTTACGGTTTAAATAAATAACTAAAATATTGAGAAAAAACCGTGAAGTCGCTTTCCTGTCATACGGGGCAATGAGTTTTGTGTGGTTCTTGAAAAATTTATGCCCCTTTGGCTTTGGTGACAAAATGAAGTTTCTCGAAAGTCCTGGAATTCTCTGTCTATCTCTATGTTGATTCAGGAACAATTATTCTGAGACATAAAACTTTTTTTATTGAGACAACAGAGATATATAGTTCTTACTAGATTATTTGCGTTGTTCAGCTTACTTTGAGCGAACTCTGGATCCAAAGATCCTCTGGATTACAATAACTTACTGATAGGAATACACAATTCCCACGGGAAAATTGCACAGGAACGTATAACAACAAGAACAAAACATATTTCTACAAAAAAAAAAAAACAGTCAAGTGCTGCCATCTATGAGTAATACAATAATAATACAATTTCATAAGAACCTAACACTATCAGGAAGGAAATTACAAAGCACGTAAATAGTAAACGTGTTGTTCGTAACGATTCCGGGATCTACTCATCGCTGCCGGCCTGTGCATCTGCCGCCATGTTGCAATTTTTATCTCTTACTAAAAGCAAAAAGTTTTTGTACAGTTCCAAAGATCTCTAAAAAATTAACCTTTTTCAAACTTGCAGCTATTTCCAATTCTAAGTATCTAGCGAGATGTCACGCCTTGAAAAGTAAACAGAAAAGCGAAGCACAGAGAGAAAAAGCGGAACGATTGTTTAGTGGCAACATCTATGAATTATACTGTTAACTAAATCCTTAAAAGCATATTTCTGTTTTATCTAAGGAATAATTTAATACAAAATTCATGTCTAATTAATTAATTATTCAGTAAATTACTTCTAATTTATTTACAAATTAAAGGAATCATTCAATAAAACTGCAAAAATTTAGTATTCAAAAGGATTAAATAATTTTACAGTCACGCAAAATGATTTCGAGGCCATATTTTAACTAACCAAATTTATTAATTTACTATAGTAAAAACATTGTATGAAACGATTGATTATAATTTATATTTTACTAATTTTTCACAAATTTTATTTATTTAAATGCAAATGCATTTTCGAGCGAAAGTTTTATTGTTACAAAGAAAAATATTTTTAAAGAAACAATACACTGCAGCATGAATATAGTGATAAACATCTCGGTAGGTTATTTTTCTCTTCAACGGTAATCTCCCCATCCACCCCTTCAAAGAGATTTTGATACTAACAGTTGTATTTATTAAAGTATTGATTTTAAACGAAAAAGTTAGTTATAGGATTATTTTAGTATGTTGCAAATTTCCGTCCGAAGAGGCCCGTGTGCCGTAGTTTGCACATTTTGGCCACGAAGCGGCCATCGACGGCCAAAACTGGTCGCCGAAGGCGGCTGGTCTTCCAAAAATCTCTATGTGACGTCATGTCATGCGTCGAAAAACTTCGTAGAAAACTATCGAGCATTTCGATAAGATTCTCTTTGCAACGGGTCCCCTGACGGCTTTGAGTTCTCGTAATGTATTTCAATGGAAAAAAAACCCGACTTTCAACATAAAAAACTATTAAATTCAACTTTTTGGATAACTGTAACGGATCGAATTGGGTTAGCGAACATCTTATTTTGTTTTTCCAGGGGCATTTTTATGCTTTGAAGTGATTAAAAATAATTAAAGCATATGTTACTAATACCCCTTTTCAGGGTTGAATACAATGGGAAGAAAATAGGAGAATTTGCGCAGAAAAGATGAGCAGTAGGCTGTCACTTAGATGACGTGATTGAAACGTCACGTTGAAGTGCGTTATAGGGCTCCTCTTCATTCTCCGGCTTCATATCAACCTAGTTGGCGTCTTCACAGTTCAATTCAGGGACTAGCCAAGGTAAGCTACTGGCCTCGATATGAGCATTTTAGTTCTCCGCCTCAGAGCTTACATTACCAAGATGAAAATAGCCTGCATAGGATTCCATGCAGAATTTGGGAGAGGCAAAGGATAAAAGCAATGCTTTTCACTGAACATTTACTTGTCTGCCTAGAATTAACCGAACTGTAATTATCTAAATGTGCCTATCCCAATCATGACTTGCACAAACATGATTTCGAATACGGCACTAAACTCATAAACGGAAAACTCGAGAGAAAATACATGACAGCTTATAGTACTTGGGTGGGTATATCAAATGGAACAAAGACGAAAGATAGGTCAACAAGATTAGATTTGAAGATTGTCGTAGGGTCTTTTGTGCAATCGATACAGGATCCACCTTGTCTGTGATACCCAGTACCGGATCTTGGATTTTTCCGAGGTGGGCCAAACACATAAAACTAAAGCCCGTTTTACAGTGGAATTGTGGTCCGGATAAAGAGGTGGAGCAAAAACCCAAAACTGTGTTCTTGCTTTTAAGTTTCTTATATTTGAATTTGCCGTATAGGGCAGAAACACCGACTGGTTCCCTCTGAATCCGGGATTGGTATTACCAGCCCAATTATTCAGACTGGATGTTATTATACAGAGTGTTCCCCTGCACATGTAAAGCAAGCAAAAGTTATCTTGCAATTAAACCGAATATGTAATGTAACTTTTCAAACTAGCCGCCCCATATCTTAATGTTCTTTATACTCAGTGCAGTATTGACTCAATTTCTGGACTCATTTCAGTGAAAATCATGTTTGTTTTAACAGTATTCGCCATTAAATTTATTTAGGTTAGGGTTGCTACACATCTTGTGTGCCATCCTAAAAGCCGATGTTGAGACAGCCAATAGCTAAAATGGACTTTAGCCCGATGCAGGGTGACATTTTTTAGAGCTGCGATGAATGCGCCAAGTATTGTCAAATCGAAATTTTAAAGCTGTGAAAAAGTCCGAAAGATCGTGCATTTTTGTGTAATCATTATTATTTTGTAATCTAGCTACTGTGTGATATAGGCTTGTTCCATTGGACATCATTGAACTGTTAATTTGGATTTCCGCACATGCGTTATTGTTATGGCATTAATGTCTACATCTAGCTGTTGCCGTTCGCAGCGTGGAAATGTCGTCGATTTTGGTACTTCATACGTTAGCGTATTATATAAGTAGATACCTGAAACATGAAACTAGTGGAACTTTTTGTTTTGGACTGTGATTTACCACATGCTATATTAGAACTCTCCTGCTACATAGTTTTAGTTTAAGTATTAACTGTGGGAATTTGTGCATGGTACAAAATAATACCGTTGTATTATATTATAGAAAAAATCAGCTCACTTCATTACAACTTACAGGTATATAACCAGTGAATGTAAACAACTCACCATTAGACAGTTTTCTCTGACCCTAACCTCTAAGTAGGTAAGAATAATTACGCTACCTTAATTCTGTATTTTAAATTACTTTGTTTTTACCTTTAAAGTGTTATTTGTTTTCTTTAAACGGCGCTCTTCTGACGAGTCTGTTCGTTCCCCCTTGTGTTTATCCACTGGGTTTCTGTAAAATGACTTAAATAACAAGTTTTTCTTACTTATTCCCTGATGGCGAGCCCACATTTGAATTTCATTAACATTGTGTTATCTCTCACTGCCCACTCGATTTTTTTTAATATGGCGATTTAATTGGCGACCATTCTTTCTTGCTCCTATAGCGCTACCACCAAGTTGGTCTACTGTGTTCTCCCACATTTTTGTAACACTTCACCCCTTCGTCTCCGCCTGTGATGTCACGCATGTTTTCGCTACGCTATCAGCCACCGTTATAGTAGCCTTTATTATTTTAAATAAACTTCTTTGAAAACTATCCTCATTCTTATTCATTTGGAGTGCTTTGTTCCCGGGTTGTTGCAGACGCAATATTGACTGAACGTTCAGGTTATTTTCTGCTAAAACTTTAATTTTCGCCGAAATGCTTCGTCATATACCTGTTCCAGATTCTTGATACATTCATATCTGAAAATAATTTGAACTGGTCTAGGTGCATTGGTGTCTCATACTTGCCAGCATGTACGGATTAGCAATACAATGTACGGATTTTGGGCATTTTGTAAGATTGTACTATCTTACAATCAGATTGTACGATTTTTCAAACAAAACACAGAAATATTAATTTTGAAGCATAAACATCAGGTGAAGCATCAGGTGAAAAACGCTCTGTTTTAAGTGTGCTGCTCCAACCTTAAAAAAAATGAAAGAAAAGATCGAGAGGGGTCGATTGTCAAGTAACGAGAAGAACTTTCTTCCTCCGGTTCTGCGGCAAACGAGAAGATCTACCCGTGATGCGCCGCGGTTAAAAAAAAAAAAAAAAAAAAAAAAATTCCAAGATGGCGTCCGATGCGTAAAATTTCAATCAAGTTTGAATCTTTTTCCATCCTGTTTGAAAATAAATATTTTTCTTTTTGGGTTCCTTTACTTAAATTTCCAATGCTGCAAGAATAAAAATAAACTTCTATTCCAAACTTATTAGTATTTTTTTTTTCTTCAAACAAACCATCAAAGGAAAAACTTTACTAAAAAGGGCAGTTTTTCTGATATGAATGAAAAGGATGCAAGAAAAATTAAAGTAAAAGTTGAAACAAAGAATATTTGTCAGTGAAAAAAAAAAGTTTAAGAAAGCAAATGTAAAATGAACTAAGAAAATTAAAAAAAAAACCCTTTTTTTGACACACTACATAACTTTTTTAATTTCTTTTCACATGTGTAATATATTAATTCTTTTTCAGTATATTTATCAATAAAAGAAATATTTAGAAAATAAGAAATAAACTAAATATGTTCATGCTTTTCCCTTAACATTTTAGCTTTAGTAAGTATATTTACTGCGTTGCTGCGTCAGGCCGTGAAATTGTAACATTTTGAAAAATGAGATGTTTTCAGGTATGGTTTCTGTACTGATGGAGCTTGCTCCATGTCTGGCCGCTGCTATGGAGGATTACAGGCTCTAATTCGAAGAAAATCTCCAAAAACATTGTGAACACATTGCATTAATCACAGAGGAACGCTTGCGCCAAGGCATCTGAATCCTGAACTGAATTAAGTATTAGAATCTGGTTGTTGTTGTCCTCGTGTCCATGGATAGACGATTGGACTATCCATGGAAATAGATTCCATTGCCCCCTTGGGGGAAATGGAATCTAGCAACCATTGCTACGACTTCAACTATTGCAACTATTACGACTTCAACAATCAGAAGTCGTTGGACTTCTGATTGTTGGTCCCCGATTTTGAACCAATTGCAGATGAGGGACCTACCCCCACTTGAAATCGGCACCCCCAGAGGTATCGTCTGAGCAGGGAGGACATTGGAGTCACGACAGATTTTACGCCCTCCCAAGCACTGGCCAAGTCTGATGCTGCTTCTCTTTCCGTGATTAGAATCTGGTGAATGCGGTATAAATTATATAAAATCTCGTCCACTGACAGCAAGGTTTTTTTTTTTTTTTTTAATGTGAGGATCTCCCACTGGGAGAGCCGACCACGAAGCGGTTTAGAACTTTAAACTCCCGGGGTTTGAGGATATGGGTGATGAATATTCGTTTTTGTTGTACAATAAAGCAGTGCAAGATGGCTGACTCGTGGTAAAGTTTTATCTTCGAATATCTCGGCGTTACCTTCGAATTATGACAAGAAATTTTTATTTTTCTAAAGAAGATTGACACAAAACTGCAGAAAATTTTGCTGATGCCGATTAAAAAAAAAAAAAAAAAGCTGGCATATTTATGCGACATTTTGGAACAACTGAACTCCCTTAATCTCCTTTTGCAGGGGAAAAAACATACATCTTTTGAAGTCACCGGAAAAAGAAACCTCTATTAAAAACTCAAACAGTGAGAGAATGAACTTGAATGAAGATGCAGGTAAAGATTGTTGTTTAAAATTGTGGCAATTTTTGACGTCATTTGTACTTGATCTTCCTGAAGACATAAAAATCATGTTTGAAGAACACTGATCACAGCTAATACTTTGCTTTGAGAAATACTTTTCAAATAAAAAATTTCACAGGTTTACAGGGATTCAAGATCCGTTTAACACCAGTGAACTGTCTGAATTTACTTCTGCAGAAGAAGATCATCTTATCGAGTTATCTTGCGCCAATAGTTTGAAAACAATGTTTGACAACATGGAATGGATAGAATTTTCTGATTATTGTAAAAAATGAATATTCACTTGTACGTGATAGGGCTCAGCATATTCTAATTCCATTTTCGACGTGCTTGTGCGAAGCTGGAATTTCGGCGGTCGTTGTAATAAAAAGCAAGCACACAGCAAAAGAAAGTGAGGGTAGCCTTGTCCAGTTTAATTCCACAATTTGAGAAAGTGTACAGTGATTTACAGGCTCACCCATCGCATTATTAAAAATTTAATCTTGATAAAGTAAAAATAAATATTACACGAGTATTAGTTATTTTTATCTCCTACTTAGCCATACTTATACTAAAGGTACGAGCGTTTACTAAAAGTAAAGGTATTTTACTAAAAGTATGCGCCGTGGAAATTTTTAGTTTTAAAAGTGTGCTGTGACTCAAAGTTTGGGAACCATAGACATTAAAAATGCGTCTATTAATGAAAAACAAAACAGATCTGTGCATCACCCATTGACGTCAGCTGACAAATTATTTCCTAAGACTTACTGCAGCCGGACCAACGCACAGCTATTTGGGTATAAATATACAAGCATTAAAACACAAATAGGTTGGTAAACATGATTTTATTATACATTTGGGAATATTTCAATACACAGGATAAGGTAAAACAACTTCTTTGATGTGAACAGGATTTCATAAACAAATTTATGATTTATTATGATTTGTAAAGATACAACAGTGGCAATCTTTTAGCACCTTTTAATTAAAAAAGAAGTCATATTTTGTGCAACTTATCTTGCTTTTCTCTCTCACCATTTGTACTGCATTTTTCACATATAAGGAGAAACAACCCTGGTGGCAAAAAAAAGATTGGTTTTCCATACTGACATATGGAAAGAAGTAACTCCCAATATTATGAATATAATGGAAATGTTTTGAATATTTATAGTATAATGCATTTGCTCAGTATCAAGAAACTTCATAAATATTTGAAATATGAAACAAATATTTGATCAATATTGAGAAAACATCATAAATATTTGAAATATGAAACGAATAAATTTTGTAAGCCAAATATTGCAATATTGAGAAAATGTTGGGTGTTAGCATTACGACAGTTACTCCCAATATTATGAATATAAATGGAAATGTTTTGAATATTTATACCATAATGTATTTGCTCAGTATCGAGAAACTTCATAAATATTTGAAATATGAAACAAATATTTGATCAATATTGAGAAAACATCTTAAATATTTGAAATATGAAACCAATATTGGATTAATTTTGTAAGCCAAATATTGCAATACTGAGAAAATGTTGGGTGTTAGCATTACGACAGTTTAAAAATTATACTGGAAATATTTTCGACGTATACTATCTAATACTGGGCGAATATTTCCGTCCAATATTGGGTAAGTATTTCAAAAATGTCGCCACACTCTAATATTGACAGAATGTTGCGTGTTAATGTTATTTTTTCTACAAAGTAGATAAATTTGTTTACAATTATACCACTTGCGGATTTTCAAGGAGAAAAAAAAAATAGTTCATTAATAATAGTGTCGACAAAACACAGTAATTGTTAATCTAGCTGGTATTTTTACATCCTCAAGTGTTCGCGTCAGGACTATGTGTCAGGGTTGACCACCCAAACATGTAGCAAAAAGATAAGTGTGATTCACACGTGGCCCCCCGAAAGCCTCCAAATTTTTCTGGTACGTCCTATATCGGTTTTCATTGTAAAGCGTTGTTCTTTATAAAAAGTAGATTACTAGCTATACAGGATGTCCCAAAAAGGTGGTAACGCGCTTTGCTTATTTATCTGCTAAAGTTAAGTGGGCAATTGGAAAAATATTCAAAATAACGATAGGAAGGAAGACTACGTTAAGAAAAAATTCCTCTCGTTAAGTTTTAAAAAGTTACATATTTAAAATTTGCATACGACCCCCCCCCCCATACAAAAAAAATGTCAATAAGTAAAATGTGCCACGAACACTGATGAGGTGATGTACAAAATGTCAAACTTCCATCATAGAAACGTCTCGGAGATATCTTTAAACATAGATGAGTGAGGGGCTATACAACTGGGAGCTATTTGAAAGTAAACGTTTATTGCTAGAGTGAAAAAGAAAAATTATTTTCTTTCGCAGTTTCAGTATGACCAGAAATAATCCGACGTTATTTTTTTCCCTTCTGGAGCCATTGAAAGGGGTTTAAGTCAGCATATATATATCTTCATATTTCTGACACATTTTAGGATATAATTTTCAAATTTCGTATGTCCCCTCATTAGCGTATGGTGCACTTTTTACTAATTGGAATGCTTTTTTTGTTTGGGAGCCGTATACAAACTTAAAAGTGTAGCTTTTTGAAAAATAACAAGAGGAATTTTTTCTTACGTAGTCTTTTTTTCCTACCTTATTTTGAACATTTTTTTAAGTGACATCGTCCAGTTATCGCTAATTGATAAAGAATTAAAGCTCGTTACCTCCTTTTGGGGGACACCCTGTATAATAACTTCTAATATTTATTCTGATTTGCATGTTTGTCGGAAAAATTAATCGGTTACTCAACATTAATATAGGAAATTTCTCTCACACTCCAACACTTTTTTTTAGGTTGGTGTAAGATGGGATTATACAACGAAGAAATAATGATGTAAATCTGTAGGCTTTAAAATATTTGATATCTTAGTATTAGATAACGAGTCTCTTTTTAGAAAACAAGCATAATCTGCACATTTTGATATAGCTTGAGCAGTCAATGCATATAAAGAAGGTAAATAAACTGAAGTGAGGCAAAAACCTTTCCATAGAATCTGTAGGCAAAATTTAGGCATTATTTAATACTTCTGAATAAACTCATAACAAAAATACTTATTTTACTAAATTCTTTAAGTGTGTACATCTTTAATGAAACTGGGAACGTTACGAACTCGAAACTAAGGCAAATACAAAAGCAATCAAGATATATACAGTCTTCTTAAAAAATGTCATTTGAAAAAAAGAAAGTAAAAAGATCTGAAATATTTTTGCTAATTAAACATGTGCAGTTACCATGACGATTTTTGTATTTATGCGTCAATCGTAATTTAGAATCAAAATGGCGATTTGGAACAACCTGTAAGTACAGAATTCCGTTACATTTTTATTTATTTTGCGTTGCCAATTAAAGTAGTTTTAATAATTAAGTGTCTTCAAATTTCTTAACCGGTGTGTTTATCGCTCATTTGTTTACTTTAGTTTTCATCTTAGTTCTTTTGGGAGCGTTGGAACTTGTGCATAACTTCATAGAAACTTATGTCTGTAAAGCTTGTCAAAGTGCGGCGATTTTTTAGGTTTTTTTAGGTTGGCGAGAGATATGGCGTTAAAATAGGAATCAAATCTTACTTGTTCCAAAGAACACATTTTTGGAATCGAAATCTATATTAAAATCGCCTACTTAAACTTTTTTTACCATCTTCGCCAAGCGTACTCTAAGCATACTTTTCAAGCTTGGTACGATTTTGAAATTATTTTTTGGTAGCAAATTTGGCGATCAGTCATCAAAAATTGCAAACCTTGTGCGACTTTCAAGATTTTAATCCCCCCCCCCCCCCATTCGTGTTATCTGGCAAACGCATTCCAAAAGATCTTCAAAACGGTATTGCCTGTCTACAAAACCTGTCTACAAATCATGTCGGCAAAGTTGCGTAGACATAACTCTGGGACTGAACGAAATAGCACCCTAGAACTGGAGAATGTAATGAAAATATACATCGGTATGGAAGAACAACTGCATAGACTGCCCAATGGCGAAAGAGTGCAGCCGTTGCCATCTCTCGATTTACATACCAGCAAGATGGCGGTCGATGGAATATCGCCCATCACGTGCCACGGAGCTCGAGAACATTTCTGACACAGCTGTGTCTGTGGGGGCCACAGCTGCACTTTTTCGCCCTTGAGAAATGGTTGCGCGTCAAAAACGCAAATCGATCTTTAATTATAAGTGAGTAAATTCGATTCATCAACCAACCAATCCACATCCGCATCTACACGAGTGACCTTTCTCAAACTGTCATTAAATTATTATTCTCTCTCCACTCTTTGGAAAACGAGGAAATCCGTGAGGAATTTTTAGGCGTCGCGACAGCAGACCTGGGAAAGGAGGAGGAGTTGTGCATACTGTTAAACTGCAAACGGCGTCAAGAGCAAAAAAAAAAATGATCACGTAGAGACCAAGAAAGAAAGAAAAAAATAAAGGGGGGGGGAATACCCGGAATGCGATATTCGCGCGTATACAACAGGAACTGGTAATCCCGAAGTGCGAGAGCATTCATTAAAATCCGATCTAGCTCGGAAAAAAAGACAGTCTGTAGAAGATCCGGGCCGGACACACAATAGTCTAAGAAAAAAGAAAGAAAGAAAGAAAGAAAGAACGCATACAAACATTCAAGGTGATATTACTGCATAGGCGATTTGGAGGCCCGAGGCCTAGAGATTTCCAGCGACCCCAATTTATTCATTTCAAAAATCTTTTACCTGTACCAATAGTTTGAATTCTCTTTGGGAAAAAAAACTTATCCATTGAGAACCAGGTCCAGTTTTAACCCTTTACATCTCAACAACTTAATTTTTAAAAATTTCTTTACTTCAAAGTGCAGAAACAGATTACAAATATTCTGAAAATATTTATTCTAAAGTTATGATTTTCATGCCAAATTTATTGAACAAAATGTGCTTCTTTTAGGTTCAATGAAACGGTTAATTTTTATTTTTGTATTACTTGAAAACATATCTGAAGTATACCAAAGAATTACCGAAGTATTTCTAAACTGTTTAACTCATTAACATCCGACTTTTTTCATCCTATTCATGTTTTATCCTATTCATGTCATGCTCGAAGTTGTAAATCAAATAAAAAGTAACAAAATCTGATATACTTTCAGATTTTAAATACTCACTAAAGTGCTATATGTTAAAATCATATCATAATCCATGCGACAGCTGGCTGTGCCGCACAGCCATCTGTCGTCAAAAAAGGGGTCTCTAGATCTGTAGCACGCGATGAACGTTTAGATCGTCCGCCCTCTTGCTGGTAGTTAAGTCGAGCGATGGCAACGGCTGCCCTTTTTTCAGCATTGGGAAAGTGTTGCGCCTCAAAGGGTTAAGCCACTACACCACCGGGGCGGCGGTAAGACAGAATATAGAAAATTTCATATTTCTATTTACTCTCATGACCAAAAATATTGAATGCGGAATTTGATGCTCTAGAACTTTATGAGATTTCTCATTCAGATCAAACGTTTTAAAGTTATTGGATTTTAACAGCCCCCTCTATTGGATTTTGCTGGAAAACAGGAAAATGTTCCATTTTCCGACCGTCTATTTCTACGACGTTAATGAATCAAAATCGAAATTTATGTAGTCGTTCATCGCAGAATCTAATAATACTCTTCAATTATTTAACTGTAAAGTTTTCGCTTGAAACTACAATTTCAATGTAATTAGCGAAAAGCTGAAAAACGTTCAACTAAACATAAAAAACGCCACTTTTCTGTTTTTATTTTTTTTTAATTTACATTCCCGTCGTTGCATTGGTCGCTACAATATACATATATAGACATGGTTTTTGTAGGTAATTAATTTCTGTATAAGATTTCCGAGAGGATTTTTACAGTAAAATGAAGTTTTTCGGAATTGTTGCAATGTAAAGTGGAAAGAAACTTAAAATTTCGTCAAGTTCGAAATTTCGGGAGCTTCATAGCTCCATTGCTATAGATCATACAAACAAACAAATTAAAAAAGCACCAAATTTGGCAGGAAATTTTGTCTTCTACAAGTTGGCAATTGACCTTTAGGTGCTAAAGTGTACCGGAAAGAAGTTATAGGTGAAAAACTGAAAAACGGGCCGATTTTTAAAAGTTTTCATGAGATTGGGGCGGGAGTGGTGGTGGAGAAATTGTGGAAATTTGGCTTTTTCACTAACCGATCATCCTATACAACATATCAAAAATTGAGAACAAGATTGCCTTTTGTAGGCTGAAACCCCTTCATTTACAGAACTAATTTGCATATGACGAAAAAGAAGGAAAAAAAAAACAAAGATACATTTAATTAATGATACGAAATTTATGGATGAAATTTCTTCTCAGTGACGTGTTTACTTATTTTACTTACACTAATTTGCCGTTCATCAGCTTATTCAACATGATAGGTCGACTCATGGTAAACACGCATTAAAAAAATAAAAAAAAAAAATAGAGAAAGAGAAAAATTATTTAAGCAAGCAAAGTATAAAAGAACACCACGAATACTTTTAAATAATATGTGACTTAAAAAAATAGTGAAATTTGAGAATTAAAGTCTCCTGAGTACGGATATCACGTGTCAAAAGTAAATAGTGAGCTGCTCAAGTGTTTTGGGTTTCGAAAGCTTTAACAATTTTCGATTAGAAAAGTAATTATTAATTGATATCAAATATTCTTTTTTCAGATGGTGTTTTTATAACTATCTCAAAAGCCATTTAACAAGAATAAGAATATTTGCAAAGATTTATGACCATTTCCAGTATCAAATAATACAGACTGTCTTCACTATTTTAGCGATGTGAGAGGATTAAAATTTCTTGGGAGCTCATAACAATACACTGAATCATTAAAATAATCAATCATAACAATTTTTATAATGTATGATTATGATCACTTCCATTTTTTAAAAGTATTTCGAATAATTTCCATTAAAAGGGAAAGATGGCAGTAGCCTTAAATATATGCATAATTTAAACCAAAATTTACATTAAACTCAGGAATTGTACAATTTTACTAAAATTTTCAGATTAAAAAAATACTGTGCACAGACTTATTTCAAAGGCTGCTTCCAACAAGTATGTTTTAATAATAATAATAGTAATCTGATTCTTTAATCTGAGTTGGTATTTAAAAATGTACGTTACCAAATAAAGAAGATGAACACACTTGTTTATTTTTACCAATTTAGCACGGGAAGATTATAATAATTATAAAATTATAGTTAAAAATATAAACATAAGCAAGTAGCATCAACAAATTATTATTTTAAAATAATAATTATAACAACAACAAATATAGATTTTTTATGCCTCATCTCTTAGAGGAAAAAGTGGTACATGCACAGCTGATACATTACTTAATTCCTTTTGTGGCCTTAGAAAAGAAACTTTTTTTTTCTCCCAAAATAGTCCAGAAGTGTACAGTTCATTCTTAAAGGAGAAAGATTTAAATTTTCAATGGGAGACAAACTGTTACAACAACCGAATTATCTAATTGATTCTTAATGATAGTCCCCATAGCATGCACCCAACGGTGATCAAACCTGAGATGATCATGTGTAGGGATGGACGCGAGACGAAAAATTGGTGTCTCGCGTCTCGCAAAACAGCCTAAAAGCTTGTCTCGTCTCGCAAAAATCCCTATATCATAATGTTAAAAATGTTTGTCTCGTCTCGCAAAAAAGCTGTAAATCTCTGTCTCGTCTCGCAAAAAGTCGTCTCGCGTCCATCCCTAATCATGTGAAAGTCTCGCATGCTATTGTTAAGCCACGGGCTGGTACCAGGTTGCTTATACAAAGGGCATTCCATAAAAACTGAGAGGTATTTTTTTACGTAATGGCAACACCACGAAACTAAAAAATAGAAGTGCAGGCGATTTTTTCAAACTGTTAACTATAGGTTTATACAAAATTCTAAACGAAGTAGACTATTTTATTTTCCTAGTTCCATCCTTGTTTAAAGAACTGTTTTATTTGCCCTACAAAAATGGAGATGAGTGATTCAGAGTTAAAAAACGAAATGCGTTGTGCCATAAAATTTTGGTATCGTTTGGGCAAAACAGCTCCAAAAACAGTTAAGTTAATGAAAGAAGCTTACAAAGACAAATGTTTTGGTGAATCTACGATTTTTAGATGGGTTGGTGATTTCAAAAAAGGCCGTTTGTCTGCAGAACTGGCTCCTAGGCCTGGGCGACTAAAAAATGTTGTGAATGATCGAACTTCTTCTACGAGCTACTTTAGTTCAGCAATATCTTAGTAAATGCAACATTAAAATCATGCCACATTCCCCTTACAGTCCAGATCTCGCACCATGCGATTTCTGGCTGTTTCCGACTTTGAAGAAGAAGCTCCGTGGCAGAAAATTGAACACATATTCTGAAGTTATTTCAGCAGTGGAGGGTTCTTCGAAGCAGCTTCCAGAAAAGGGCTTCTCTACTTGTTTTGAAAAGTGGGTTGAACGATGGGACCGTTACATATCATCTGATTGAAGGTATTTTGAAAAAGAATGATGTATTTTTTGTTGTAAATATATTTCTTGATTTTTTATGATTTTACTCGTAAGTTTTTATGGAATGTCCTTTGCAATTTCACTGTTAGAAAATATAAACAAACCTTGTGAAAGTCAAGCGCTTTTTTAATTTCGATTAATTATAGATGCAACCATGCAATTTTTGAAGTACGAAATCACAAATAATTAATTTTATAATTTAACATTATTATTTAAAAAGGTTGCATTTTAAGACACCATCAAATTTAAATGTCTTGCTTATTTTGTAAAATTATGAGTAAGAGCAATTTTAACATTATGTCCATCAGAAATAATCGTTGGCTATGCAAGTAAAGGCAGCATAAAGGATACTTCTTTCCAACACAGTCGTTCCCAATTTTTTTATTCTTGCAATGGCAAGCTACTTACTTCAATTTAACTAAAAATTAATTAATAAATAAATTTAAATACTTTTGTTTAATTTTTAATAAAACTACTTTTCTTAGATTAAAACGAAATATGTATGCTTTTTTCTATCAACATGTATACTTTTGCATTAAATTTAGATTTATAATAAAAACTGTAGATTGTGACAAATGTTTCTTTAAAGTCACGTGCCTCAGTTAAATTTTCACGACTTCAACATCGCTTTGTGATGGAATTTAAGGTCGCAAAGCGAAATTATTTCAAACACTGTTGGACATACAGCATTAAAAGACTTTAAGGATGGTACTTCATTTGAAATAGTGATAAATGAAAAATGTTACACTGATATACCAAGAAAAATCGGAGATTATATTCATAATCTAAACAAAATAAAAAAATATTAGTTTTTTAAAATTTTAAACATAACTTCGTGATATGGCAGGACATGTTTCATCAGTTTGGAAATGTTAGCTGTTGTTTAGTGACAATTATCAAGATGATTTAAAAAATGATTTGATGTAAAACCATGTAATTTGGATCTTTACAGGATAATTTTCAGTTTTCACTACAGAGCCTTCTTTATATTAGGATATAAAACTTGAGTATGTTTTTCTGATAATGATTCGTGTTGTCTCTCAGATGTTGCAAAATATTAAATGCACTTAAAACATTAGTGGAGCATTTGAGGCTCATATAAGTATTTTTCTTAGTTTCATTTAGTAGATCAGCTCACACAGA
Organism: Cheiracanthium punctorium; assembly: GCA_038373885.1. Lineage (NCBI taxonomy): Eukaryota > Metazoa > Arthropoda > Arachnida > Araneae > Cheiracanthiidae > Cheiracanthium > Cheiracanthium punctorium. Next base: position 1,022,399 of record JAWZYV010016779.1, on the reverse strand, counting down.
CTTCGATATACAGTTCTTCGTTTACAAAATATCTTAATATCTTTTTAAAGAATTTCTTTGATACATGAAGTGAGCGAAAGTTTACTTGCTTTACAAAAATCTCTTACATTTATGATTGCACGGTTGGCGGAAACTATTTTTCCATTTACACAGACGACAAACATAAAATATGTAAGTTCTTCAAACATACCATTCTTTTAAATCTTTGCCACCTTTCTTTTTTTTGGGTGTTTTTTCCGGATGCGCTTTGCTCAAGCCATTTAGTTGCGGAGGTGGTCCATTTAGAAAAGCCGGGCTAGCCGCTATGGCTCCAAACTGATAATTTTTGCTCTCATCTACCTTGTATGAGCCTTCGGTCCTATTTCTGAGTTTGTAAACTATGAGGGCGACCAGAACAATGGCGATAAGAATTCCGGCAATAACTCCGATGACCAGCGCCGTATTGTCCGCAGAACTTCTGCTTCTCTGCGTGGGTCTCTGGTAGTCTTTCCCACTGGGTCCTGGTATGGGTACTTCGTAGACGACCGCAGGTACCCTGGTAGTTTTTGGGTTTTGTTGATCGGTGGGCACGTTATGGATCACAATGGGCGGAATATTGCTTGGCGGAATGTAGCTTGGAGGCATTGGAGGAAGCCCTCTTTCTGGAGGCAGTGGTTGGTAAGTGGGGATGGTTAGCAAGGTTTCGTCAGGTCGGTTGTTTTCCCCGGCTGAAATTCCTGATCCGATGTCGAAACAATCGTCGTCATCTTCACAGGCATCTTCGTGGTGAGCAGGTTCTAGATCTTCAGGCGTTGGTGTTACGAACTCTGGAGTGATTAACTCTCCATCTATATCAAAATTAATTAATTAAATAAATAAACAAAATAGTATATATAAAACACAGGAAAATTTCACAGTACAGTAGACACCGGTTATAACGTGCTCTCACGGGACCTAAAAAAGTAGTACGTTATAGCCGAAGTACGTTGTAAGCGGTACCCCCGGTAAGATTCAGCTCTCACGGGACCTAAAAAGGTAGTACGTTATAACCGAAGAACGTTGTAAGCGGTACCGCCGGTAAGATTCAATATGTACACAAAAAAAGAAAGTGGGCTCATAATTTCATTGTAATATGTGTTTTAAGCAGGCCTGATTTTTAAAAATTTAAATTAAACAGAGAAAATTCTTTATTACTTACAATTTTTATTGAGATAAATAATCTGTCATTTTCTATTGTTTTAAATGAGCAGATACTACTTTAAAAAATACCGTTATGGATATCCATAATAGACTTTTGTAGAGTCTCTGCATCATGAATGCGGCATTCAGAAAATCGCAATAATGTTTCTGCAGCATTCAATTCGTGGGGTATGCTTGGCATAGGCTCCTCTGTTTCTTCTTCACTATCATCAGAATCATTATAGGTAGGGCTTTTCAGGAGGAATTTACATGAATGAATGACAAATAAAAAAATATGGTCTTGTTCTTAGCCCTACCTAGCAGGCGAAAAAGATAAAAGATCGCTCCCTTCCTTCATACACAATTCATCTCGCTAGAAAATCTGAAAACTGACAACGAGTGTTTTTGAAGGTACCGAAATTTCTGAGAACAAGGAAATAAAATGCTTAAGAAAAGTAAAATTTTATTTTTGGCTTTGGTATAAAAAGTACGTTATAGCCGAAGTACGTACTTTTGTTAAGTACGTTTTAACCGAAGTTAAACAGCATTATAAATATAGGACTTCGATCGGGACCTAGCTTCTTGGTACGTTATAACCGATAGTACGTTATATCCCAGGTCCGTTATAACCGGTGCACACTGTAATATATTGAAGTGACTGAAGCGATGGTTGTGATCAAATTACATTTTGCGAAAAAATATTTACTATCTAATTAAAGATAATCATATTACCTAGAATTAGGTAATGAGGTTAAATCAAGAAATATCTTAATTAACAAACTTTTCCAGTTCCTTTTGCAAACTCAAGAATCTCAATTTAGAGTGAAAAGGAATATTCATAAATTATCCACAGTATAACCACTCTGCATTTAGAAAAGTCAAATTTTTGTTAAAGAGTCAGATTGCAGTTAAGGATGGAAATAACACCCTTAATTCAAATATAATCTGTTAAACATTCATAACCTGAATGCAGGATTGCCAAATTTTTCTAGAAAGGAATGGATGAGTTTCTGTAGATTATTAAACAGAAGTCTAACAGTTCGCTTGGCTAACTTCAAAGGCTATCATTCGGCCGTCATTCGCTGGATAGCAAAGACGGCCGAACATACATGAATACTTTTAAAATAAAGCGTACTTTTATTTGCTATGCACTGAATTTCCATAAATATTGTTTGTTTGTTTGTTTGTTTGTGGGATTACGGCCGATTAGCTACGCGTGTGGGCTCTAGGCCTAAGGGTGGGGTGCCCTCCGTGGGGGTCTTACTAAGGGGGAATTTCCATAAATAATCATCTTCATATTCGAATATGCACAAACATTTTTTACCCCTTCCAATAGAAATACCGAATTTTCCTTCGTGTTTAAAAAAAATAGCCATTCTTTAATCCCGGAAACAAATTTTAAATACATTTAAACTAAAAAGTTTGCGAATTATGAGTTTTCAAAAATTGCCTATACTCCATTATTAAAGTATTTCTTATACTTTGATTCGCATCTTATTTAGTACTTTTATTAAAAGGCTATTTTCCATCCCTACTATTAGAACTAAATAGCAAAAAGATAATTGCTATTATTAAATAAAAAAAATATTAGTACTAATATTAGTATTATGGATATGAATTATTACAAGAACATTTTTTTTTCTTTCTAATGACCGGGTCAGCGGCCTGTTGCAGGCTTCACCATCACGAGAGCCACAGAAGTTGATCACTTCATCATGAAGGCACCTATTAAGCAGATCAGCGTTGCCCCGTATGAGTGATATCCATATTTTTGAACCAATTCCAAATGAGAGACCTAGCACCTGAAATCGGCACCTGCAGAGGTATCGTTTGCACATGGAAAACATTCGAGACACGAACAGATTTTACGCGCACTAGCTCCCATTAGCGTACACATTTCCACTTCAGCCCAGCCGAGAGAGGTTTTCACCCTCCCAAGCAGTGGCCAAGCCGGTGATGTTTCATTTTTAGTGTTCGTATGGGAACGGAGCTTGACGACTATGGCTCTGTGGGTCTATTACATTTATATAGAAAGTGCTGAATATCTACCAAACCAAACGGCGATGGAAATTGATGCAGAAAAAAAAATTAATTGGCTATGCGAAATTTCATATTTTTATACTCAAACGTTTATTTTATATCAATTAAAATGCATTCTTTTGTTAAGTTAAGGGTGGGTAAACGCACGCATAGGAAGAAAGAAACCAGATTCTTGAGACTTCTGCTGTACCAAAACTTATATAAAATTAGAAATCCTTCGAGGAGTAAATAAGTCAGGAGATGTTGGTTAGTTGACCTTGGGTAAGGAAGAGACAGGTAAATATGTTAAGATAGAATTAAACGAATTATATACTTTTTGCATTATTTCGAGAGAGAAAACAGAGGAAAAGTGCCATCATAACACTTTAGCAATAGTTTATATTTCTGAAAAATGTTAAAAATAGAATTTTTTTCTTTAGATCAATGCAGTGGTTAGTAAGTTATCATTTTGTGTAAAAATTAAGTTTAAAAATAAATAAAAATGCCCATATATATGAGCCTGAAAAATCTAACAGTAATTCCTTATCGACGTCTGAATCAGAGATGGCAAAATTAGTCCAAGATTTATTAGCATAATATTCGTGAAAAATGGAAGCAAAATATTTAAAAAATCCGACCAATTGTCTTTCGAAGAAACGAGAATAAAAATCTCCTGTTAAAGTTATGGCGGGATATATTAACTTAGGGTTATTTATAGTGTACTTAGTCGCAAGGCGCCCTTCAAATAATGATGAATACAACAAATACTTTTAATTTTGCGAATAACAAGGTATATTGTGCTTTAATTCAAATTACAGTAACAAATCTAAAAAAATACCTCTTATTTATTCTTATACTATATAGGATCGTTTCTCCCCTTTAAAGGCTCAGTTTAAATACAGTGGTTTACAAAAATTAAAGAAAAACCTCATAGTGATAACTCGGTAAAAAGTAAGGCAATCCATATGAAACTGGAATATAGTTTCAAATAAATGTTGCTGAGTAAATCTGCAAAGAAAAGATACTCCTATGAACTTATCATATTGATCACATGGGCTCTCTGCAATCAACGAAAAAAATTATGACTATATTCCATGCATAATAGACGTCTTCACTAAGTTTGTTTGACTGTATCCATGTAAAACCACGTAGAGGTCTGAAGTGATTTCTAAGCTTCGTTCACAAATTCATATCTTCGGAAAAGCGCAAACATTAATTAGTGACAAAAGCTCTGCTTGCAACAGTCACTAGTTTCAGCAGTATTGTCAGAAAGAAGGATTAAACACATGTAAATTACAGCCGACCTACCCCGTGCAAATGGTCATGTCGAAAGGCTTAATTCAAAATTATTTCTGTTTTCTCTAAAATGTCTCAAAACACGTCAGATAAATCGTACAAGCACGTCTCTACACTTCAACAAGTCATAAACTCCACTTACCAAAAAAGTATTACAGGAATTCTCTTTTGAACTACTCGTCGGAACTAAGATGCTCCCGAGAGAGGACTTAGAACTCGTTAGCCTTCTGAATATTGCTCTTGAAGAACAATTCATGAAGAACTGCGAACTCCTCCTGGCAAACGGCAGACAAAATATATTGAAAGTACAGGAGGAAAGCAAGCAACTATACAACAGCCACACAAAGTATCACGCTGGAGACCCTGTAACCATTAACTCATTTGTGCATGGATATCTTTGCGACTTTCTTCTACTTTTTAGCAATAATAGATAAATTTCTGATGTCAGCTTCTTGAACAAGGGATGGTTTCTTTTAAAATCATTATGTATAACAATTGAAATGCCAGCATCACTTGGTCCTGTTTAAATATTTTGTAGAGTTGAGGTTCAATACTCGTGAATAAAGGCTAGGAAAAATATGAATAACGTTTTTGACTGATAGCGAAAATGCCGTCCCAAAAAAGGGACACTAGGCATAAATGGGCTATACGAATGCAGCAAGGACCTGGGCTTCAAATTCAGATTCAAATTCCTGAATCCCTACAAAGTCACTAAAGTCAAGGTCAATACTACCTACGAAGTTGAAAATGCTGCAGTCACGCATGGTCTTATGATCCCATCTACATGTGTCGAATATATGAAACTCTGGTCTGATTAATTTGAACAGTAGAACCAAATTTTGACCGACTGCACAACTTCCGATGTAGACTTTTTTTCAGACTTATTAACTCTTATTATTCCTGCTATGTTTTGTATTTACCAATGTTCCTCTAGTTGTTGTTCTTTTTTATATTTTTCAGTAACTTGGTGGTCCAATCTTCTGCAATCGGTCTGCGATAACTTGGTAGCACTTTTCCAGCGGTTAAATAGCAAGGTCGGTCACATGGAATGGATCACATGACCTTCTCGGGTGAGAGAGGAGCGGTTGTGCGCTGTGGGATGAAGCCTTGCTACAGAGAAATACTTTCTTTTTTACGCGCATTTTAATCCAGAGCTTCGATGTATTATTTGTAATTAACCCAAAAATGTTCATTGAAGTTAATTGATCAACTTATAAATAGTTTGTTTATTTTGATGAGAGTCATCCTGACCCTATGATACCAATGGTAAAAATCTAATACTTCATAGGATTGAAAAAAAAATTGCTTACTAATTTTACGCTTAATTTTTTCTCGAAAATGACTTCGAGATTTCGTGAATGTATAAATAAAATATTAACGAAATGGAATTACGAAAGAGAACACAAATTTCTTCTTTGCAGGTTTGGAAAAAAAAATTAATTAAAAAAATCTGAAATTCTTCCTGAATTTATTTACGCACCAGGATGGAAGAATTTCAGTTTTTTTTAAAAATCTATTCAATCCATTCTGGCATATAGAGGAAAATGATAACTGTAAGTGGTCGTATAGACTCCTGTTTGCATCATTTTGTTGCTGAAAATTGCATCCATTATTGTTTCTCCCCTAGCGATGAAATGTTTTGGATTAGGGCGTATTGGAAAATCTACGGTATCCATTTCAGTTATGAAATTGGATCCTGGATCGGAATTGAATTCTATGTTAAAATCTCCTACTAAAACAGTCTTACAATCCTCCTCCTCCAGCAAAGTTTCGAATAGAGCGTCTAACTGATCATCATAAGAAATTCGAGGACTAGCGTATGTAACTGCAAATCTCACTTTATCTTGAATAGACGCAATGACCCTTTGAACATCCTTGGTCTGGCTCGTGTAGGCACGGGTAGGTAAAGTGTTTCATAGTCTTTTTATAAAGTGATTATTATAAAGTTTTCCCTTTATAAAAAATCATAACTCCCGATGGCTTTCTGTTTTGGAAACCGTCTATCCGTTCGACCCAAGTGTATCCTGGTATTTGAAAATCATCTGAAGGGATAGCCCATGTTTCCGTTAGCAATATCAAATCACTCTGCAGAAAACATGAATCAAACGGAAAAGTGACTACGGCGCGTCGCGTAGACAAAAATCCCATGCTTAAAAGAAATAGCACCCGAGTGCTAAAAAGAGAGACCTGTTTAAGCGACATGAAAACATCTAAAAACTTATCGAGTATAAAACCATATAATCAGTATATTCTTGATGCAATGAAAGAATTACGTTTTTCATTATTTCCTGCTTCACAATCATCTTCGTCGTCCCAACATCCAGATCCAGCACCAGAGAACACCATTTCTTCGGTTGGTTCGACAGGGTCAGGAGTTGTCACTTTCTAGAAAAATTAAAAAAAACTACGTTAGAATTTACAACATGGTTTAAAAAAAATTAGAAGATCCTAATCATGCTCAGACTCAACTAGATACTGCGAGACTAGATTACACTAGTCACTAAACTGGCAGAGAAAAAGATAATGCAAAATGTGGCGTGTTGCTTTATCTCTTCTCTGCTATCTAAAGGATTCTTTTGATTTTATCTTAAATTTCGGAAGCAACCGAAAGTTGAAGGAATCCTATGACGTAGAAATTCCTTAAACATGGCAAATTGCGAATTAATTAGCGGCTGCTCTTCTGTCCAAAACTCAGGTTGCAAAATAACCCAATTGAGGAAACACTTGACTTGCGATAAATGACGGAAGCATCAACTTCTTTGAAAAATATTTACAGAAAATCAGTTTAAAACAAGCAATTGAAGTGGTGGCCAACGAGAAAAATACGTATTAATTTGACAGTCGAATAGGTGTAAAGTGGCCCAAAAATATCATGAAAAGAAAACTTTTCTTTGGCGAAAACAGAGGTGGGCGAACAAAACGGCCACCTGAAAACACCAAAGCGCAGATATTTGAAGTGGAGTCTTAGGGCGATAGGAATAAATTACTTGCAATGATTTTTAAATGCAGACTCGTCGAAGAAGGATGGTTTAAGAGAGCTTGCTGCCCAAGCTATTCTACAGAAACCCGTGGAAAAGTCTTTGAGGAGACCATTTACTAAAACAAAAAACGGCAGGCAGGTGCCAATAAAATACAGGGTGTCCCAAATATACCACCCAAAACTCTGCACAGCCAGATTCCACGTTGGGATACATAAAAAATGCCTCGAGAACTGTACTTGTACGATCCACAGTTTGCGAGAAAAATACGAAAAACAAAGTATGAGTCGCATCCGGTGTGAGAAAAAGACACTTTTTTTGACACATCAATATCAGTATTTGCAAATTATAAAGGCAGATGTTCGAAGTGAATATCGAGGGAGACTTGAGCGCCTCATGCGCGCGAGTGGATGACTGCACACGTCGCAGCAGCGTGGTGTCCACCGAAGTATAAGCAGCACCAAGTCCGTTTGTGTAGTCACTATGTCTCGATACACCCATTTCTTCAGATGGTCCCAAAGGAAAATCCAACGGTGTGAGATCTGGCGATCGTGCCGGCCATGCAAATATCGCTGTTGATGTGTCAATAATGTGGTTCTTTTTCCGCCTTTCACCGGATGTGACGTTATGCTTTGTTTTTTTTCTATTTTTCTCGAAAACTATGGGTCGTACAGGTACAGATCTTTGGGCATTTTTTATTTACTCCCAACGAGGAATCTAGCTGTACACTGTTTGGACGGTATTTATGGGACATCCAGTGTAAGCAACAGCATTTACAGCAAAACCCAAAGGATATTTTAAAACGGAATGAAAAGCACGTACAGAGTAAAAGATGAGAATTAAAAATGGCAAAGCGTATTATGTTTAGAATAGGGGATTAAAAGTAAAGTTAATTAATAAATTAAAATAAAATTTAAAAATATGTGATGAACTGCATCCCAGACCCGTCAACAAAAGAGAAAAGTTTGGGAACTACTGGAATTCAATGTTTCACTAAAAAAATCCATATTACACGCGATGAATTTTGTCATGATGCAATTGCCAGTTTATTTTTTGCATCATGCCAATGCTCTCTTAGATTCATAGCACATCTAACTATATTTCCTGGGCAAAAATTAGATCTCCAAACGCTTCCCAGACTTGATATTCACTAGATAAGGCGTTCTTTGCGACTTTTGGCTGTTTCCAAAACAGAAGATGGCATCGAAAGGATCCCGTTTAGAGAAAATATAGAAGGGATAACGCATTACGCGACGGATAATGCAAAAGAAGCCTTCAAGACGTGTTATGAGCTGTAGAAGGATAAGTGAGCGAAGGTGCAAGGCAATCTGTTTTGAAGGGGATAAGGTCAACACCTCCTGCTGTAAGAAAGCCTAACATATGATGCTTTAACGTCATGACTAAGCCAACAAAAATGATGTCATGAAAGTTTTATTTTCACAAACTTCGACGAAATCAATTCACTCAACATTCCAGACGATAATTGTACACCGCTTCGTGGTTTCGTTTCGGTTGGACCACGTGGTTAGAAACAAAAAAATCTGCAGTGACTCCACTCGACTTTCTGAACACTTACGATTAAGATCATTACCAAGCAGTTAAATCAATTTTAATCGGTGTATAATTCAAATATACTATATATCAAATTGAAGCTCAATCGAATGCGCCGCTTAAACGCTAGCCCACTTTCAAGAATTTTTCCCCATAGGCCATAACGTAAAAGAAATCTTTGCCGTAGCCCTGTAGAAAAACTATAAGTTCTGTACACATCAAAATCAATACCGGTCTTACGATGGTGGTTTATAAGATGTATACCCAATTTGAGCTCAATCGAATGTACCGTTTAAACGCTAGCACACTTTCAAGAATTTCCTCCCATAGGCCATCCTGTAAAAGAAATCTTTGTCGTAGCCCTGTAGGAGAGCTATAAGTCCTATACACACCAAAATCAATACCGGTCTAGCGACGGTGGTTTATAACATACATATCCAATTTGAGCTGAATCGAATGCCCCGTTTAGGAGCTATCGTGTTCACTCACATACACACACACACATACATACATACATCTCGTAAAAATAGCATCCATGAATTCAGAAGACCTCAAAACATGTAGATACACCAAAATCTCGAATTCGAATTTTTTCATGATTACAATACTTTCTTTACATGGTACATGTTCGGAAAGTGAAAAGGAGGAATGATCCAGCCTGTATTAGAGGAACTCTAATGTAGGCCTAATCATGACATCAAGGCTTGGTGACGTAGATATTGTCAGGCTTTCTTTATCCAGGAGGTGCTGATCAGGTTCTCATCTGCGTCACGCGAGCAATATCTTTTCCCTGTCCAAAGTTCGGATTCTTCTAGAATTTCGATTGGACTAATGAGAACATGTTATTAACTTCGTCGCTGTCCGCTGTTGGCACAGCCGTCTGTCCCCCCGGTGGTATTGTGATAAGGAGTTCAACATCTCCCTGGACGTCCACTCTAGGGTCATCTTCGGCTGCCATGTCTAGGATTCTATTCCCGCCAAAAACGAGCCCGGAGATCACACCCTGGAACGGGCGCTCGATCTTGTTCTTGACCGTGTTGAACTTGCCTCCCACCTGGATCTTGGAATGGCTGTTGAAAATAGTGTGCTGCCGACCTGCGAAAGAAGAAAATTAAATATGATTATTCTCGAGTCGATTCTTTAACCCCTGTATATTTCGGAAAAATGTATGGACTGTGAAGATTTTTTTTTCCCAGTATAAATTTTCGGTATAAAGTAAAAAAAAAAAGTATATTTTCCCCAGTATAAAGTTAAAAACGTGTTATTTTGCAAAAAATAATACATAATTTTAATCGAGTAATCTAATAGCAATAATAATATATTCGGCTGTTCGAGCCTCGTGAGGGGAGAGACCCCCGAGAAGCCCCCACATTTTTTAGTTTCATTATTGCCATATTAAAACTATGTCATTTTATATCTCATCTTTCGTGTATTTCGCCTGGTAGCCCTATGTTGAAATTTTTAGGATGGTAACCTATTTATAGAAAAATATATGGGATGCACATTCTATAGCTTACGAAATAGTGTAACAATAGATAAAAGATGTTGTGAACTAATAGTATTTAAATATATGTCAAAAATACATGGGGTGCCTATTCTACAGCTTACGAAATAGTATAACAATAGATAAAAGCTGTTGTGAACTAATAGTATTTAAATATATGTCAAAAATACATGGGGTGCCTATTCTACAGCTTACGAAATAGTGTAACAATAGATTAAACTGTTGTGAACTAATGGTATTTAAATATAAATGCAACCTTACGGAGCTTATAGAAATCGGTGGTTTACGTAACACATACTAACATTTTATTTTATCTACACATTGTTGCCACATTCTCATATAACATTTACAAAACGGATGAAATTTTTAAACAATCATTTTATAAAATAAATGCAACCTTAAGAAGCTTATAGAAATCGGTGGTTTACGTAACACATATATTAACATTTTCAGCGGACATTTATTCTTACCTTTATGTAGCATTTTCGTGTCTCATTTTTATATCACTTTAAGGAGGGGAGTGATAAAATGACATAGTCATTAATATGTAAAATTATGTCGCATTTTTATGTCGCTTTTTTGGGATACATTTTTCGGACAATTTTCAATAAAGGGGGTGAGAGATAAAATGAGAGTCATTTATAACAATTAAAATCAATTTAAATTATTTAAATACAACAAACACTAAGCTCAACACAAAAATATGGTTTTTGTCATAACTTTTTTTTTATATATTCATGTTTTTTATTAAAATTATTCCTATCTCAGCCTGCAGAATACATATGTACTCTGGTGGTCTTTAGTGTTAGGTCGGGAATCCTGTTTTTCTTGCTGAGGTAAGAAACATTTCTGTTAGATTTGAGCTTTATACCACTAAATATCACTAGACAGACACTGATAAAGTTAGAAAAACATGCTAATGCATCGATTATGAGTCACTCTGGTGAAATGTATATTTTTACATGTATGCCATTTTAGTTACAATATCATTACATTTCATAAAGGTGCTATCACACGAGAGCTCTACGCACTGCAAAATGCACGTACAACACTTTTGTACTGCAGTTTTGCCTTTCAGTCTGGCGAAAACCGTTGTGTGATAGTATTTCCCTTGACACCGGACTGTTTCGAACAATTTTGAAAAATGTTTGGTATGAATGGCGAAATCAGCCAATCAGAGCTCTAGACACTGTTCACACCTTCATTCGAGATGGCGACCTCCATGCCTGCAATGTGGACGGCGGAAATAGAAGCCGATTTTATTTTCGAAGTGCAAATCAAAAACCATTATAAACTTTTTTACTGTATTTACTTAAAAATGAACCTTCGAATTCCACCGTTAATGTCAATGTTCGAATGCACGGGGCGCGACAGGACGAGCGATTTTTGTGACAAAAACAGCGATGACGTAATAACTGTTTTGTCACAAAACGAGCGATAACGTCGCCAAATCGACAAACCCGTGCCAATCCACCAGATCGTTTTCTTGCCTTGCAATACAACCCTATACCTTGCTTTTGACAAGGAAAATGAAAGCCGAAAGAGTTGTACGAGCATTTTGAAGGGCGAAAATGCGTCGTCTGATAACGGCTTTAGAGTTATCCAGGTGATGTAGTGTCTAAGAAACCATTCTACACACCTTGGGGTCCTTGGAACGGTTTTTGTTGTTCATTTACAGATATATTTTGACTATTGTCGCACATTCATTAGATAAAAAAAAGTAAACCTATTACTTCTACCTATGTTGGGGAAAGTTAATTAAATGCATCCATTTTGTGTTGATAAAAATAGAAAGGCATGAAGAGCTTCAATAGACTCTGTATCAATGCAAATATTAGGTTGTAACGAAAGTTTTCTGCCACTCCAAGTATTGCCTGCACAAGTAGTTCGCGTTGGTGTCTTCGCCAATATTTTGTAAAACGATTTTTGTTATTTGAAAGAAAAGACTTGTTTTAGAGCACTGTGTTGTGAAATCCGTAAAACAATATCGTTATGATTAAGTATAAGGTTTCTGAAAATGGAACTACCACGCTACCAGATGGATCCATCATTTACTCTCAGTTCTCTCGCAAAAGGTCAGCTACAGAATGACACTGAATCATGTGTACAGCTTAAGGGACTACTGTTGTATCCTATGACACTGCGAAGATTTGGCACCGAAAGTTCAAAAACGAGGACTAGGATATTAAAGAAGCAGAGCGCTCTGACCGGACTACTGATGCTGATGTGGCCCGCCTACGAGAATTTGTGGAAGAAGATAAAATATTCATCCACGAGAGCTAGCTAAAAGAGTTAGACTTTAGAGTCATGTCCATTAGTGGCGCTAAGCATCGCATAAACTTGACATATAAGGTCAATAGCTGGGTACTGCGTGAGCTGACTCAAGCAAATCTGGCGGAAAACTTTCGTTACAACCTGATAATTTTGTTTTGTGTATGTGTTTTTTAAAACGGAATAAGAGTTTCACACACTATTTTCCAATGAAGAGGTTAGGAAAATATAGAAATTTACTAACAGTTACGTATGTTTACAGTACGTAAACAGATCTCACAAAGAATACCTGAAAGAATTATCAGTACTATTCAAAGAGTCAGCGTTATAATCAGAAGACTGAATTTATCTCGAATCATTTACGCAAAATTACAATGCCAATATACAGCTATCAATTTCTTGTGTATATTTTACTTGAAACATATATTTTGAAGCATAGAAAGAAAAGTTTATACAATTGATTCGGAGAAATTTTATGATTATAGGAAAATGTGTTGGGAAGAAAATATAGATTTTCGTAAAACTAGATTTAAATTTCAAAATTTACAGGGTGGCCATGATTAAAGTAGAGGTGTTTAGAGCCCGGTTTTGAGAAAACTGTTTGGCTAAAATGCACCATATTTGCAGTAAATACCATTCAGACCATGGGGTTTTGATTTTAATAAAAGTTCGGATTTTCACCACCAGGAGCCAAAGTAGCTCTGTAAAGTCCATTCTCGGAGTAAGGCATAGAAAGTACACAAAGTTAACATTTTACAAGCATTTTGATATCGACATCCCATTTTAAATTCATCTTTGCATTTTGCATTTCGAGAACATTTTAGCAATGACTCTCAAAGTTTTATTTTCACAAACTTAACGACGAAATCAATTCACTCAACATTTCAGGCGATACAAACATATGCAGATTTTGATCTGACTTTTCATTATGGTGTTATGTAAAGATACTTGGTATACCAAGGGAATGCGGATAATTTAGCCACTTTGATGGACCCAATGACATTGCACATCAAGCAAATGAATGGAGATCTGCTGCATTTTCTAGTAGGAAATGCTGTTCAGAGGATGCACATTTTTGGGACATCTGCAAGGAAAGCATGTTGAACCAAACATGTCGGTGATAGCAATATACTAGCAAATGTTAACTTTCTGTATTTTCTTATGCTTATTCTACTTGAAAAATGAACCTTATAATGGGAATTGTCGGTGGTCGATCAAGAATTTTCCCTCGGCCGTTTTACATGACATATAGTGGGTTAAAAATCCATGAGTCACACAGATGTCTGAGAAAACACAGAGAGACGACTTGAATTCTGTAAAAGCTGCGCTTTATTGTAGGTATCAGCAAAAACAAGGGAACAAGTTCTATTTCATACAGTACACCACTTCAATAAAAAGTAACACCAGGAACAGATCTAATCGTTCCGGCCACACGGCGTGCCGGAGTCCCATAATTAATCGGAAACAACCTCCTATAACGGAGAGCTATGGAGAAATGTGATAAAACTTTTTACAAAACGGCCAGCTTTTTATAGCTTGGCGAGTAAAAGATGAGCCATTATAAGTCACTGCCCACGTGACAAAAACTGTTCGGTAGGCGTTACAAATATAAAAATTTTGAAACAAACGGATGAAATGCATATCGCCAAGGCAGAAGTGCCAGAATTTGGCGATCGCCATAACAAAAGCCTACAACCCCGTGAGAAAGCAACGACGGACAACCGGGAGGCACCAAGAACTTACATAGCATACGCTAAAGCGAAATTAATTTAGAAGGAGAACCCCCGTGTGACGAAGTTCACATATTTTTCGCGTCTTAAAATAATGTTCCTATGTTTCGTCTTTCTAAATCAAAATTTCGTATTCCGTATTAATCTCTCTCTCCACTCTGTTTCTCAGCTGGATAAAATGCTCTTTCTTTTCGCGACGGTATGTCTGGGTTTTTCGGGGATCCCCTTCTAAATTAATTTCGCTTTAGCATATGCTGTGTAAGTTCTTGGTGCCTCCCGGTCGCACGCCTTTGCTTTCTCATGGGGTTGTAGGCTTATGTATCGGCATTCGCCAAATTCTGGCACTACTGTCTTGGCGAAAATCATTTAATCGTTTGTTTCAAATTTTCATATTGCTTACGCTTACCGGACGGTGGTTGTCACGTGGGGCAGTGGCTTATGAGTGCTCATATTTTACTCGCCAACCTCTAAAGAGCTGGCAGTTTTGTAGGAAGATTTTAGTACACTTCTCGATAGCACTCCGTCAGAGGAGGTTGCGTTCGAATTTTTATGGAACTCCGGCATGCCGTGTGGCCGGAACGATTAGATATGTTCTTGGCGTTATTTTCTACTAATGCAATGTGCCGTACGTAATTGAAGTTATTTCCTTTGAGACTGTTTTGCTGTTACCTCCAATAGAGGTAGCTTTTTCTGAGTTCGACTCGTCTTCCTGTTCTTCTAAGTCCTCAACGAACTTCATGGATTTTTTAACCCATTTGTGCCTGGATATTTTTGCGACTTTCTTCGATTTTTAACGATAACAGCAATAATAGATAAATTTCTGATGTCAACTTCTTGAACAAGGGATAATTTCTTTTAAAATCATTTTGCATGAAAATCGAAATATCAACATCCTGCCAGATCATGTTAAAATATTTTGTAGAGTTGAGGCTCAATAGTCATGGATAAAGGCTAGGAAAACTAAATAACGTTTTCGACTAATAGCGAAAATGCCGTCCCAAAAAAGGGACACTAGGCATAAATGGGTTAAATACACTATACGTCATGTAAGCGGCCGAGGGAACGTTCTCTTAATCCACCTCCGACAACTCCGTCATACCCAGGAATCCCAGACAAATCGTAGCGCAAAAGGAAGAACATTTTATCACGTAGAAAAACAGAGTGGAGAAATTTAAACAGAATACCGAATATTTGATTTTGAAAGACGAAACAAAAGAACATTATTTTAGAGTCGAAAAATATGTGAACTTCGTTCTTTTGTACCCTGGTGGCGAAAATCCGGACTATTTTTTTTTTTTTAAATAAAAAACCCATGGTCTAAATACTATTTACTGCAAATTTGGTTCAGTTTGGCCCAACGGATTTCTCTAAATCGGGCTCTAAACACTTCTACTTTAATTATGGCGCCACCCTGTATATTATTGCCTCACTTTTGGTTTCAGGTTATTCATAGAATTTAATTTTTATCTAAAAGTTAGCAATTCTAAATTGAAATTCTTTTAACTGAATAATTTTTGAAAAAAAAAAAAGCTTAGATTTTTTTTTCTTAAATAGAAATATTCTATTTGCCGTTCGTAAAATTTGTAGAAGTGTTATTTGTAGAAGTGTTACGAACGGCAATAGAAATATTCTATTTGCCGTTCGTAAAATTTGTAGACGTTTATTATTATTTTTTTTTTATAACAAGATTTTACTGTGATTAAACAACATATACCTGTTGGTTGTTTAGTCCTCACGTTGTGGTCATCTATTTGTATGGTCGAGTTTGGTCCAGATCTTGTGAAACGCACCACGTGGTATTGATGGTCATTCACGTTAACACTCAGTTCACCAATGGGGTGGTCTTCAGTACCCATGTTATACACCATGAATACGTTTCCGTCAACCTGAAGCAACAGCACAAGAAAAATTCAAGTTGAAAATACACATACTGATAGAAATACATAATTAAATTATGGGTATGAGTAAGCCTGTATGAGACATGTGGTAAATATTTAATACTATAGGATTCTATCAGTCTCATATGGAAGCATGTTGGCATTAATTTTGGTGCAGAATGTCTATGTGTAAGCATACATACAGGGTGTCCCCTAAAAAATAGTAAGATGTTTGAATTCCTTATCCATTACAGATAAGTGGCAATGCACATTGAAATCAATATAAGGTAAGAAAAGACTATGTTAAAGAAAAATTTTCTGTTGTTCATTTCCAAAACGTTCCATTTTCTAAATTTGTGCACTAGCACCGTAAAAAAAGGCCCAATAAATGGTGTGCGCTCATACACTATTGAGGTGATGTACAATATTTGAGAATTGCATCCTAAAATGTCTCAGAGATATCTGTGAAACAAAAATGGTCAGGGAATATACAGTAGACAGAAATTTGAATGCATTTTGTATGCAACTGACGAAAAGATCACTTAATATACGGCAGATAATCTGGAAGCATTTGGTAAGTTCTAGATGAAGAAATAGACTACATTAAGAAAAAATATCCTGTCGTGAATTTAAAAAAATAACCCTTTTTAAATTTGTATATGCCTTTCACACAAAAACTATGGCCAGTTAGTAAAATGGGTCCCATACACTACTAAAATGATGTACAAAATTTCAGACTTTCATCATAAAATGGCCCTGAAATATCGTCAATGGTCGAGGGCTGTACTTGAATGTGAATGTAAAGGTTTAAAGCTAGACTGCAAAAAATGGTTTTCTTTCATAATTTCTGTCCGACCCCTGTAACGCAATTATCTGACGCGATTTTTTTACGAGAGCCATTGAAAATGGCTTAAGTTAGCATATATTCATCTTTATATCTCTGACCCTTTTTAAGATATAATTCTCAAATATTGCACATCCCCTCATTAATGTCCGGGCACATTTTACTAAATGGATTTTTTTTTTTTCACGGGGATCATATACTAATTTAAAAAGCGTCCCTTTTTGAAAATACGAGAGGAATTTTTTTATAACTACGTAGTATTTTTTCTATCTTACTTAGGAAATTTTTCAAATTCCATCACATTTATACCTAATGGATAAATAATTAAGGCGTGTTTCCATCTTTTTGGGATCCCCTGAACAGATTTGTCAGTCACCTGCATGAAAATTTCAAACAATAAGATATTTTATGGATGGCATATGCTACAATGCTTTCAAATTTTCTGCTCTCAAATCTTTCGAGAGTTCTTTAGGTTTTAAATAGACATGTTGCTATTTCCCTTAAACATGCAGTTTCTTCACATCATTTATATATTTCATGGATTCCAAAATAACTCACTTAGTGGTAAAGAACGTTTAAGAGTTAGTAAAACATAATGAGCTTGCTGTTCCTTACTGTATAATTATTATTTTAGAAGTAAATTAAGACGCTACTTGTGAATATTTATTTTACAGCACGTTTTCAAAAAGAACGAATCTACAAAGTAACTTTCCTTACTTTGAAACGCGAGGATAAGACTCAAATTTCTGTACTCCATTTTGACATTTTCTTTGTTCGAACAAGACTGTTGTTCGACTGACTTTCTGTTTCACGCTAACTTTGCTGAATTATTTATTTGTGAGCAGAAAGTGTAAACAAAATCATAACAAGTTGCATTATTATTTTATTTAGTTAAAATTTCAGAATGGTAATTAACTTACTAATATACTCCAAATCGTAACTAAAAAATCTGGAGTGACTCCACTCGACTTTCCGAACACTTACGATTAAGATCATGACCAAGCATTTAAATCAATTTTAATCGATGAATAATTCAAACATATATACCAAATTGAAGCTCGATCGAATGTACCGTTTAAACGCTAGCGCACTTTCAAGAATTTCTCCCCATAGGCCATAATGTAAAAGAAATCTTTGTTGTAGCCCTGTAGAAACACTATAAGTCCTATACACATCAAAATCAATACCGGTCTTACAATGGTGGTTTATAACATGTATACGCAATTTGAGCTCAATCGAATGTACCGTTTAAACGCTAGCGCACTTTCCAAAATTTTCCTCCATAGGCCATAATGTAAAAGAAATCTTTGTCGTAGCCCTGTAGAAAAACTATAAGTCCTATACACATAAAAATCAATACCGGTCTTGCGACGGTGGTTTATAACATGTATACGCAATTTGAGCTCAATCGAATGGACCGTTTAAACGCTAGCGCACTTTCCAGAATTTTCCTCCATAGGCCATAATGTAAAAGAAATCTTTGTCGTAGCCCTGTAGAAAAACTGTAAGTCCTATACACACCCAAATCAATACCGATCTTGCGACGGTGGTTTATAACATATATACCCAATTTGAGCTCAATCGCATGCCCCGTTCAGGAGCTATCGTGTTCACTCACATACACACAAACACACATACACACACACACGCATACACACATACATACATACATCTCGTAAAAATAGCATAAATGAATTCAGAAGACCTCAAAACGTGTCAATACACCAAAATCTCGAATTCGAATTTTTTCATGATTACAATACTTTCCTTACATGGTACATGTTCGGAAAGTAAAAATGAGCTAAGGTATAATTTAACTCTATTTTTAAAAGAAAACGAATATTTCATGTGTCAAGTGTGGTTTAACTACGTTCAAAATGTGTCAGTTATTAGCTTCATTTTAAAAATGCAACGCGTGCTAAGAAAGTTTTGCGATATCATAAAACACAGAGTTATAGGAGATTGCTTGTTGCCATATGTTGAGGCACTTTCATACTTGCACAACTGTAAATAACCTAAAGTCTGTAGGCCGAGCCATTTATTAGCAGTGATAGTTTGAAATTCTTTCTTCCGATGGCATTCTGGTCACGAAATTATGTACTGATAGTTTTGCAGTATAAATTTGTGCGTAGTTTAAACATAGTTTAGAAGAATGAGTTGCAGTTGACGATGATTGTCTATATCGTATGCGTACATTCAGATGATACAAAGAATTCCATAAGCGCATTGTTTCCCTAGAGGAAGCCGAAACGGCTGGAAATTGCCAAACGTCAGTTAACGCGGAAAACAGTATAGTTGCTTGGAGAATGTTAGACGAAAGGAGACGAGTGACCTACCATCGAATTGTGGATAAATGAGGTCTAAATGCCCCTTCAATTCATTCGATCCTTTATTAGAGATGAGACGGGCTCAGCCCGATCTAGAAAGCCCGAGCCCGGGCCCGAACTGAGCTCGGGCTTTTGAGAAATATCTTCTTTATTGAACATACTCCTTTCCAGAGGACGTAGAAATGTATTGCGTGTAAGGGAAGTTATTTCGAAAAAAAGATAATAAATAAATCTTTATTGTGCAAAACTTTCGTAGTACCTTTTGTAATATAAAGTTAATCGATAAAGCAAATGCTGTAGGAGTGTTACAGAAATCGTCCAATAACTGGGCTGACTTCGCGGAAGTTTAGAAGCTTTTAATTTGAAGTTTAAAAGAAAAATCTGGAGTGACTCCCGTCGACTTTCCGAACACTTACGATTAAGATCATGACCAAGCATTTAAATAAATTTTAATCGATGGATAATTCAAACATATATACCAAATTGAAGCTCAATCGAATGCGCCGTTTAAACACCAGCGCGCTTTCAAGAATTTCCCCCTACAGGCCATAATGTAAAAGAAATCTTTGATGTAGCCCTGTAGAAAAACTATAAGTCTTATTCACACCAAAATCAATACCGGTCTTGCGACGGTAGTTTGTAACATACATACCCAATTTGAGCTCAATCGAATGCTCCCTTTAGGAGCTATCGTGTTCACTCACATACACACACACACATGCATACATACATCTCGTAAAAATAGCATAAATGAATTCAGAAGACCTCAAAACGTGCAAATACGCCAAAATTTCGAAGTCGAATTTTTTCATGATTACAATACTTTTATTACATGGTACATGTTCGAAAAGTAAAAAGGATTCATTTGTAAATCCCAAAGATATCTCTAACAGTAACAAAAACCAAAAGCACTTAGAACATTAGTAGTCATAAAGAATAATGAAATTACTATCTCAAGCTCCATGTAGTCATTGCTACTACCGCTGTCGATTCGCACCAGTACAGCATTGTCAGTTGAGCTGATGAATCCTAAGGCGAGAAGGTCACTCTTTGTGTCCGGCCGCTTGTCCGAAGGGTACGCGAAAGTGATAAGACCACCTTTTGGACCGAACTTATAAGAAATGCTCTCTGTTGGATAAATGATGGATGAAAAAAAAAATCAATAAAGCTTGTGAAAAATAGTATAATTCACATGTGGCAAACAGTTACAAGGAATGGTTAAGGTAATCTAATATTAATAAATTTACAGGTTGACAATTATTGAGCTATATGGGAAAGAAAAATCGTGATGATTTTTGAATTGTTGGCAACATTCTGTTAAAACTTACATGCAGAAGAGCACGTTGGAATTTTTTTCTTTTTGAGCATGCGCACTCTAATTAATGTCATTGTTCAGTTTTCAAATGAAATTGCTGAAATAGAGCGTTTATGAGAGCATATCGATTGTCAAGGCATACTCTTCGAGCAATAACAGTTCGACTTCAGCACCAAGATGACAACGATCTGTCTAAATGTCGCAATAATCAAAAATTTAATTCGAAAGTTCGAGAGAACTAGCAGAGAAAAATTTCGAAACTTCAGTAAGTTGTGCAGAATTTTGTTGTTTGCCTGCCCAATATCACAGCCAATGATGGCTAGCATATTGAAGATGCCATAAACCAAATCCAAATACCTATAGTTACTTTTGAAATTATATTATTCATATTAAAAATTAATTTTATTAAATTTATTAAGTTTAAATTTTTGAGCTCAATAGTTTTTGAAAAGTTTATTTTTTATTTCATATAGCTCAATAATTGTCACCCCGTGTGCTAATTTAAAGTCCCGTTATTTTTCTGCAAAGGACAGCAGCAAGAATTGTGAGCCGATGGTTTTGGAATGAACTGGTTATCATTAGCATTAACTGGGCGGGTTACCTCCAAGTAGTGTAAGTCACAAAAAATTGTGATTTCGGTACATACATACATATGAATAGAAAAGTACTTCTGTGTCCTAGGCAAGTAAAAGTTTACAATTTAAAGCTATTTTTAGCCCATAATTCACTAAGAAAACACATACTTTGAATTTATGTAAACTTGTAAACTTTAAATGTGCTGTTTTGAAAAATTATACTTGATACCCGAATTACCCAAATATAACGTAACTTTCTCTAGAAAAGTGACGTTATAGTTTCGTGAGTTTTAGATCACAGAATATCGATCGGGATACTTTGTAATACAGTAATAATTTTGAAAGAATGCCAACACTCAAATAATATTGCTTCCGAAAATTTAAAAGCTAATTTTATACATATTTGTTTTCCACATGCTCATGGTTCAACAATGCATCACTGTTTATTCGGATACCATGCGGGGAGAAACTTTTTTGTGTCATTAGGCATTATAATTTTAATGTATTATAAAGAGATCATTTCTAAATATACCAATTAGAAATAAGCAATAGAAAAACGATTAAGAGATAATAATTTGAAATTATGTAACACCGTCGTTATCAGTTCTAATAGCTAAATACATACAGAACAATAGCCCAAGGAAAGACAATTCATCTCGAAAGCGAATATAGAGCGAATTACTAACAGCCTTATTCACCAAACAGTTGACACGCGAATTAATCCAAACACGAGTGTTAAAGTCATGGAGATATCTTGTAAATGGCTTGAACATCCGAATTGGGATTAATCCCCGTGTCAAGTGCTTGGTAAATAAGGCCATTAGTGCATGTAATACGGGGAACTGCACTCGAAAACTTTTGATAAAGTCTTACCGTATGACTCTCAGAAAGTTTTTACAATATTTCACTGTTTTAAATTATTTATTAAATATATTAAATATCTTCATTTTATAAAAAATAATGAGAAAAAATATTTTTTGTATAAAATATACCGAAATAAATGTTTCAAAAATCAGATAATAAATTCCTATACTCTAAGGAAAAAAAATCCCGACACTTAGATTTAAACAACGGAACTAAGTTTCTATAGATTAATCTACTGGAAAGCAATAGATCTTCATACAGAAAATATCAAATGGATATGAAATAATCATTATTCAAAAACTGATTGTAGGCTCTATCGAAATTCTAAAACATTATTCACAACGAATTATTTGAAGAAATGAGGCGAAAAGAAATTATTCTTTTGAGAAAGTAAGCACGACAAATTATTCAAGAGGTCATATAAATAAATTCTGAATAATTCTTTTTCAATTTGATGCTTTTAAAAAAAAAATCCTAACACAGGAGAAAATGAAAATTTTCTATTTTTTACCTACTTAGGAGAAGAACTTAATGTATGCTCCGATATAAAAACTCGTCAAGTAAATGGGCGAAATATTTCACTTTTAAAAATTACGAAGCAATCAATTTTCAAACTCCCCAACAGGGCTGTTAGAATTTTTATTTTGAGATGATTTAAGATTGAGAATTGAAGAACGCATGTCAGCGCCAAGGCATTCCGTTGATAGAAGCATGTCATAATTGAAAAATTAAGTTTTCATGATACTAACTCTAACAATTTTAAATTGCTTCACTTGATTACATGAGTTTAATACTTCATCAATATTAAAGTTCTAAAAAGTTATTTAAGCTTTAAAGATAAGTAATTTTTAAGAAATCAGTAATGTAATCTTAGGTTAAATGTAAAAATGACACATTTCATGCAGTATAGAAACGATCATACATAAAAAATTTATGGATGACATGGAATTCTTTACATCTATATAAGTTGTACAGATATGATTAAAATTTACATATATATTAAAAACAAACTGAAAACATAAATGATTAAAAAATGGAATATATATATATATATATATGCTCTTAAAATTCATTTCCAGATTATAAGCTAATCACTGTGCATTGATATATATATATATATATGTTTCATAAATTCTACTTGCGTGGTATATACAATAATAAACATAACTAATTTTTAGGAATTCCATTATCTGCAATTAAAATTAGATATTTAATCTCATTTTTATTTTATTTTGCTATTGTTATTCATTTTTTTTTCTCTTGATTGATCACTTGGGCTGTCTTTATTTACTCGCTTGTTGAGCTCTTCTTTTTTGCTTTTATTTCTAGCATCTATTTGGTATTTTTGCATTAAAAAAATGATTTTATGTTTTTTGTCTTTTATAATTACTTTCGGTTAATGAATTCTATTTTTAAATACATGGTTTTCTTGCTGTAGTTTCACAATGTTATTCCCAATTATAAGGTGGCAACATCTTTTTTAAATTTTCCCATTGGTATATTGTTGGACTTTCCCACATTGTTTGAGTCATTTTCACGTTTTTTCCCAATAGCAATGGTCACGCTCCTGGGTTGGATTTCTTGGCTTTATTATTGCTTAGCAACCTACGGAAATCTCGCTATTTCGATTTTTTTTATATTTGCATTTATCTAGCACTGGCACCTAATTAGAGAGCTAGTAAATACAAATTCCATTCCATTTATAATTAAGTTATATTTTTTAGACTTAATGACTTTAGAAATGTTTTTTTCACGCGGGTTTTGTGATTGTATTACGACCTGCAGTTCCATTTTTGTTAGAGAAGTTTTTTTTTTTTTCGGTTAAACTTATTTTATTGAAGATACGCTTGATCGTTGGTTATTAGCTGGATTTAAGTTATAACTCGCCGTTAAAAAAAAAAAAAAAAGTTCTCTGATGTTTGCTAATCTAGCTTCGTGGCTTATTTTTACGATCACTAATGCATGCAGAGAGTATGAAATTGAAAAAAGATTACCGTATTTACCAATGGTATTAATGAAATAATAATGGTATTAATGAATGGTATTGAGAAATTTTGGACAAAAAAAAAAAAAAAAAAAAAGAAGACTTTGAAGTGGGTGGAGGGGGGGGGGTCGACTTAGGCAAGGGTCCTTAATTTTTTTCCCCCATCAGAAGTCAAAAATGCCCTTTTGAATGACCATTGTTATCCGCCCGCATTCCATAACACAATGATGATGCCGTTTGCTGTCCATAGAAGAAGGAATTGTTTTTCCTCATCAGCGCTGGGGTAAGGGTTTGGCGGAGGAGTAACGGGTTTGGTCCAGGCAGTGAATGTACGGCTACCCCCCATTCGATACTATAAACCGAGTCAGATCTTGAATCAGTCTGGCTTTGTATATTACTACTTTACCATATCAAACTATTAGTAGTGTCATATAATTATTATTCATTATTATCAGTTTAATTTTGTATACTTTTTTTTTTTTCCAATGGCCGGCCGCTGCCTTGGAAGGCTTTGTCCACAACGGGCCGGAATTGTTGTCCACTTTATTATGGGGTCATCTAGTAGGTGGACCAACGTCGCCCCCTGTGAAGGGACGGACAAACGACAACCATGACCAGTCCGGGATCGAACCCCGACCGCCGGGAGTTGAACCCGAAACCGTAGTACGGTGTTTTACCCACCATACAATCCGGTCGGCAAATTTTGTATACTACTTTTGTATATTTTTATCTTTATTATTTTATAATTAGTAACTTCCTTTTTTTTTCAGATGATTTTGAATAAATGTATTTTTTTTTAATTAAGAAGTTTCTTTATTATTGTATATTTAGCGCTTTCTTTTTTCTTTTTTTTCCGGATAATTTTGAATAAATGTCTTTTTTTGAAAAATTCAAATTTCTTGATTGGGAAAGTGCGGGGATCGACTTATACGCGGAATTTTTAAAAAATCAAATTTCTGAATCGGAAAGTGGCGGGTTCACTTAAACGCGGGATCGGCGTATACGCGAGTTAATGCGGCAGTTTGCATGAGCGTGCAATTCTTCAAACACTGAATCTGACTCAGCGAAAACTAAATCTGGAAACTGAAAAAAAAAAAAAAAAATAACCAAGAAAACAAAATCTTCAAGTTCCATTAATAAGTTAGAAATTAAAACCCGTTTGCAAATAACTTCTCTGCGGACTTATAAAGTCAAAGCACGCTGAAAAGGGCCATTTTTCGTGACTTAAAAATTCGTTAAAAAATAATAAAAAAAAATAAAAAAAAATAATAAAAGCTACCATGTTCCAGCATTGTTAATTTGAAAACGCATTCTCAGGAATTTCCGATGGTATTAAAAATATCAAATACTTACTTGCGATAACGCAAAATGCTCGGAAAATGGCTGAAAAAATGTCAAAACATAAAATAACTAAAATATTAAAATCGGATTGATTTTTTTTTTTTTTTTTTTTTTTTTTTTTTTTTTTTTTCAGTAAGCCTTCTTTTGTACTATACTTACTCAGGGAGCCAAATTTGGTTCAGATTCGACGATTCGTCTAGGTGCTCATGACGTACAAGGAAACAGACAAGAAAGCTAGCTATTTGAAGTTTTATATTAAACACACACACACACACACACACAGAACACATAACTTCCATTTTAATTTATAACGTGTGCTCTAATTTGAATCTTTCAAAAACTCGTTTTGCATTACATTTATAGAACTTCAAGCAATTTATGAACAAAAATAAATAAAAATATAAAATAATTAAATGAATTCTTAATTTGACTTTTGTCGAATGCTAAACCTGTCATATAATGTTTAATTAATGTTCTACTACGACACAATTACAGATTATACATCCGTTAAACATCCTTCATAAAAATTTATTTTCAGTTTTTCTATTATAACAGCAGATATAAGGATTAAACGTTGAAGAATAATTATTACAGTTAAACCTACCATCTGAACAAGTTGGTCCTG
Organism: Cheiracanthium punctorium; assembly: GCA_038373885.1. NCBI lineage: Eukaryota > Metazoa > Arthropoda > Arachnida > Araneae > Cheiracanthiidae > Cheiracanthium > Cheiracanthium punctorium. The sequence goes on along the minus strand of JAWZYV010016779.1, from coordinate 996,140 downwards.
TGTACGAAGTCATATCACAGTCGCAAGTATAACTATTCCACATTTGTACACATATGCCTCTGTTTGCACATGCAGAGGTACTGCATTTTGTTACTGGACCTATATTTATTAAAAGAATCAGTTTTCAAAAATTAGTACTATAAAGCAATTACGATTATTTAGAAAATCCAGCAGATGAACATAGGTAAAATTAAACCGAAAGCAAAAAGATGTCAATGCAACTTAACATCAAGTAAAATTAAGAATCTAGTAGACATGTATCTATAAAGTTGTTAAGTACGTGTTTTAACTTAACATATTAGCACAATGATGGGTCAAAAGTTGGCAGTTTGCAAGATTTATACGTAAAATTCTATGCACTTAAGTTGACATTTTTTGTTTACATATGCCATCAATATTTACAACAGTATTCATCAAATGTAAAAACTTCACGAGTCAGGTAACCTGAATGCCGTTGTATTGGTCAGATATCATGATGACCCCCGTATTTGGCATGGTGAATACAATTTTCTAGTAACCTTTGAAGTAACCTAACCTCTTCTAAATTAACTCATAGGTTTAATGTTTGGTGAATATGGCCACATGGAGTTAAGACGCACTTTGATAATAAATGATTTTTATTAAAATCTGCTCTACAGATAGCAAGTTATTTCGTGATTGCCAAGTCCAAAGGTACAAGTTTTAAATAGATAGATTATTTATGGCAGATAACCTTAAAATATTATTCATACATTATTCCGTACATTGTCTGTGTAGTCTTGTCTGTGTAGTTGTGTAAGACAGCTCTTGAGTAATTCCCTACTTTCATAGAGTCAAAGGTAACAAAATGGACAATTTGGCACTTTTCAGGATCTCAAAACTTTTTACGGTGAAAGTACTGCAAGACTTAGCATACTATTTTACGGGAAAGAATTTGATGGTATCTCACAATCTTTTATGGTTCTATTTCTTGCACGATGGCTACAAATTTCCGCATAGTCCATAATATAGCCTTTGCATCTCTTTATTTGGCATTTCGGTTTATAGGTGCTAGACAAAAACGGTAGGTGCATTTGAGCCTGTTGTATTCAGCCATAAAAGGGTCCTGAGTTTTAATACTGAAAAGTCTACATTTATATATATATTTGATGAAATTCTTCTAAACTATATATATGAAACCCAGTGGTGTAATGGTTACAGCACCGCGCTGCCATCCCACAGGTCCGGGGTTGAAATCCCGGAATGGGCAAGGTCGACTCAGCCTTTTATCCCTTGAGTAGGTAGGTAAAAGGAGGACCAAGCTTGCTTGGGGTCAAAGACCTGCTTCGCGTGAGGCTGACTACCTGACCAAGCTTGCTTGGGGTCAAAGACCGGCTTCGCGTGAGGCTGACTACCTGACCGAGGCATATGCATCGGCACACTGGTCGCGTAGGCGCGGTTGGGCAGCGCAGGCCTTGGTCCCGCAGAGGGGCCAAGCATTTTTACTATATATATATATATATATAGTAAAAATGCATAACTTACGAATCAACGTAGCATCCACTTAGCAGATACAAAATTCTAAATATCCATGGAATGATAGATGTTTAGATGTAAGGAAACATTCATAAATAATCAACATAGCCATTAAGAGCAAAAAATGAAACCAATAAAAGGGAAAAACGATTATGTTGGCAATTAGAAATAATATATATATATATTAGGGTGACGCTAAAGTTCGTCGACTATTTTTTTTTTTTTGAGTCTCGAGTGAAAAAATGTTAGATTTTGATGTTTTAAGACCTGGGGAACAAAGAACAGCTCAAAAAAAAAAAAAAAAAAATTAAGAAGTGGCTCCAAATTTTTTAAAATTTAAAAAATCGTCGAAAATCTTTTAAAATCTTTTTAAAAAAATCTTTTTTAAAAAAATTTCTCGTTGCGGTATAATTTTATAGACAAAAAGAAAAATAAGTTTCTGAAAGTTTCAGTTCAAAATTTAAATTTTGAAAGGTCGCTCACAATTTTTTAAAATTTATTAGTGACTTACTTTAGATTTTTTTCGAGCGACCTTTTAATATTCAAATTAAAATTCCACACGTTTTTTTTCTTTTATTTAGTGCAATAATCGATAAAAATACACCACGAGATGAACTAAAAATCAAGCACAATATAGAAAACATAGTTTTTTTAAATTTCGTTTAATTATGAGTAGTTTTGTAGTAAATAATCTAAAATTACCGCTGTTTCATTTTTTTAAGACAGAAATTTTTATTACCGACGCAGCGAAATTAGTAGTTCACTATTTTGACTCACTATATTAGGTTCACTATATTAGGCCAGCGCTTTTTACACTTTACTTCTGAATATAGGACTTGATTTGTAAACAATTACTTCATCACTTTCGGTTTACTTCTCACTCTCAGTAAAGGATATCATAGATAATAACATTTAATTATCATAGATGCGAACCTTTCCGATTTCTTTGGGGATTTCCCACCACAATTTTTAAACAGTTTTATCTTACATATCTCCCGTAGAAATTGGAAAGGTTGTCAGCTATGAGAATTATAACATACTAATTCGTCAGTTCGTGATTTCTTTCAATGTTACAATGTTTGATATATTCGTTAAACAGACAGGTATGTTTCATTGTTATTTATGTTGTTTCGGTCATTCTTTTGTCCTAACCTGAGTAAAGTTCAATGTATCTAATGGTTTCATAAACGTTTAATTTTTTATTTAGAATTTTCATCTGAAATATTTCTATATTTTGGTTTTTGATTATGTTCTTCATGTATTATTTTTTCGTAGACTAAAAATGTGCTCCAGACGACAATTAAAATCAACAAAGCCATCTGGCCTTGGTGAATGGTTAATTGGCGAATACCATAAATAATTGATAACTAATAGAGTTCCTTCTCGTCGTGAAGTACTCAGCTTTTTCTTATTTCATCACTATGAAAATAAATTGACAATTGCAGACAGTTTGAAATTGACTACTCGAAAAATGCAACATTGCTGTGAGCCGAAAGTAACTATCAAGGACTTTCATATTAAAGAAAAAATAAAAATAATATTCGACACTTGGCAAAAATAAGAAAAAAAGAATCGTTTGAGGCTTTCAAAAGTCCAGCGTGAAACCGAGAATGCGTTTCTAAAATCTTTAGATGATATGTTTGAATGCAAACTTCAAACAGAAGCAAACAATTCAACAACGAAATCTGTTACACATTTTAAAAAGGCTTTGTCATCAAGTAATTCAGAACCACCTGTACTATTGTCTCCAAAAAATAATGCATCAGGTTGTAGTATGTCATCACACGAATTTTATCCTTCTCCACCTAAAAAAAGAAAAATAACTGAACCACTCAAAAAAAAATATATTATGACCCCGGCATTGCCAAGTATGTTAGATCGAACAAACACTTCAAACCATAGCGCAACTCTCGTCCTATCTGCAACATCTGTATCTTTGAAACAAGATTTATCAAAAGTTTTTGCGTCAAAAGCGCCAGTCAAGATACCATCCGTCGTCCACGCCAAAAACATCGAGCAGACAGCTGTAAATATATAACAGATTCATTCAAACCAGATACATGTCTCACTGTATACTGGGATTCGAAATTAATGAGAACGTCAACCTCTTCCCAAGCTGAAGATGAAGATAGGTTAGCAGTATTTGTTACAGGAGAAGGAGTAGCGAAACTTATGGCTAATCTTATAATTGATGGATCATCAGGTATTAATCAAGCGACAGCTATTTGCAATACACTTTTGGAGTGCAATATTGCTGATCGAGTTCGATCACTGTGCTTTGACACGGCTGCAAGTAACACAGCACTACATGAAGGAGCTGCTGTTCATTTAGAAACAATGTTGATGAAAAAATGCTTTTTTGCTTGTAGGCACCCTATGTTAGAACTGACTTTAACAGCAACATTTTCTTCACAATTAGAATATGTTACCAGTGGTCCCCAGATAAAATTATTTGAGCGTGTTAAGAAAGAATAGCCAAAGCTTGATTAAAAAAAATTGAATGTGGAAACATTGAAGATCAAGTGGGAATTAAAGAATTTATCTTTGGTCAATTAACAAATCAACATCCAAGAGTTGATTATAGGTAGTTATTAACATTATCCCTGATTTATCTTGGTGAGCCGTCTAATTTTTCAATAAATAAGCCAGGGACATATCATCGAGCTAGGTGGATGTCCAAAATAATTTATTGTTTGAAAATATATCTTTTTCGGAGTCAATTTAAAGTATCTAAAGTAGTCTTGAAAGTAGTTGAAGAGTTTAACGCATTTGTAATTAAAATATATCTAAAAGCCTGGTTTCTTTTCCAAATTCCTACGATAGCCTCGAGAGTTGATTTATAATTACTAAAAGATCTGGTCCAATTTAAAGAACAAAATCAAAGTTAGGTTCAGCAGCACTAAAAAGTTTTTCTCGATATTTATGGTACATTAGTGACTATTTAATTGGATTGGCATTTTTTTGATTCTGAAATTTCAGTTGAAACGAAAGATTAAAATGGTATTAGCTTTAAAAACACAATCTGGACAGCAGCCATTGAACTGTATCCAAATAAAAGAGTGTATTATCATGAATAAGAAAATGCATCCTTTCGTGAATCAAAATACACGATATTTCTTCGAAGCCTTAAACTTGAGTGACGAGTTCTTAGAAACACATCGTGAGAACTGGAATTCGAATCAGTCCCACTTAAGGAGCTTGAATATAGTTCGTGCATTACATATAGTTAATGACATAGCTGAGCGGGGTGTTTCACTGATGCAGGGGTATCTACAATTTGTAAAAAATGAAGATGAACTGCAGAGAGTATTACAAGTTGTCGAAGAAAATCTAAGTTATATATCCCAATGCAAATAAAATGAATTTAATACCTACTTTAAATAAATAATATATGACATTAATCTAAGTGAAGTTAAAACCTGTTAAAATTTAAAATTTGGTTTCAGAATTAATGACAGAGTTTATTGAAATGTTGTTAAAATGTTGTAGTTGATTAAATAAAATTATTCTATAGTTTTCTATACTGTGCTTGATTTTTAGTTCATCTCGTGCTGTATTTTTATAGATTATTGTACTAAATAAAAGAAAAAAAGTATGGAATTTTAATTTGAATATTAAAAGGTCGCTCGAAGAAATCTAAAGTAATGCACTAAAAAATTAAAAAAAAATGTGAGTGACCTTTCAAAATTTAAATTTTGAACTGAAACTTTCAGAAACTTATTTTTTTTTTGGTCTATAAAATTATACCGTAACGAGAAAACAAAATCGATTTTTGAAATTAAAAAAAATTGGAGCGACTTCTTAAAAAAATTTTTTGAGTTGTCCTTTGGAAGGGGCTCTTAGAACATCAAAAACTAACATTTTTCACTCGAGACTAAAAACAAAATGTCGTTTTTTTTTTGCGTCACCCTAATATATATAGATTTAGGCCTTAGCTTTTATGTATAGTTATAGCAAATGGACATTGTTCGCGATGGACATTTTATGGAATGCATATTGGACATTGTTCGCGATGGACATACGACCTACTAACAATTTAAAATTTAGTTTTGACTGGGTTAAGCTTGTGAAGATGTCCATTACTGAACTTAACCTTCATGATTTCTAACTTACCTTCAGAATACACTTTCATTCTTTGTACAATGTCAATAGAACCGTTTGCCAGAAGTAGAATCACATGAGTATTGTCTTAACATCACTATTGTGCAGTGGCGGCTCGTGGGCGATTTAAAAGGAGGTTCACAAAACAATTTTCGAAAATTAAATAGGCAGATACGACGCACATTACAAATGAAAATAGATTTGCGTTTCCAGCAGTTAAAGGAAAACAATGCACGCAACTGAAATAAAACAAGTCATCTTGGGTCTTACATTTCGTCACCAAGATAAGTTTTAGCAAAGGTGCTGTCTTGACTCATTTTATTTCAAAGGATAATATTGAAAAATGCCATTGCTTTAGCTCCGAAACACGTATCTTATTTACACTAGTTTGTAAAAAAAACAATGTAGTGAAAAATTGTAGAAATAAAAAAAAATTAAGAAAATGAAATAAAAATGAATTAACTAACCGAACGTAACAAACCAAGACAAAATTCGGAAGCGATACCGCAAAAAAAGTGGCCATGGGTGTACAATGAAATTGTGTCGAACGGACAGATATTTCATGAGTGCCGTGCTTTCTCCCAGCTGTCTGGGCTTCTTAACGCAGAGAGCGCTTCAGAGGGAAAAATTTCCATTCGCACGTGCGACTGATTCAAGACTGTGTTGCAGTAACCTACACTACAGTGCGTTAGCTATAATAAGCGCATTTAATAATAGTGGGAGGAAGGGGGAGAGAGTCAAACTCACGTTTTAAATTCACATAAATCTAGAAGTGTTCTTAATATTTGCTTTAAATTTAAGTTGTTAATGTGTTTATTCTTCAGTTTTTCCTTTGGGGCTATTGTGCCGTTTTTATCATGTTTTATTATTTTCCAGCTGCTATGGAAGCATCATCCTCGCATTTTTTCATCTGGTTACATCAAAAGCTACATGCGACAATGTATGCTATCTGCAGGTTTTATTCCTAGATGCTAGATCAGTGATGGACTAATGCAATTTTACGGATGGCAGTTAGTTGGAAGATTCACATGTACAACCACTTTATGGAAGAGAAATAGAATCTTTTACACTATTTTCTTTTTTCTTGGGAGGGGCGGTCGTTCTCTCCGTCCCCTCTTTAATCCGTCCTTGTGCGGGTTTAGCCTTAAGCATTGCAGTACTGGTTGGCATATACCATTTTTCGTTGTCATTAGACAAAAAAGGTCACTACACAATCCGCTGCTCATTGACGCTAAAAACAAAGAAATTTGGAACAGCTTGGGTATTACTACCCACAGTGACTTTTCATTCTTTGACGATAATCATTTCCCCTGCAAATTTCGTCAATATTTATAGAATATTCTAGTTACATCGAAAATACTTAAAAAGCAAAAACACTGAAACAACTGCCGACTTGCTTCTAGACTGAAATGAACCAAGTTACCTGCACATCCTGGAGATACCAAAGTACTGGGCACAACGGCATCTCTGATAGGATCCACAGTTTCTCCGTTCAGGTCCAAAGAGGCCAGGCATCCCTCGAACCCGTACCGTGACTGGACGAGTTTCGGCAGTGAAGTGTAGGAAGCTCGTCTGACTCCTCCCAAGTACAGAAGTCCGTCCAAATCCAAATGGACATTGGAGCCTGTGCTCCCAACAGTCGCTATCATGTCGTCGACCATCAAAGTGTGCTGTTTGACTGATGGACGACCTGGTAAAATAGAAAAAAAAAATATTGACCTTGAGATTCAGCTTCTGGAAAAATTTAAAAGTGGTTTACCATTAGGTGTTTTGGCTTCCCCCTCCCCCCCCCAAAAAAAATATTTAATTTTAAAAAAATCGCATAAATAAATAAACAAATAAAATAAATAAATGCAATCTCCATTTTAAAATTCAAATTTAGAAATGAACGGAAGGATCGAAAATAAATATATGCTGACTTGAACCACCTTTTAACCCTTTGAGGCGCTACCCTTTCCCAATGCTGAAAAAAGAGCAGCCGTTGCCATCGCACGACTTAACGACCAGAAAGATGGCGGACGATCGATACGTTCATCGCGTACCCTGTGCCACAGCCAGCTGTCGTCAAAAAAGGGTCTCTAGATCTGTAGCACGCGATGAACGTTTCAATCGTCCGCCATCTTGCGGGTCGTTAAGTCGAGCGATGGCAACGGCTGCCCTTTTTATCGGCATTGGGCAATCTATCCAGCTGTTCTCGCATTCTTCCGTTTTTCAGCAGATGTCAGTGCTGTTCAAAATAATCGTGACCATTTTTGACGAGAAATGACGTGCTAAAAAGTAAAGCATTCTCGTGGAGCTCTGTCACCCGCAACTATTTTGATAGAAGTCCAATCTATTCTTCGTGACTGGCAACAGTCAAAACGTCAGAATTGGGTGTTTCCAGAGCGGGAACACTGCGCGTTAAAATGTTAATGGCTCCGGAAGAGAAAAAATTCCCGCAGAAAGATCGCTTTTCAGGGACTGAACACAAATTGCGAAAGAAATCAATGATTGCATAAATATGCATAACTTCCGTTGTTATTGGTATCGCATAGCCTCTTGCCAGCTGTTTTGTTTAACTAATCTCTGAATTTTTTCTCTTAATCTCTGAAATTTTTCACGAGGAAAGACTGAAATTTTGTCCATGACCTAATTAATGTATGGTTCACATTTTACGAATTGAGAATTTGTCGTACGAGGCCGTAAAAAAATTAAATTTTGTATTTATTTCCACTAATATCATGAAAATTTCAATCGATGCCATAAAAATGTGTTACCTCTTATTACACAAATAGCTGCGTACCCGTTCTCTGCACGGTAGGGAAAGAAACTTTTTCTTCCATGTATAATTCGAATTGATTCCAGTGATTTGGAATTTAAAAATAAGCAAAATGATTCGACTCTTGGCGTAAAGTTACTCATTAGTTATTCGTAAAGTTAGTATAAGTACTGACCTGAGACTATTGTTAATATTATGAAACAAAAAACTATGTCGGTGTCATTCGCAATCAGAAAAGAAAAGCGTGACGGTTCGCAGCGAAAATTCCTAACTTTCAAAATATATCATTTCTACATATAAGTAATTTTGTTTAGTTAACGAAACTTTTGTTGATACTTAGTTGAGCTGACAAAACATTTGTTGACTGAAGGAAAGTTTTTGTTATCCAACAAAATCATTCAGTTAACCCATTTATGCCTAGCGTCCCTTTTTTGGGACGGCATTTTAAATATTAATCGAAAACGTTATTTATTTTTCCTAGCCTTTATTCATGAGCATCGAGCCTCACCTCTACAAAATATTTTAACATGACCCAGTAGGATGTTGATATTTCGATTTTTATGCACAATGATTTTAAAAGAAATCATCCCTTGTTCAAGAAGTTGACGTCAGGAATTTATCTATTATTTCTGTTATCAGTAAAAATCGAAGAAAGTCGCAAAAATATCCAGGCACAAATGGGTTAAACCAGCACCAGCCATATTTTTGTGAAATTGACAAAACTTTTGCGGACTGAACAAAGTTTTTTGCCATCCAAAAAAATCATTTAGTTAAAATAACACCAATCGCATTTCTGTTGAATTGAACAAAACTTTTTTTTACTGTGTGTTACAAAATCCGTGTTTGTCGCTGTTGCTCTCCCTGCGGATCTATGGATTGTAATTTTGCTTCAACAGACTATTAATTGACATAAATCCGATAAGTTGAAAAATTACTTGGAAATTTCTGTCAATGCACAAAAGAAAGCATTGTATGAAAATGTGTACATTAAATTTAAAATGGAATACCACGTAAAAAATCCAAAGATAGCCTTTATGGTATTTTAAATGCATTGCTAGGGAAATTTCCAATACTTGAAAATTCCTTGAACATTCGCAGGAAATTTATTTTATCTATGTTTTTTCTGGAATTCCTCTACTATATTTCAACCTGTAATATCTCAAGTAATATTAAACTTTAACATTTTTATATACATCTAAAGTGGAATACGAAAAAGCAATTCTTTACTGTCTATTTTGGAAATATATTCTTTGCATTATTCATATTGGTATGAGATTCACATTTTCTCCCATCACAACATGTAATGTATAAAACAGCTCCCATCGTTTTGATTCACTACTGGCAAATACATATACCAGCTCAGGAAATTTTACATTGCAGTAGGGATACATGAACTCAGAGAGTTTCTAGTTCAACCTCATTTCGATATTTTAGAAAACAGCAGCCATATATAAATGCGACGGCAAAGCTTGGACAAAAGGCTCTGCTTTATTTCCTTGTTCGGCACTTCACAAATTATGGAATAAAAGTGCGAGAGACGTTCTATTTTTCATCGTTTATTTTTGGAATAATTATGAAGTGATATCGATATTTTACTTTTGCAGACGCAACATATTTCCCCCTATTTCTTCAAGAAATAAAAATTTGCAAATTTTAAAATATTTATCCAATATGTCGGATCGAGATATTAAAAGGTTGTATTGGATATGCTGCCAATGGTGAAAATACACAAGAGAATAATTGTGAAGTGATATCGATAATCAATAGGGACAAAGTTTTTCATACATATGATTTATCCCAAATACAATGTGGACTGAAAAAAATATTTTCCTAGATTACAGCACAACATGTGGGTAAACGTAACTCCAACATGTTGTGATGGAGTTACGTCAACATAAAGACTGTGTCAATTTGTTGAACGAGGTTCTTCTTCATTGGCTTATCAACTTCATTGACTTATTACATGCGTAGATTTACAGCACACAGTGCTGTATTCCAAAGCTACAGCCCTTGCGCTGTGTTATTTTACATCAATCTGTGTGGTAAAATTACAGGTATTTCTTACTGTGAGTTAGAAAACAATGCGATATTCAAAAGAAGGCTATTTTAATTTACAACATAATGGAGTACCAGAACAATGCAAATGAATATATCTGAGAATCTAACACACAAATCTCTAGAAAAAGGGTTCAAGTAAAATTTATCATGTTATTCGTTAATAGACCCAACTAAGAATATTTTTATAATCCTGCTAAATGTTCCTTACCACATTTTAGATTAATACCAAAAGGTGTAGGACTTCTGAACATTGGTGAACCTCAGAAACTGCTCGTGACCGCCAGGAGGAATTTAAGAATTATTGGCCTGAGCGGTGCTCCTACACAGCAGGTACGCAATGGTCTTCGGTAGTACGCTGTGAATCGAATCTGCGACCTTGGGCTTTCTGGTCCGACGTCTTTAATCACTCGGCTAACAGCGCTTATCAGTATAATGGAAAAAAGACAAATACGATCCACGGATGCATTACGATGCAATTTCCAACATAATGGAAGCAAGAAAGACAAAATCGGCACTCTCGTGGATTATAGTGCAGTTCCAGCAAAATGAAAAATTAAACGGAGAGCACACAAGAGTAAAGACAATCTGAGATCGGAGAATGTCGGGTTGTAGCTATGGAGTCTCCTACTAGCAATTTTGGTCCGGTTACCAATGGCCACAAAGCGGGCCGATGGTGGGCCGAGCAAAATTGCTAGTAGGGTCGGTTTCGTTGGTTTTTCAACCAACATGCACTTGGGAAAAACACTCAAAATACTGGTATTAAAGATAAAGCAAATAAAAGAACTTTGTAAAAAACACACATAAGAAGTAACAGGTAAGTAGATACGTACGTAAAAGAGATAAAAAACTTTTTATTTTTTTTCAGTTCCCTCTGTTCTCAGTGACGAAGGGCTTTGACTGAGAAAGACTAAAACAATTTTTAGTCGAAACGTACGTATCTACTTACCTGTTACTTCTTATGTGTGTTTTTTACAAAGTTTTTTATTTACTTCAACATGCACTTCCATCACAACAATCTCAATTAACCCCAAGCAAAACGGTAAAACAGCGAATCATGTGCTATACCGTACCTATGGTGACCGCGTGCCAATGGTTGTCGTTCAACGTTGTCCTGGTGTTCGACCTGACCTTCCGCGGTCCGTCTCCCAGGTTGAAGATGTAGTGCAGGTGTCCGTCGACCAGCTCGATGGCGATGAAGTCCTGCCCTTTGCCCCCGTTGAAGAGGATCAGTCCGTTCGGCTCCAGCGTCTTGAACTGGAAGTAGAGGTTCATGGACGAGTAGGCCTTCAGCTGGGACAGGCCGATGAAGGTGAACTTGGACTTGAAGGTCACCGGGTGGTGCACGATCTCGTCCTTCTTGCCGAACTTGGCCGTCACCTGTGAGTCGGGAGAGAGAGACCATTAAGGTGCGTTCAGCGAACTAGCGTTTTTACCGTTCTTCTTGTAGCTAATGTCGCAAAAATCGTAAGCACAAAAAATTCAGAGCGTTTCACACTCTGGACTTGAAAGTTTTCGCATCGGTTGGGGAGGGGTTCTAGGTGAAACGAAAAAGGGTTGAGTACGGTGCATGCGGGAAGAATGATTGATGTTGACATCCTTTCCCCCACCTTGACTTGAAAACGTATCAACAAAAGAAGAGGGGGAATCATAGAGACGATAGAGACATTAGGCACGGATTTGGAAAGAACTTAAATCCTAGAAACTGGTTTTATCGTCGCTAACTGATGTCATAACTAAGACCGATAGCTACAATAAGAACTCGAACGACAATAAGAACGTAGTCTGAACGCCCCTTAACAGTATTTTTCAGACACATCCAGAGTAGAACCCCTATAATAGACAGGCCGATTCGTCTGACATTTTGCTTCTCTGCATGTGTAACGGTAGAAAGTTTGAAAATGTGTAAATATAATAATGCGAAGGTAACTAAATGCTTGTATTACAGAATTGTGCAAATAAATGCAAAAATAAAACAATAATAATTTCTAACTATTTTAGCACTTACTATGATTATCTTGCATTAGCACTGGGAGTCCAACGGTTTCGTCGCTAATTAATTATACATTTTTTTTATCCTCTCTGGTTCTGATAGAAATGTAAAAAAAAGAAAATATTTCTTTTTTTGTTTGAGAAGTTAACAGCTGCACTTCCAACCATTTTTAATGTCGCTAAAATAAAGAAAGAATGAAAGCGCTTTTGTATACTAGCCATGGCTGGTTCTTACAGTCGAGAACCAAAATGTGAGAGTTCCTCTATATAGTAGCCTTAATTCAGACTAAAACAAGGTAATAGCCCTTTCAAGCTCAACCATTTCTCAATGCTGAAAAAGTGCAGCCGTTGCCATCGCTCGGTTGATCGAATCGCACATTGCCCTTACAGAGAGCTAAAGAACATTTTTGACACAGGTGGCTGAGCCGCAGCATTGGATGACGGCAACGCGCTCAATCAACGCGAAGGGTGATAAAGAGAATTTAAGACGATGGATGACTCGATCGACCGTCATGTTTCTGGTAGTTAAATCAGGCGATGGCAACTCTACATTTTTTAAGCGTTGTGCTGTCTATCCAATGGTTATTGTTGTATTGGGAACATTTCTTTTCGGACTTGTTTATTTGGCTTCAAGAGACGCTTATAAATTCTTGTCGAAGAAAGTGACAACACAATGAAAGTTTTACTGGAACAGAGAAAGGTAATTTGCATTTCATAGGGCCAACATAAACAATGAGGGGTGAATGGCAATCGAACCCAAGAATTCTTAAGCGATTAGCGCAGAAGAAGATTAGCACTTACCATCTCAGCCACTGGCTGCCTTTTCAATTCAGTTGTTCTATAACGATGCATGTCAATCGCACTCTCCAGTTCTCAGCAGGTGCCAGTACTGATAAAAATAATTCTCCAATATCAATTTTACAAAGAATAGATAGCTTTTGCGGGAAATTATGTGTCAGAGATGAAAAGTTTCTTTTTGTAATTATGTTATCCTTAAGTATTTTATTGTAATAAAATTTATGTTTCGTGAGTCAAAACAGTCAACATGTCAGATTTTTCTGTCCTCGCAGCGAGGACACCACGTGCTTAAAGATTAAGAGGAAAAGCAATTTAGATCATTTAAGCGGTGCCCCAATGAATGGAAGTTTCATTAAAAGTCATTCCTAATTGATATATACATGTATGTGTACAATAGTAGCGCATTCTCTGGGTTAGCTGGGCAAAGCAAGAGGAATATCAGTTTCTATAAAAGCATCACCTTAACTCTCCGGAAATGTCATACTTCAATCACTCTAATACTAGGATAGAAGATCTTTGAAAAAAGAAATCAGTGAAAAATTCCCTTATCTCACATACGGTGTGCCCGCTAAAATCCATTGTCACCCGAATAATTTCTGAACTGCAAAAGCTATTCATAAAAGTGGAGTCTATATAAAGTTGCCATGTGCTACTCAAGAAAACGTCTTACAACGGCACCTGGCGGCTAAATTTGGATTTTGTTCTCTTATCTCAAAAACGGTACGAGATACGGGAAAATAATGAATTGCAATGTTGTTCAGCATCACCGATTTATTAAGAAAATACATCTTCAGCACATTAATGTTCTAAATTGAAGGCGTAAAAGGCAAGACATAAAAACCTATTACTGATGCTTTTGCCAGTGTGTCACCAGCCATATTGTAAAACTCCAAGCGGGAATTGTAGACCAGCGCCCAGATGTGTATTGTTGCAGGCAGAAAGCTCTTTTAGTATGAAGAATAAATGAGCTTAATGTCCGGTAAGCTCAGTTTTGGAAATTCGACTGAATACGCGTAGGATTATTGTGCGAATTAATGAGCATCACGTGCAAATTAAGCTATCTTTTCTTACAAAATCAGTGATGCCGAACAACTTTGTAGACTTTTCCCACGAATCTCGGATCGTTACTGAGATAAGAACGTTAACTCCGAATTTAGCCATCAGGTGTCGCTGTAAGCGGCTTCCTTGCGTAGCGCATGACAGCTTTATTATACCACTTTTATGGCCGTAGCTCTTCCCGTTCAGAAATTAATACGGCGGCAACGTACTTTAGCGGGCACATTGTATGCTTCAAACACTTACTGGATTGAGAAAGCCCACCTTGGGAATCCAGCATACGCCATTGGTGTACGTATATACAAAATATAATGTTCACTGTCAGGTGGGGTCTAACTTTATTTTAGAATAGTGTAACTTTTTTTCAACTAAAGCCGTGTGATCACAGGACTTCGGTCGTAAAAGAAAATTGTTGACCAACTACCCTTGATTTGCTATGGAGAAACTGTTTGAAATTCGCGAAGCAGCAGCGGAAAGAGAGCCCTGATCTTAGCTTGGTTATGAAGCGGCTTTAGGCAACGCCCCCTAAAGACGCCCCTCTCTAGGGGGCGTTGCTTTAGGTATGGTTGCGAGACGACAAATTAGGGGTGTCTCATCTTGCAAAATCCCTAAATTAGTCTAATCTTCGCACTTAAAAACTGCAAATATCTCTTCGTCACTAGTTATCGTCCTTTACTCCCGTAGATTAATTATTTTGGAGGAGGGGAAGGGAATTGAACGTTTCAAAAATGAAACTGTATCGAGAAGTTAAAAAAAAAATTACATATCTTCAAAACGTGTGTAAACGTATTTGTTTTTTATACAATAAAGAAATGCAAAACATTAGCTGTGCTACTGAAGTTATTCGAATATTTCTTTCATTAAATTTATTATTCTACTATTGGCTATACGGACGTCTGCGTTATATGAAAATGTTTACATGGCTATAAACTTTATCAGCTTAAAGTTATTGTTCATTACCATCGTTGCAAAGTTGCAACAGTACATTCCATTTTTCTTCTTTTCCCGTTGTGACCTTTGAATGCACCGCTAGATCGCAGCATTGCGAGCGAAAGAACTATGGAGATTGCAAATTCTCTAATTCAGCGTTTTTTAAATGTGCGCTGCTCTGTGCATAGTTGCCTATTCTGTAGCTCCGGCCCCCAGAACACTGGCAATTTATTTGCGAAAGTAAAATATAGTGTTCATTTTGAGATACACAAATGTTTTTCTTTCATCAAAAGTAGAATATATACTGTCCCTGGAAAATAAGCTTGTCTTTTCTGCATTTTAGAAGATCGGAGAATATTCTCTTCTGAGGAAGGCAGAACCTTTGTGTGCCTCCGAAACATACGTAGGATTTAGTTTACATTTATTGTGAGTTTTGTACGGAGACATTTATTTTAATTCATTTTAATAACAGTTTATTTAAGTGCAGTGTCGAGTAACACCTTACCTTGAAGTTGGTCATTTGTCCACTACGCGCCATATCGAAAAAGTGCTGACCGTTGAAGATGAAGTGCTGCATGTGACCCACAAAGTTGGGAACCTCTTTATTGGCTGTAGTGGTCGACGTCAGAGATGGCGGTGGCTTCTCTGTACCTGTTGAACCTATGTACAAAGTCTGAAAGTCTAAGTTGATGTTTTGTCCGCTCAGTTCTGAAAAAAAGAGTTTAACACACCGGTTAATAACAAGAGAAAACACACGGGTAGCGTAAAAAAGGGGATCAGTGTTTTTAGGGTGAATAAAAATATTTTAAATACGAAGTGCGTCCGAAAAGTTCGGTCAATGGTTACGTATTTTAAAAACCACCCTAGTTAGGATGTTTTGCTCACACACACGCAGTGACACATCAGAAATAAGGACTCCTACCTCTCAAATCAGGAGCTCTGTTCTCCCCCGGTTGTTAGGAAATTGTCGGTTGTTAGCTGCCAGCTGAGCAGACCCAGTGGTTTAGTTATCGACTGCTCTAACAACTCCAATAGTTCAGTTGTTGTTGGATGACGGTTATATTTGCACGTGGGATCTAGGCCGCGGGGTGGGACGCCCTCTGTGGGGGTCTTTCTAAGGCGTATTAGCCAGTACATTTTCCAGTTCAGAGCGCTATGTGCTCGGGCATTGGACCAATAAAAGTATTGGGTTGGCAACAAAGTAATTGCGTTTTCTTGTATAAAATTCAAGCAAATAAGTTTTCAACAAGTTTTTAATTACAGGTAAGCTGTGCCTGAACATACGATTCATATTTGTTACATTTTAAAGTAAGAATTTCACTGACAGTATTTTTTTTCGTCCATAAAAGATGGCCACCCTCCGCCTTTTTTCGCTTCTATCCGCCTTAGAGGACACTATTAAAAATGTCCTGAAATTAATTTTTAGGTATTCGTGACTGCTGTCTTTTACAGAAAGAATTTCACGGATATCTCTATTTTTATTTGAGATCACGCGGGATATGTGAAAGGAACATTTTGGACCCTTACCCCCCCCTAAGATTACGAATTTTGGAAAATGCTCTCTGATCTAGCACCTATGTTGAAGAACTCACGTACGTGCCAAATTTCGCATAATTAACTTCAGTAGTTTTGGCCAGGCGAAATATTGACATACGGAAAAACGCAATTACTTTGTTGCCAACCCAATATTTTGTTTGTAACTCTTATTTTCTTTATTTTATAACACCATTCACCGAACATAATTTGTAAGACAAAATTTCATAAAAATTTAAATTTTTCTCAAAATTTTATATACCGGGTCACCCTAAACAGTTTTTAAAAAAACTTTTTAAAATATGTGGTTTCTTATAAAATTAATAACAAAGACTAACTGCAAGTACCCTTAGAGATTCCGATTGAAAATAAAGTGCCAAAGTCAGTAGTTCAAAAGTGCAGTACTAATCAAACAGTTTGAAACACCCGCTTTACATAGGGGTAGGTCGTCCGGTTGATTCGTTGTAGACGGGCGAAGTTTGAAGGTCCCCGGTTCGGGTCTATCGCATGTCCGTCGACCTAACCGTTCGGAGTTTTCCGTGGTTTTCTCCGAAACTTAGCGTAAATACGGGTTAGGACCCTTTAAAATGGCCCCTACGGAGAGCACCCCACCTATAGGCCCAGATCCCTCGTGCAGATAATTGGCCTTAATCCCACAACAACAAAGTCAGTCCACTACGATTTTTTACTGACCACTAGGCAATGCCCATTTCAGTAGTCAGTATTGCATTGGAGCAATCAGGGTTGGGTCATCATGATTATAATTTTTTTTTTCGATTGGGGCATTAAAAGTGCTGTCGGTTTTCGAAGCTATAATGCCGATAACGCAAAATCTTCTTAAGGGGACAAGGGACGTTAAAACTGAAAACTGCCATTTCTTAATTTTTAGTCTCCAATCATACGTAAAAATGTTTAACACAAAGGCTTACATTTACATTAATACTAAAAATAAAAAATTAAATCTTATTTTAAAAAAATATATTAATATCTTTGCGAAAAAAACGCGCATTCAATATTTTTTTCAAAATATCCCATGCGCATTCCAAATTAATAAAAAGCTGTTATTTTTTTACAGTGTACTTGTAATGCATATATGAAGATAACTGCGCATTAAATTTTCAAACAAAAAGTAATTAATAGAGATATAGGAATTTAAATGTAACAATAGGGTGTAAATTTGAAAAAAAAGCTACATCTCACATGAATTTATTTTTTCTACAAAGCTTACCCTTGTCACATATAAAAATGAATGCGCAGTTATGTTCATATATATAATGCAAATGCATACTTAAAAAATTATAGCTTTTTATTAATTTGGAATGCGCATGGGGTATTTTAAGTTAAAAAAAAATAAGGCGCATTTTTTCAAAAAAAATATCAAGTTTTCATTTAAAAAAATATTTATTTTTTAATTTTTAGTTTCAATATAGATGCAAACTGTTATGTTAAACAACTACGATTTTACGTTAAACAACTTTACATATGATTACAAGTAAAAATTCAAAACTGAAAACTTTGAATATTGAACGTCCCTTGTCCCCTTAAATGAAGAGAAAATACTATCGAAAAATTTATGCCCAACATTTCCCAATCCTATTGAGTGAAAACTAAAGAAGGTAAACGCATGGAGTCCGTAGCTGTTTAGAATGTGGTGCGTTAACCATCATACAACGTGAGCGGAGTATTATGAATCATACTACCAAGCATTTTAAGCCTAAACAACAGCGAAAAATCAAACCACCATAATTAGGTGCATATGCATAGCTGTAGACGTAGCATGACCGCTTTTCTTTCGGGGGGGGGGGGCATATTGAATTTAGGAAAGCTTCTTTTGAATTTCCTAGCAAAAGTATAAAATCAAAAGTTTTATGGACTGAGTTTGGGGGGTGGGGCTGTTACGTGCTCCTTGTGCACCCCCATCCCCGGAAACTACGCCTGGGCGTGTAGCCATTCGATAAATTTAGGGAGTCTGTCACCATGGATTGTTTGCCAGGAGAGGACAGCTCGCGTCACTCAATGTGTCGCTTAGAGCTACATATACGCCCTCCCCGGAATTTCCCACCTCAATTTGGAACCTCATTAGAAGGTGGGGGGGGGGGGACTTCTGAATATTGGCACCCCTCGGAAACTGCTAGCGACCGCCGAGAGGACTTTCGGAACCACGGATTTAACGTGCACGTACACCGCATGTACACGCCGGTATCGAACCCACAACCTTCCGGTTACGAGTCCAACGCCTTAACCACTGGGCTACCACGGCCCTTGTCACCATTATTGATTGTAGGAATTGAAAAAGTCGCCATTTTGCGCTTATTTGTGGTGACTCTCTCCTCTCTCCTGCGGGACTGGAGTACACTGAACATCCCCTCCCTTTCTACGCCACTGACGATGAACAATTTTAGCCACAGCCTTTGCGTAAAGGCTTGGGGTTTTCTATTGGTAAGGCGTGTTGCCGATTTCTGTTTCACGAAATAAAAGATCTAGTTATTCTAAAGAGGCTTAAAAAAAAAAAAAAAAAAAAAAAAAAAAAAAAAAATCCGCAATAAGCAGTCTTACACTTTCATATGTTACCGATGGTCCATTAACAAACATTGAAAATTTGCTTCTTTAAAAGCACAGCTGATACTATAAATTTAAGATGTTTATAAATTATGTTTTTTATAGTCGTTAGTAGATGGCAGCACTAAATTCAAACTTTCGATGCATGGTTTCGCGAAACTGTAAAAAATTGAAGCGGCGTGTCTGAATACGTAATTTCAAGAACAACCTATGCATATGAAGGTTTTATTAAGCACAGACAAATAGAATTTTGAATATGTTTTTCATAGTACTGTCAATAAAATAAATGTATTACATATATTAAAGCGTAATCACTTTAATAATAATAAAAAAAAAATATTCGAAAATCCATTAATTTTTGTTTTGTATAGCTTTTAATTAAATGGTTAATGGATTTTAAAGACAGTAATTCGACCGATTGATGTCCAGGGCTTGACCACAGGGGGTGGGTTGCTGCGAATGCACCCGGGCCCCATCGATTTCAGAGGGGGGGTGTGGGGTGCAAAATAAAAATACCTTTATATTTTTCATTCTATCTAATAAAGTAGACAATTTCAAAAATTTCTTTAAATAATGTATTTGTTGACTGATATTGTTGCGTCTCTGCATCCAGGCACATACCAGGCAGGATTTTTTTTTATCCCCCTCCCAGTATATGAGGAAAGGGGGGATTTTTGGGTCTGACTTCTACATGTTAAATTTTAGTTTCTCCTACGCCAAAACTAAGGAAAATAATTTTTTTTTATATGAAAGTTTGCTTTTGTAGAAATTACAGCAATTTTTCATTTTTTGGCAAAAATCACTGATTTTCAGGAACAGCTTTAGTATGGTCCCTTTTTGGCGATTTTTTGATTTGGCGACAAAATCTTGTCGCCAACCCAAGTTTGCCTTGCCGATGCCAATTGTAAACAATATGGCGGATCGTATGGCGCTGGTTCCCAGATAATTGATCGTCGCCGTTAATTTTGCTATGATTTATTTTAATGGCTTTTAAATATTTTTATGAAAAAAAATTAAACAGATAACAAGCTTACATGTACATATAGATTCGGTTTAATAAAATTTAATAACTTTTCTTTTTGTGTGAGGGAGGACTGTGCCCCCCCTCAACCCCCCCTGTCTCTTTTGAGTAGATTAAATTAAACAATGCAAACGAATAATATTCAAAAGGTAATACCTCACAAAAATAACAAATAAAAAAGACAAAAAAATTAAAATACATTTTAGCATTCTGACAAAAGACTACGTAAGCAAAACAAAGAACTAATTCAAATCATAACGAACAATGCTTATCTCATACCTTAATTAAAATCGCTAAATTGTTTCAATATTGAAATAATAAAATCAAAATATCAAATATTATATTAATAACTGAATTATTTGTTGCTCCTACCATTAACAAATAAACAAAGGTAATAATAACAAATAAAAACAAACAATGCTTATCACATACCTTGATTAAAATCCCTAAGTTATTACAATATGGAAATAATAAAATCAAAATATCTAAAATTATTTCACTGTATAAAATATTAATAACGTAATTATTTGTTGCTTCTACCCTTAACAAATAAACAATCACGAACGAAAATATTAACCTGGAACGTACTATCAAAAGAATGTTTATTCTTACAAAACTGTATATAAACAGTCAGTATGAACCTGAACATCCATTTTAAATTTCAGTAATAATTAAATAATAAAACTTAATCTAAAGTAAAGCCATTAAAATAAAACCATAAAGCGTAATGGCGGTTCCACCACTCGAAGCTCCCGCGCGAAATACTGGCAAAGGGGTCTCCAAAAGTTTAATAAAGGAACAAACGCTGCCTATTGGCTGGAGGAAAACGTTAGCGAAACCGTGACGTCACGGATGAATGACGTCACGCAGCTAGGGTTGCCATGTCCAGCTCCTCCGCTCCGGAGCATCCGCCGGAGGGGTTACCATATTGGCGCCGTTATCGCGCCAAAAAAAGTCGCCAAAAATAAATCGCGCCAAAGGGACCATACTAAAGCTGTACCGATTTTCATATTTCTTTTTATAATTCCACTCTAAATTATGATCAGAAAAGTTTTTGCTGGATATAAAAGTCTTTTTTATTCAAGATTTGTGATAAACAATAACATATAAATGTAAAATAATTATTTTATTGAGTATTCTTGTTACAAAAATCATCATTTTTTCAGACGCAATCAATTATATTTTTTAGTACATTACTTGTTGTTGATCATTGTGTTGATAAAATAAAAATATTACATACAATATTATTATAATAATACAGTTTACTTTCGGGCTAATCAAAGTGCTGCCCTCTTTCGTTTATGAAATAAATTAAAATATATTTATCGACGTAAATCAGACAAAAGCAAACTTTAAGAACTAAAAATGAAAATTTAAGTGTTTTTCAATGTCTAGAATCAGAATTTAAGCACATGTTCAGAACCACCCCCCCAACATTTTTTTTTTGTTGACCGGTGTTATTATAGTAGTAACTTCGGGACCCCATCATCGTTGAGTGAATAAGGCACTGAACACGGTAGATGGCTGAAGTGTGAAGATCTTGCGTTTCAGCCTACCGCGCGGCGTGAATACGCGTTAGAACCCCTTAGAAAGTCCTCCTACCATGGCATCCCTCATCTTAGGCAGATACCCCTCGCGTAGGTTTGCCTTAATCACACACAATCACAATTACCTTCTAACGGTCTGGAATTTTGAGCAGTTTTCTCCAGATGTAACGTGAATTCACGTTTGAACCCCTAAGAAAGAGTCTTTCCAAGGCACCCACTGTCCCCGTTGGCAGATGCCCCTCCTGTAGGCTTGTCATGATACAAAAACTGTAGTAACTTTAGCTCCAAAGTAACTGTAAATCTGTTCCATTAAAACAACTAGCCATTCTGATTTCAGTCGCTGGCTAAACTGAGGTGCATATTTAAAAGATTATTTTCTCATTCTTAAAAGTTGATGTCGTCCTTTGATATCTGACAGAACTTGGCAGAAGTGCCAGTTACGATTAATGAGCTCTTGAATGAAGATTTCAAACTTGTGGAATAGATTTCCATAGCTCTTGCATCTGCAGCTTCAACTGAAAAATCCATCAGTATGGATGCGTGAAAACGTATTTGTGTACGGACACGGCTCAAAAATACTTAACACATTTCCTACTCCTTAAAGCTCACCAAATCGATCACTGTGTGTAGAGCTCCCGAAAGAAAATCTGTATTTGGTCATTGAAACACTAAGGAATGTGAAAGAAGTTATTCTAATCCCAATAAGAAACATTAATTTAACAAAACAAAATATACCAACCAAAATTATAACTCACACGCGAGGAAAATATCAGAACAGTTTTAAACTTTAATTGATTTTGATGTAAAAACAAGAAATTCCAATGCCAAATATGTACTATAACACCCTATTATTATTCCTTTCGATGTAAAGAGTATCATGAATTTCCCTGTTAGCAGAATCAAATCTATCTTCTTAAATAAGGAATAAGTGTATTTATTAAATGCATTTATGCCCCAAGTTTCACATTATCAACAAGTTATCCACGTATTCTCTCGAGTAACTTCTTTTTGTTGAGTGGGAAATCTGAAATAACTAGCAAACCTGAAAGGACAGTTATTTGATTTTCTATAGCATTAGCCTAATCAGCGGAGTTACGTATCGCAGAATTACACGAATCAACTGCTACCGTGAATAGCATGACACTGGCAGCGCGTTTCCAAATTATTATGCAATGCACTGTATTATTCACCGCGTGAATGTTTTGTCCTAAGTGCTGCCTTAATTGGTTGACTGGACGCTCACACATTTGAAGCATCATAGCGTTGTTAAGATCATGCAATTATGGTCACAAATTTACAGCTGAAGTACTTCCAGCTCTTGTGTCACTGAGCCAACAGGGACGTCACCGCAGTCATCATTATGAGTTAAGTTTTCAATGGCAGCACTCATTTTGTATTCGGAAGCCGGTGAAATTTTAATTTGTTAGGAACTTTTGAATAATTTATTGTGATTGGCATTTTTCATTTAAAATCCAATCCCCATATTTACTCCACATCGGTCAGTTTTTGCTAGAACATGTCACTGTCTAACACGTATGTTTGGCTATTCTTACAAAATTTAACAAACCGTCTCCGTGGGATTGGCATCTCATTTAGATAAGACTTCATTTCACCAGAGAAAAGTAGAAAAATGTACGATTTTAAGCATTATGAAGTTTAATAATAATAATAATAAATCTTATGACACAATATTCAGAATAATGTACTCAGTTATG
Source organism: Cheiracanthium punctorium (assembly GCA_038373885.1). Taxonomy (NCBI): domain Eukaryota; kingdom Metazoa; phylum Arthropoda; class Arachnida; order Araneae; family Cheiracanthiidae; genus Cheiracanthium; species Cheiracanthium punctorium. The sequence continues at coordinate 972,581 of JAWZYV010016779.1, read as the reverse complement.
TCTTACGCTAGTCGCAAAAAATGAGGGATATAATACAATTTATAGATACGTTAACATTCTTAACGTTATTTTCTTAGTTGTTGAAAAAAGAACGCACGAAATCAAACAAATCCAATGAATTATTTCCTAGTCCAGATTTAATTTCAGTAAAATAATTAAAAGTGTGAATTAAAAAATTAGAAACCAAATTGAATACTTTTTATAATTAATTGGTGACTGATTGCTATATGGTGACTGATTGCTATATGGTGACTGATGAGATAAATAGTATGTAATATTTCAGTTCATTTGGAGATTGGGAACTTTACGAAAAATTTATATTACAATGTTTAGATTTAGATGTTCGATCCAGAGTCCCTGGAAGATAATTAAAAAAAAGTAAAACTTTAAATCAAAATTTGTGCTTATCGATTTGTCCATTGTTAGATGAGAGACATTTTTGGTCTATTGATTGGGAAAGCAGCGCGAAACTGTGATTAAAAAAACTTATTTCTCAGTGTCAATCCCGCGGGATTAGGATCGCAATCCGGCTGTACTAGTCCCGCAAACATTCGTGCGGATTCTCGCAGGATCTCGTTCCCGTGGGATCGGGATTGCATTCCCTACTTATAAACACTGATGCACATTGATAAACTCTAGAAACAGGGAGTACTATAAACTAATATTTATACATTATTAATCCCCATTTTTTCCTGAATGGAAGTAGACATGTGTGAGAAAGTAGACATGCATTCAATAGTTATTAGTTTGATCAGTTGTACGGCATTTACAATACTTATTGCTGGTTAAATGATATGTATAATCACTGATACGTTCATTTTAACCTTTTTCAAATGTCTGAAAACAGAGTAGACATTTGTCAACCATTTTTAGCCACTGTAAGAAATGCACTCGATTTGTTATATTTTCTTGAATGAAACAATGTTCTAGCCAAAATAATTAAAAGTTCTAGAAAAGTTTTTTTTTCTTGCATCCCCACGTTTTAACGTGGGGATGCAAATAATGCAAATAATAACATTTCTTGAGAATGACTTTTTGTTCTGTTTAGTAAATAAATGATGAATGAGAGGAAAATTTAGATGATGGTATATAACATTAGAAAAATGCTTATACTATAAATTTTAAATATTATTTTACTACATTTTTTACACTAGGGTGGCTCACGGACAAACAAATGTGTTACGTGAAGCCTTATTTTGTAGTTTGCGTGTACAGTATTGAATTTGTAATTTTTAAAGTTCTAGAAAAATATTTTTTTTGCATCCCCACGTTAAAAATGCACATAATAACACTTCTTGACAATGACTTTTTGTTATGTTTAATAAATAAATGGTGAATGAGCGGAAAATTTAGATGATGGTATATAACCTTAGAAAAATGCTTATACTATAAATTTTAAATATTATTTTACTACATTTTTTACACTAGGGGGGCTCTCGGACAAATGTGTCACGTGGAGCCTTATTTTGTAGTTTGCGAGTACTGTATTGAATTTGTAATTTGTACAATACATTGAACAATTTTACATTTTTCATTTGAAGGGTGCATAAACATGTAAAGACTCAATATTATCCTGTCCTTCACACATAATAAAATGTTTGTTTTTTTATTAATCAGAGGTCGATTAAAACTCGACCATTGATTAAAAGATCGGAATCGATTGAGTAAAAAGAAGAAAAAATCCCTTCCTTAAATAGACAACTTCAAAAGCCACAGTCTCTCAAAAACTGTTAATACTCTTCCTTAGTGATTCACTTTCTAGGAATGAGTGCTCTCAATTATTTGAGAGAATGAAATGTTTACAAAATTTCCGCTGAATACATTGTTTAATTAATCCTACGTAGTTTTCTGATATAATATTATTATTGACTTAAAGAAAATAAAATTTTTATTCATAAAAAGTATGCCTTTGTTTGTAAGAGCTATAAATTGCAGATAAAGTTTAACGATCCACTGCATGAACGTAGAGCTTGGCCATAATTAAAGTAGAGGTGTTTAGAGTCCGATTATGAAAAAAATGTTCTTTTTTCAGCATTGGGCAATCTATCCAGCTGTTCTCGCGTTCTTCCATTTTTCAGCAGATATCAGTGCTGTTAAAAATAATCGTGACCATTTTTTTACGAGAAATGACGTGCTAAAAATTAAAGGATTCTCGTGGAGCTAGGTCACCCTCAACTATTTTTATAGAAATCAAATCTATTCTTCGTGACTGGCAACAGTCAAAACGTCAGAGTTTGATGTTCCCAGAGTGGGAACACTGCGTGTTAAAGGGTTAAGAAGCATCCATCCATCAGTTCAGCCCCCATCAGAGTTATTAAGATTATTAAAATAAGTAGATAAACAAATAAATAATAAAAATAAATAAATAAATAAATAAATAAAACATCCAAAATTCTATTTTCTATCTTTTTATTTCAAAGTTTAAAAAGAAAAATTTAAACTTTCTCGAATGGTATAGATTCTCATAAGCTATTATTTATGCTGCTACATCTCAGAAGAATGTGAAACTTTTAAAAAGGCAGAGAAAGAAAGAAAGAAAGAATCAAGGAAATAAAAGTTCCCTGACAGTTTCAAAGAGCACGGACATTTCGCGGGTGTCGGAGAAAGAGATACAAGTATGCGTGAAAGACTTTATCCGACTTGCTCTGCATATATATGACAAAATTTTTTGGTCAAGTGCACGTAAAAAGGTAAAGTATAAGATGATTGGATTCTAAAGCTTGTATAAAAAAGAACTGCTCTAGTGAGATCACGGAATTGGAATGAATAAATTCAGCCTGAAATTCAAATAAATAAAGGAATTACATCTTAAATCAGTTCTTTTCTAAAATAGAATAAGAAGAGACTGCAACGATGGAAGGCAGTATTAGAAAAAACAAGTTCAAAAACAATCTTACAAGATAGAAAATAGTTTGTTAGAAAATTATATGCATGGGGGTTGTCAATGTTTATAATCAATGCAGATTATTATCAAAGTTTTATTGCAAATATACAAACTTATATTTTGAGAACTTAAGACCCGAGTGCAAATAAGTTTTATTTCTGTTGAATGATGCCGGTCAAATTCTTTTATGATTATTCTTATTATGATCTATAGAAGTATTAGAACATATATGAAGTTAATAATATTCAGAGTTGGATAATAAATAAAGAAATATATGAATAAATAATAATAAATTCAAAAGTAAATGATTAAAACTGCACGTGCACACACACACACACACTCACAAAATTATTTTGCAACTCCAGGCCTTCACTCAATGATGGGACACACAGTGTTAAAACCATACTGTTTATTAAAAAAATATTTAAAAACAATCGCGCAAAAAACTTTAACACATAGTCAAAGAATGCTTAAAAACAGAGCTTTAAAAATGCGCCATTGCAAGAGGAGATTAACCCATTTATGCCTAGTGTCCCTTTTTTGGGACGGCATTTTCGCTAGTAGTCGAAAACGTTATTTTTTTTTCCTAGCCTTTATTCATGAGTATTGAGCCTCAAGTCTACAAAATATTTTAACATGACCAAGTAGGATGTTGATATTTTGATTTTTATGCATAAAGATTTTAAAAGAAATCATCCCTTGTTCAAGAAGTTGACATCAGAAATTTATCTATTATTTCTGTTATCAGTAAAAATCGAAGAAAGTCGCAAAAATATCCAGGCACAAATGGGTTAAAAGTATACTGCTAAAAGAACACAAGCTCTACATCTTTAAAATACAATTTCCGCACGTCCTGAGGTCAGACTCCTGACACAGAGAAAATCATGGGAAAACAGGGAAAAGCAAATCAGAGGAAATAGGAAAAACACACGACAATCATGACAAAACAGGCACATAGCAAGAAAAGTACGCAAACAGTAAAATAACCATGAAAACAGGGAAAGAAGAGGTTTACAACTATTACACTACTATATTCATGAGTAAATATTCTTGTTACAATCAATTAAACTCAACGAATTTTGCTGACTCAATAACATTTAGTGCTATTTTAATTTTTGAATCAACAAAAAATTTCTTTGAATCAACCAAAATGTTACTGGCTCAACAAAATTACTCAGTTAAAATAGCTCCGATAAACTTTTGTTTCATTAACAAAACTTCTTTTTCAGTATACACTGTTAAAAATAATCTGAAAATTCAGCATAATTCCAGCCTTAATTTTAAGGAAAATGACCACTTTCCCCTAGAATTGGTAATTTTCCGTTAAACGAAGAAAAACGATTGCAACTTTCGGAAATTTCTTGTGGAAGCGGTAAATTTCCGTGTTTGGTTTGGCTTGTAAGTTTTGCAAATAGTTTTGAGAAATGGATTTTCGTTGAACATTTAGAGGGAAAAAAATATTGACACTAAACGCATTCTCATGAGTAATTAAAAATTAAACTATAATTAATTACTTTTTTAACGAAGAATTTCCTTTCATAACAAAGAGCATTTCAAATTTCCTGCCAGTCGTTTTTCCGTTAATTTGCAGATATATTTTTGAACAGTGTAGTCTTCACTTATGTTCAAACTATTTTCTGTTTTAAATATTTAAATAGTAATATTTTTACAATCAGGTGATTGTGACCTTTACTAATTGAAAATTACTTTTTTTTTTTTTTTAGAAGAAAAAATACATATCCAAAAATAATTGTGCGATATTTTCAGCTAAAATCAGGGTAACTTGAATTTAAAAACAGCAATTCAATTATCATGACAAACATGAAATTTCAATTAGTAATTTTTCTAACTGCAATTTTCTGCATTACTCATATTTATAATTCAGACTATTATTTCTCGCAGCCATTTATGAGTTTTTCTGTACTCTATTAAGCATATGCAAACTTGGATATTTCAAGAGGAAAAAAGAAAAATATATATATATATATATGTATCTCATTAGCGTAATTTAATGCTCGATGCACGATCTTAAAATGTTTGTGAAAACGAAAGCATGCACTCCGATACTGCGTTTGTAATAGAATAAAGAATATCAGGGTCCGCTTTTCGAAATCGAACGAACCCGTAGAATTACAAACAATATACTTATGAATATACATCTGGACGAATAATTCTCATTACACCTTATATCATCGGCTGTTTCTGAAAGTAAAAACTCGAAAAATTGCATTCGTTGCGTACTTACGAATTATCTGTATCAAACGAATAAAATTCTAATAAACGAACAGAGCACAGCTCTCTCGAATCATATCCTAATTGGATGGCGATATCTCATTTAAAAAAAAATAAATAAGGAAATTCTAAAGAAAAAGTGTCTTTTGTTTGAATTTAGAGCATTCGTCTTAGAGTTCAACAATTTCTTGTCTGACAATAATTTTTTGAGGGGGAAAAAAAGAATGAAATGTGAATTATTTATTGAATTACCATTTGCATTGATTAATGAAAAGGAAAGCGCGTCTTTCTTCTGTGAAAATATAATGATGGTAGATGTAAAAAAGAAAAAAAAATCTATTAACCCTTTAACGCGCAGTGTTCCCGCTCTGGGAACACCAAACTCTGAAGTTTTGACTGTTGCCAGTCACGAAGAATAGATTTGATTTCTTTAAAAATAGTTGCAGGTGACATAGCTCCACGAGAATGCTTCACTCTTGAGCACGTCATTTCAAGTAAAAAAATGGTCACGATTCTTTTGAATAGCACTGACATCTGCTGAAAGATGGAAGAATGCGAGAACAGCTGGATAGATCGCCCGATGCTGAAAAAAGGGCAGCCGTTGCCATCACTCGACTTAACTACCAGCAAGAGGGCGGACGATCGAAACGTTCATCGTGTGCCACAGATCTAGAGACCCTTTTTTGAGGACAGCTGGCTGTGCCCTTTTTTCAGCATTGGGAAAGGATTGCGCCTCGAAGGGTTAATTGAGAAAAAAAAAATGAGCATCGAAAAGTATTACCAATATTTAAATCTAATTATTTTCATACATGTCTTGTTTGAACCATTCATAAATTTTAAAATCATATATATCCTTTCATAAATTTTAATGGAATTTTACAATTTTGATACAACTACTTACTTATAAAATTGCACAAATAATTTGAACTACGCAAATGGAGAAAGTTTTGTCCAAATGGAATCAAAATTTATTTTTTAGGAATTTTTAAGAATAATGACACTAACGAAATCAGAATTTTTGAATATTCTTATTTAGATTTTTTAAAATGTGACTTAGTAATTAAAAATTAATGGAAAACAGAACAGACAAAACTATGAATAAGAGAGATTATCAGTTTAAAATCAGAAATGGGAGGACTATATAAAATTTTTTTGGAATATAATATTTTTAAAAGAAACAGATGGGGACAGAGTTTTATACTTTTTGAAGGAAATAATAGTAAATGATAGAATGAATAGTAAAAAGAAGAAATTATTTTTATAATGCAAGCTACTTTAAATTCTTTATTTTATCTCATAAATAAACCACATCTATATGATTTAATGCACGGCTGAATTCTAAAACTAAATTCAAATTTTCCATTTCGGACCATACATCTAGTTTTGTAGGAATTTTTGTATCCCAAAAAACAAGAAAAACATTTCTTAAAATGATAATGGAAAACAAAATTTATATCACATTTTGTGTATTTTGTAGGCAAGTTTTCAGAGTTGGCTCAAACATCCTTGCACTATGGATCACGTATCCCTCTTATGAAGGTATCTGAACCATAATGAGAAGTAGCATGTAAAAAAATTCAACACAATGAAAATAGAATTTAAAAAAAAGAATATCAAAGAAAAATGCCAAAATTTGAAGAGTATTTTATTTTGGAATGCAAAATTAGAAAATAAATAAATAAAATTTGGCCTTACTAGCCCCAGTTTCTCCCACTATGCACGTGATAAATTGAAATCTGTACATTGGAATCAAAATTTCTCCATGATTTAAAAAAATAAAAAAATAGTAATAATAATAAAAAAACAAGAAAATTACATAAAATATAAATAGAAAATTATTTAATAGTATCTTAAAAGCGTAACCCTTAAAAAAAACGATTTGGGTCCCCAAGGCATTGAACAACAAACTTTTAATTTATCACTGGAAACTCACGTACTTTCTTCTTTCTAATCACTGATATAAGGCGACAAATAGGAAAAAGACAAAGTACAGCAAGATCAAGTAAAAGCACTTTAAAACTGCAAAATTAAAGTGTTCAATAAAGTAAAAGTAGTTTTAATGGAGACTTGTCAACATAAATGTTACTGGAAAAAAAGATTTGAAATATTGAATTAAATATTTCTTATTTCAATTAAAACAGATTCTTATTTAATATTTTACGTATTTTTATACCTTCATAAGTACCACGATTGTTATTAAAGATTGTTTATTAAAAATACAACATGACGATTCAAGGCATCTGCTATACATTTTAATTTTAAACCAATAGGAGTAATTGTCTAAAAATCATGAAGCATTTTTTGTCTGAAGTCTCGTTCAGCAGAGTTAACCCTTTGAGGCGCAACCCTTTCCCAATGCTGAAAAAAGGGCAGCCGTTGTCATCGCTCGACTTAACGACCAGCAAGATGGCGGAAGATCGAAACGTTCATCGCGTGCCACAGATCGAGAGACCCCTTTTTGACGACAGCTGCGTCAAAAAAGGATCTCTCGATCTGTGGCACGCGATGAACGTTTCGATCGTCTGCCCTCTTGCTGGTCGTTAAGTCGAGCGAGGACAACGGCTGCCCTTTTTCCAGCATAGGGCAATCTATGCAGCTGTTCTCGCAGTCTTCCATTTTTCAGCAGATGTCAGTGCCGTTAAAAAGAATCGTGACCATTTTTTGACGGGAAATGACGTGCTAAAAAGCAAAGGATTCTTGTGGAGCTCTGTCAACCTCAACTATTTTCATAGAAATCCAATCTATTCTTCGTGACTGGCAACAGTCAAAGCGCCAGAGTTGGCTGTTCCCAGAGCGGGTACACTGCGCGTTAAAGGGTTAAAAGAAAAAGAATTCTCACACGAGTCGGAGTTTAAAGACCAGTTTGAGTTATTCACCCAGAGCCGGTATCGGGCCTAGGTCCTGCTTGAACCTGTCTCATCTATGCATGACTTGAAACGTTATTAAAGCTTCACATTTATTTTGAAAGTTCTGTGTCATGGTTACAGCCCTGCTACCCACGAAACAGAAGTTTTTACCCGGGGAAGGGCAAAGCGGAGCGGTGGAAATAAGACGTGCGTCATTACCTCTGGACGTGGCTTCGGAATCCACTTTGACGTCCATACTCTGCCCTCGACGAGTCACGTGTAACGTGTGCCACTGATCGTCATTGAGACCCTGGCCTACAAAGAACACCTGGGGAAGAGAGAAAAAAGAACTTTATTAGAGAGATAACTTTTATTATAAGAAAATTGAAACGAACTATACTGAAACCAATAACACGTATATTATTTAGGATGGCAGGGCACGCCTACCAGGTAGAAATTATTTGATTGTGCGGGAGAAATATGAAATAGCGGAAAGCTTAAAAATAGGGTTAATTTTTAAAGTTAATATTCAGAAAACTTCTAAACAATTTGAGCTGGTTTTAAAATGATGATTTAAACAGACTGTAAGACTGTTTGAGATATAAAATCTAATCGACACATTTACATTTTACCAATTTTAACCCTTTAACGCGCAGTGTTCCCGCTCTGGGAACACCAAACTCTGACGTTTTGACTGTTGCCAGTCACGAAGAATAGATTGGATTTCTATAAAAAATAGTTCCGGGTTACATAGCTCCACGAGAATACTTTACTTTTTTAGCATGTCATTTCCCGTAAAAAATCATCACGATTATTTTGAACAGCACTGACATCTGCTGACAAATGGAAGAATGCCAGAACAGCTGGGATAGATTGCCCAATGCTGAAAAGAGGGCAGCCGTTGCCATCGCTCGACTTAACGACCAGCAGGAGGGCGAACGATCGAAACGTTCATCGCGTGCCACAGATCTAGAGACCCTTTTTTGACGCAGACTGGCTGTGCGGCACAGGCCAGGCTGTGAGGCTCTGATTTCACATGCACACGATATTTTAATTAAAAAACAACCTTACAAATAATCTAAACAAAAAAAAATCGTTATTCTTTTACTTTTTACTTCAAGAGTCTGAATCATTTAATAAACATGCCAAATATGGCGACCTAGATATGCTTAAATTTTCACTCATTCCACTGCGGGGTTACAATTACGAAATGGCGAAGCGAAAAAATGAGCCTCTTGAGGCACGTTTTTTTTTTCGATATTTCCTAAAATAATTCGAATTTCTAAAAAGTCGCTTCGCGGTATGTTGGGACCTGTCCTGGAGAATTTCCATACATAATTTGCTAGGTCTAGGATCACCCGTCTAGGAGCTACGCGAGACACAGACAAACTAGCTAACATTTTGCAGTTTGTTTTATTTATATAGATTTCAGTGCCGTACTCAGAGAAACTTTCGAAGGGAATCGAAATAGCGGAAAAGACAGAATTTTGCACAAAAACATTTCATCATTATCATTTTGTTAACAAAAATTTCGGAGGGGGCTCCTTTCCTTTTGGACCACGACCTTTATATACACACTGAAAAAATGTTTCGTTGAATCAACAAAAGTTTTGTTAAATCAGCAAATATCTCCGGTTGAAACAGCGCCAATGAATTTTTTGTTAAATTAAGAAAACAATTTTGTTATTTCGACAAACATTTTATCAATTTAACCAAAGAATTTGGTTAAAATAAATAAATTTTTGTTAATTAAACAAAACTATTTGTTTAAATGGTTTATTCGGTTAAAATCAACCATATTATTTGTTTGAGTCAACAAAGTTTCTCTTAATTCGTGTGTTCATGATTCATTTAACAAAATTATTTATTTTAATTTGATTTGTTATTTTTTTAATTCACCAAGTTAAAAAGAGGTAAGGCTAATTAATTTGTATATTAACTACACTTTACATTTTTAGTTTAGTGTTTTTATATACCTACAATTTTAGTATAAAGTAATTCAAGTCACTTTTATTTTGCTGTTGTTGATAAGACAGTTAGCCAGTCAGAATCGCTCTGCGGTTCATGGAGAAAATGTATCTTCAATACTAAATAATGCAAGATTGCAGTTTAATTAAAAAGAAAGCGTTCAAGAAAGCTTAATGTGCTATTTTATGGAGCTGTCTTGCTTTCACTACACACACACACATGCATGGATATACATCCAATATAATTTGTAATTTCCACGCGCAGTTTCAGATTTAATGCTAAAGGTAAAAGTTATCGCAATCGACAGTGAAAACCAAATATTTCGCCCTAAGTCTTTTCTCCTCCTGCCCTTCCATCTGGCAGTCTTCAATCTCTAAAAGGGTGTTTTGTTTATATAGTCTCAGCGCGAAAGACTAATTAATTTACACTCTGACTTAAATTTTCCCCCTTTAACATTCCAAATCCTGAAGAGTTGTCATGAAAGTTTCAATAAAAATGCAGAGATATTTTATCAGGTACATGTACGTCAAAGAAGTTTTAACTAATAGTTTTAACAAATTTGCCCAACGGTCAAAACATGAGTTTTTTTTTAAACAAAGCTTTATAAAAAACACTAAAATAAAAATGTAAATTTTTATGAATATATAAAGTAGTTAGACTTACCTTTTAAACTTTCAATTAACTATAAAAAGAAAAATCCAATTGAATATTTTTGTATTTGATATCACTCATTAAATGTATTGGCAGACATTTGAAGAGTTCGAAAAAAACCTGGTCGCCAGGTCGACTAAAAATTATCCCTTAGTCGTTTTTCCCCCATTAATATAATTCAATATATATGTGACTCCTAAAAGTGTTTGCTGGCTCTTAATGTTTTACAGCACTTTGTAACTTCTGGGCTTAACGTAAATATTCCAATATCCATGTACGTTCTGCATTTTCTTCTCCTCTTCTGGCTAACATCGTACTGTGCTCCTGCGTAAGTCCTTGGCACATGCGTATATTGACTGTTCAACAATTTCAAATGCTATTGGTTCTGAGTTTGACAAAAAAAAAAGTTTTGTTTGCAAAGCAACATTTTGTTAAATAAATTTGGTTCAATCAAACAATATTTTGTTTAATCAACAAAATGAAACTATTAACCTAATTTAATCAAAGAAGTTTTGTTAAATTCTACAAAATATTTTTAGCGTGAATCCTTCATCAATTTGGTTGTTATTCAACTGAGAGACCATCTTTTGATTTTTCTTAAAAAAAAAAAAAAAAAAAAAAAAAAAAAAAAAAAAAAAAACAACCTTGAAATTATACATTTTTTCCAAGTTTCTGAGATTATTTCGGAAGATACTGCGAATTCTTTATTCCCCAGTTTTAAGGGTTATTTTCGAATTGAGAACTGTTATGAAGGTTGCGAATTTTTCGTCTGATGTCCGTTCCCTTTAAGTCAAATTTAGGTTTGTTATAAACCAGGAAAATAAATTTTTTAGCCGTAAGACTTTTTACAATGAGAATGAGAAAATAAAATTCCATTTGCAATTTCGCGTAATTTCAAATAGGCAACTTAAGATCTCATTTTTCTAAATGATCAAATCATGTATTATAAAATTAATGACATACAGCTTGTTCACATTTAAGTTGACCGACTTATTTCCGCAACTATTAGTCATACATGCATACTCGTATTTAATACTATGTATTTAAATGCAGAATGAAGATCTTAAAATTATAAGCGGAAAAAAACTGGAAAAATAGGCAATCTACATTAAATTTGTACACATCTTTACATTTTATTTAAGGAATCTCGCCCCTACAAAAATGCTGCTAATAAAAAAAGTTCTACGATTAATATTAACAGAGATATGAAACATAGAATGTAGTGACTTAAATCACCTAACGCACGAGGTCATTTAAATAGTTTCAGGAGCCGTCCACAAAATGAAATACAGGAGAAAAGGCCATTACGTCCGGAATATTATTCGGAAATCAAACTTGTGTTTAAGTTCTATCAATACCTCTAACGGAGTAACAGAATAACTCACGAAGACGTTGAAAAAATCATGTTTGAGAAACATTTGTTTAAAACTGTTACAATAAATACTTCAACATTTCCATGGTTAATATTTTACTGTGTTACGTATTTTCTAAATCAAATTCAAACACATAACCTAAATAATGCTCGCGCTGGATAATGCCAGTGGAAATATTAACCCGTAAACTCAGCACCGTATGTCATGTCAAAATTTGTCAAATCGAAGAGTTATTCAAGCAAAACACTACTAATGAGTGAAAGGCGATGTATGATCTATCTTTCTATCCTAGGATTAGTAAAGTGCTTATCCCAGCAAAATTGATGTTCTCATGTCTAGCAAATTAGATCTTTGACGGTTTTATTAACTGGTGTAACTAACGGCATGATTGCGTCAATTATTCTAGAGCTCAAAAAGATAATTTTATTATCAGGTTTTATCATCGGGAGTTGATGAAATGGATCGTAAAGCTAATGAGAAGACTTCTTTTTCTGTTCAGATAGTCAATAAATGCAGTTTTATAGGATCGTATACCACTTTTAAAAACCTTTGTATCTAAAGAACTCAGATTTTAAAAGTTGTTAACTATAATGTGCAAATTGATATTTGCACACCATCGTTAACAATATTACACATTACACTGAACGCAGTGAAATTTTATTTTGTAATTTAAAGTTTGTTAAAAATCTGCTTGTTGTACTTGTAGCCCATAGAAATCCATAGAAATGTTGTAGCCCATAATCTTTTTGTTGTAGCCCTTAGCCCATTTGTCCAATAGAAAGGTTAGTTTTATTTCTGTGTCAGTTGAGGATATATTTTTAGCATACCAAAGAGTTTCTGAAATGTTTGTGAAACAATTTAGGATAAAAACTTTATTAGGATTGTTCTAAGAATATGAAAAAACACTATGATCAGTCTTGCAGCAAAACAAGCGTTCTTTAATAAATTTTATACTTGCAATGTAAAAAATAAATAAAACAGTCGTTCAAATGCCTTTTTGACAAATTAGGATGAAATTATGGAGTTTTACTGGGTATCTTGCAGATCTGCATTTCAGCGTTAAAAAGTTAAGAAGCCTTCTTCCAAGAAAAAGTGAAATAATTTAATTTTGATTTCATATGGATTATTCAAGATTGAAAGCAATGTTTTTGTTTTTGATTATTCAAAAAACCTGAACTAATTATGTACATTTTTAAAACTTAAGAAAGCTTTATCTGCTGATGGTAATCAAAAGTATGGACACATTTGGAGTCTGAATTTTGTTGAGTGCTTCCACTACTTTGTGTATTGTCTGCACAAATCATCCGAAGGTACGGACAAAAATACGTTTAAATAGCTTGATTTTGGACCCACCGAGGATATAAACAAAAATATGCTTGTCTACTATTGGTATCTTTTTGAAAACGTTAGCAAAACTTGGGAAATTTTAATTGCTTCTGCTAAAGTGGTTTGTCATCTCACCATCTAACCTTGATGATCTGATCACAGTCTGTATTGAAGATGGTTCCTTATACCAAAATGACACGCTATTCTTATGCGAATTTGTAGAACGTCATAATTTTCTAGTTTTTTGCTTTCATGCAACTTAACTTTTCTATATAACATTTCTGTTGCACAAATTATATATGCACAGGTAGCTTGATATATTACTGTTATGTGTTTGCTTTCCAAATTTTTGGAAACCATTGTAGTCAAACTGGATTTCAATTTTATACTCGAATGTGAAATCTTAACGAGGATTATGCAACACGTACTATTCTTTGGCCTACCTTTAGTCTGTAGTAAATCTATGATCCTACCACGAATTAGAGATTCATAAAAACATCTGGCTCCAGACGGAAGGTGAAAATTCCATCAATAGAATAAGGATGGAAGAAGTCATTTGGCAAAGTGAAAATGGCATTTTTACACTATTAATGTTGAAACTGTTTGTCTTGAGCTGTTCTAGAATCCATCGTCGGACTATAGAGAAAATGTGGTCACACATTATTAGTTAGGAGTGCATCAACCATAATTCATGGTGCTTGTTTGCTTAGCTCAGCATTACTTACAGTTTTTATGTCACCGAAAAGCTGAACAAAACCATTTACGTAATAATGATACAGCATTCACAGAACTCTGGAAATGTTTTGAATGCCTGAGAAATGTTATGTAAACTGCTTTTGGCTGACATATTGAAATACTGAGAAGACTTCGGAATGCTGAAATTAGATCTGCCCATTACCTATTTAAGAAGGCAAGAATTATAAGCACTTGCAATAAGAAATTAAACATCACTTCATGCAGTGGCCCAAGCACAATCTTAACTAGTTGTGCTTGGCCCAAGCACAGCTAGTTAAGATTGTTTTCCCCCAAAAATGTTCAATACGAAATACAAAGGTGTTCAATAGGACTGGTAACGGTCATGTAATTGTACTTTTAACTCTGATTTAGCAGCTGGTTGTATTTTTACACCTGAAGAATGAGTTGCAAAATTAACGTTCTGATAAGGGCTATGATAAGCTGGTGCAGTGATGGGTAAAATGTCTCAATGTGCATGATAATGTTAAAAATCAGTATAAAATGTACTTATCTATCCACGAAAAGTTTGAAGGTAAGCAAATAAATAAACAAACAAAAATCTGTGTATGAAAGTATTTTAATTTGTCCGCTCAAGAAAAAACATTTACGATTTACGAACAATAAGAACCGTTTCTCCTAAACCCTAGATTACATAAATAGATTTTTTTAAATAGAGCATAATCGAAATTATTATTTAAATCAGAATCATTTCATTTTCAACCGCTTCTGGATTATTCTGAAAATCGAATAAATGACTTTTCGAGAAAACAACTTATTTTTTGGGCAATGCATTACGTAAGTAATCTGGCACGTTAAATAAAATGTTTAAAGAAGAATAATGAACACAAAGAAGGAATTTGTTCATGAAGTGTAAAAAGATTAAACGTTAAAAAAATATTTAGTTAAATATATCGGAAATGAAGCATAAAAATAAAGCTTGATCAATTTTTAGATATCTTATTTATTATCTTCAGATGAAAACGCCTTTTTCGTGAGAAATTCATAAGGAGGAAATAAAAAAACAGAGCAGCTAAAATTGCAGAATTTTTTAGGTTAAAGGATGAGACAAGAAAAATCTCTTAGTTGCTTAAGACTCCTATATCAACGTTTAAAAATGTATATGGTATAAAAAAAATGCTGATTAATCAATATGCGAACAAAGCAGCAAAACAAAAAGATAAATATTCTAACTAAAATAAAAGTACGATAGTTAAATGTGAAAAACTGGGAAATTTGATTAATATTCTTAATTTATACTGTGTTAGCTTAAAAGGTATCTTAATTGGAATAAAAGAATATTGATTATGCAATTTCTATTACATAAAAGGAGATTGTGCTACCTTTGATTAATTTCTAATAATAATGGGAATTACTTTTTTATAAATATCGATAACCAACATTATCTTAAACAAGTATCTTCCCGCCTACTGAATTCAACTGAAGTTTATTCTGCATTACACACCTACATCAAAAGAATGAAAAATTATGGGGAACCGAGTGGGTCAAAAATACGTGAAAACTTTAAAAATTTATTTAAAAAGAACGTATAATAGTAATATAAAAAAAATATTTTTGCACAAATAGGATTACAGGGAGATCAGATTTCTGTTTAATGAAAAAAAAAGGCTGTAGTTCGCAATGTTACCGATAGATGGCACTAATATACACAAAATGAACAAGTTTAGGATCCAAAAAATCCGATCTCTCTCTAATCCTATTCATGTAAACCGCATTTTTAAAATCATTATTTGCTCTTTCTTAATGAATTTTCTGAAGATTTTGTGAAATTCGGAGGCACCTGGGTGCATCAGATTTCAACCTCTTCATACCTGACATAAATATCACACGTCAAATTAAAGAGCAATCTCATAATTACTTTGAAAAAACCCTATTATATTTAAATGACAAGCAGAAAGCGCATTTTCAAATAATTTTTGGAATAAATGCTTCATTCCCAATCTCAGTTTCAGCAGTAAAAAGTTTTTATCCCCCTTAAAGTAAGACTCAAGACACTTTTAAAAGTAAAGGAGTTCCTACAAGTTCCTTTCAGTTATTTGAATTTCGCAAATTCACAAAAACATTAACAAATTCGACTTCGGAAATTTCCTTAACATTCAAATATTCTTTTGTGTAATGGCAAACAAATATAAAATGTATGCGTCAGTGTGTAGGATTTGCACATTCCCATGCGTTAACATAATTCATTCAAAACTGAAACATGGACGCACATGTACGTCTATTCATAACTACAAAAATATCTTAAAGAATCGCTAAGAATGGAAAGAAAAATGTCCATTTATGTGTACCTCGGGACCGAAGCTGTTAAGGATTCATTAAAAAAGAGGAAACAACGATTAAAAAATTGTGGTTTATATAAACAGGATTAGAGAGAGATCGGAGATTTTTGGACTGTAAACTTGCTTCATTTAATGTGTGTCAGCGTCATCTGTCGGTAACGTTTTGAATCAAAACGCTTTTCTCATAAAAAAAAAAAAAAAAAAAAAAAAAAAAATCAGTCTCCCTGTAATTTTATTCATGTAAACTACAAATATTTTCTCATAATTTATTCTTAATAAAAAAATTTAGCTCGAACTGTTGACACATCATTAAAGATATGCTCATGTAAAACGGAAGAAAGGAATATTAGTACAGTATACTCCATTATCCTTTTAGTACTGAAACGACAGTTAAGTGATATCATAAGTTTAAAGAATACGGCACAATTTAACTTAAAGAGAGTTCCCTTTCTCCGATAAAGTGATTGTATCTGTCACAAAATGTTAGCAAAAAACCCCTTTAGCTTATATTTATATGTCTACACGTAAATATTAACTGTCCAATAATTCTGCAACATACTGTTCTATTTCATAAAGACCGAAAAGAGAAAAATAAACAAATAATTTCAGTCATTGTTTCGCATAATAGAACTTATGGACGCTTTTGATATCAGTTAAGAAGAATCAGAAAATAACCTTTCGTCTCTGATATGATCATCTTACAAAATGACAGATGTAGCTAGTCACATGATTAACTAAAAACTGTCATCATTTATACAATGACTGTAGCATTATGTTTTTTGCTAAAATACACTTAAGAGATCAAACCCCTTTGTCTGTAACTTTTTCAGGACAGTAACTTTCTGACTGGTTGTTTTAAATGATGCAGTTGATGATGGCAAAGACGGATTCCAGTTGTTTGCTATTTCTACTCTAATGGAAGTTATTGTCTGAAAGTCAGGAGTTTGCCTGAAGGAAAAACAACGATGATAGGATATTCATCAATTAATCAAATAGATAGATCTATTCGTCAATCGACCATTTCTGAATGGGAGCAGTTAATTTACTGATTTTCTATTTAGGTATTCCTAATGTTAGTCATGAAGTGCCACATTATTCTTTTTCAAATAACTGCGAAAGTGGATTTTTAACGCAGAATTCTTACTGATTTACTGTGACGAAAATTCATTACGTACATGTTTCTAGAAAGAATGCTTGCAAAACAAAATTCAAACAAATACGATTGTTTATAGATTCACAGTAGTACCTCTTAGCTTTAGCTATCAAAACAAGTCTCAGAGAATTTACTCAATTATTCCCCATTATTTATCATTAATGTATTAAGATTTGTAATAAATTTCTAAAAGAAATACGCGATTCTTTAAAAAATTCAATACTTCTTAATATATTAATTTTACGCTTGTAATTATTTTGCTTTGTAGAATTAATTAGAAATCTTGCGGGAAAACTTAAAAATAATGATGATTAACAAACAAACGAACACTTTTCACCTTAAAAAATTACAGCGACAAAATTAATGTTCATGCATGTTACCCTGAAAAAAAAAATCTGATGTGTCCAACACATGACTTCCTTGCACGTCTATTAATTCAAAAATGTTTTTTACGCACTTCCTCTAAACTTATTTGTTTGAAAGAGATAAAATATCAATAATAGTAAGGTATAGCGATTTCTAGCCAAATATTTCGATATCACCAAGTTGAGTTCAATTTGAAAGATTTCCTTCTGACACTTTATTTGGCGATATTTCACCAAAAGCCGACAAACTTGAGATAGTTTGCGAGATTTGGGGGATAGCCAAAGTAGTCATTGACCACTGAATTTCAATGAATTGAATGCATCCATACACCTTAATGTATTTAAAGTCATTTGGCTCACCCTGTAAATAAATTCCTAGTCGATTGCTGTCAAAAAAGATATTGAAAACAGTTAGATATTATAATATAGTTCTAAATACAAAAGTTCAAAATTCTACGGGTTAAAGTTTTAGAGTTATACAAAATACGAAATAATTTTTGGCGCCAAATTTGGCGATATTTCGGCGAAACTCGTCAATGTCGACGATATTTGGCGATATTTTAAGCATGGACCAACAATGACAGATTATCGCCAAATTTGGCGATATTTCGCCAAAACTCGCCAAGAACGATGACAAATGGCGATACTTTGGGCATGGACCAAATGACTGACTATCGCCAAATTTGGCGACATTTCGGCAAAACTCGCAAAGGTCGAGGACAAACGGCGAGATTTTGGGCATGTACCAAACAATGACTGACTACAATTGTATTATATTGAAGATTTCCATAGACATTAAAGTACTGAAATTCTTTTTTGGTGGTCCTGTAAAGAAACTCCAGTAGATTGGAACCAAAAATCGAGATGCACAACTAGATGTTACAACAATCTTACATATGAAATTTCATAATAGTTTTTGAGATTTGAGAGTTAAATATGCACACACATACACCAAAAGTCGCCAAGCTTGGCGACTTTTGGCATAGTTCTTGAGGGAGGCACGTGACCGTGGTCGGACCATTACCTAACTTATGTGGTAGGACGGTATTGTGCTTGAAATGGATGAATGCCCCTAAAATTGCCATTGACCGTAATGTATTGGAAATCTTTTGAGTGTTCCTGTAGCAGAACTGTAAATGATAAAGACACTTTTTTTAATGGAGAAATTCATTTTCTAACTCTTTACAGCATATATCACTCCTGAGTCGTTTGAAATAGCCCAAAACCTCTAAAAAACGCTTTGATGAATGTCGGCCCAAAGAGCGTAATGTATTTCGAATCTTTTAGGCGGTTCTGTAGATAAACTGTCCAGTCGAATGGAACCGAAACGGGAGGTGCACAACTAGATGTTACAACAATCCTAAATATAAAGTTTCGACATTCTACGCCTAATAGTTTTTGAGTTAGGCGAGTTTAATGAATTTCGGCACATAGAGCGTAATGTATTTCGAATGTTTTGGGCGGTCCTGTAGATAAACTGTCCAGTCGAATGGAACCAAAAGGGGAGGTGCACAACAAGATGTTACAACTATCCAAAATATAACGTTTCGACATTCTACGCCTAATAGTTTTTGAGTTAGGCGAGTTTAATGAATTTCGGCCCATTGAGCGTAATGTATTTCGAATGTTTTGGGCGGTCCTGTAGATAAACTATCCAGTCGAATGGAACCAATAGGGGAGGTGCACAACAAGATGTTACAACTATCCAAAATATAAAGTTTCGACATTCTACGCCTAATAGTTTTTGAGTTAGGCGAAGTTAATGAATTTCGGCCCATTGAGCGTAATGTATTTCGAATGTTTTGGGCGGTCCTGTAGATAAACTATCCAGTCGATTAGAACCAATAGGGGAGGTGCACAACAAGATGTTACAACTATCCAAAATATGAAGTTTCGACATTCTACGCCTAATAGTTTTTGAGTTAGGCGAGTTTAATGAATTTCGGCCCATAGAGCGTAATGTATTTCGAATCTTTTGGGCGGTCCTGTACATAAACTATACATTCGATTGCGACCAAAAGGGGAGGTGCACAACTAGATCATAGAACAATCCTAAATATCAAATCTCAACATTCTACGACCAATAGGTTTTGAGATATGCGAGTTACATACATACGTACGTACGTACGTACGTACGTACAGACGGCATGGAAAAACTGACCACAATAGACTCGCCGCTGGTCAAAATGAGTTGCAGACGCGTTAATATGATCGTGCATGCTAGCCTACGATGAGATGCATCGAAAAAATTCTTAAAATTAAATTTAGAGGTAGTCAAAATCGGTTTTTTTGTCGAAATTTGGCCCCCAAAATTTTTCGGGATCACATTACTTCCTTATACTACGTACAAGGAAGTAATAATGCTGAAGTGTTAGACAAATATTCATAACAGATTTCATAAACAATGTGTTAAGTTTTAGAGTATTGCATTATTCAAAACAAAATGGGATTAATAATTATTGATTGTAGTTGAGAGTTTCTTTCAAAAATGGCAATCTATGATCAGAAATGTAATTAACATTTTAATATGTTTTTCATAGTGCTTTATTAACGGGTGCATGAACACAATTTTGCATTCTATCAACCCTTAAAGTTTTACAGAAGAATTCTGTCACATTTCTGCATACACAACACACTAACTGCTTTAGGGTCTTTAAAAAATTAAGACGGTGTAGTAAGAATTATGACAGTAAATCCCTACCTTATTTCCGTCGCCAAGATTCAATACAAGCTTCATTCTTCCTGCTTCTAAGGCCGCAGAAAGGTGAGTTGTAGATTTCTCGGACACAGTGGTGAACAGCAGTCCACTTGGCCTAGTTGTTTTCATTCGTAGTCTGATATCTTCAGCCTGTGTGGGACCTTCTGCCATTGTTATCCGCATGTATTCTGTGCCATCGAAACTGAGAGTTGTAGCATCTGAAAATGAAATAGACATCCAGACAAAATAGCTATAAGCGTGTAGGTTGACTTGATTACTAACTGATAGTAGTAAGTATATATGAGTCGTGAAGTAATGCAAACGCATGTGAAATAAAAATGCACTGTCAAAAATATTTTCCGTATGAAGTTCCTTTTCCACAGTTTTAATGGAAATCAGGCCCTGCTGGAGATATTTGTCTGGGCAAATGTTATTCTGATTAACGATTAGTTGCGCTTTTTGGCCATTATGCGCTTTAACAGCTGTATATCCCAATCTGTCATCTTGGATTTTAGTCCATTGTTATGACCTAGGTCAGGGGTGGCGAACTTTTATGAATTAACGTGCCATTTTCAATAAAGAAATGTTTAATGAGGCCATAGACGTGCTGTCAAATAACATTGACTTTGTGACCGTTCGATCGTGGTACTTCATAGTAAACTTTGTTATTTTTAATTAAATGCAAACGGTTTTGATCGGTGGTGTGCCCAAAATATTGTGTCGAGTGCCACCAATGGCACGCGTGCCATTGGTTCGTCACCTAGGCTAAAAGGGAGTTGAGTCAAATAGAGTGAACAGCAAAATGACAGTCTTCACTAGCACAGAGAAAGGAAATTTGAAACAACCAGGGGATGAATGGGAATCGAACCCACGACCGTACGCTTCAGCGATTAGTGTAGCGGTGACAGGTCGTCAATCTCTAAGTCACCGGCTGCCATAACTGTTATGATGTGAAATGGGGTGTTGGGGATAACGAGTTCAGTTGTATTCATAAGCACATGAAAAATCGTTACGCTTAAAACAGCAGGGGTCTTTATCTCCACTCACCTTTTGCACATACCGTTCCCGAATAGCTGGTGTGTGAGCAGTCGCATGTAAAATGATTCCATCCTTCCATGCACAAGCCTCCGTTCAGACACGGCTGACTGTCGCACTGTGGAGTCGAGGTGTGGCACGCTGGACGTATGCTTCCCGAATCTTGCTTCTGACTGACGCCTGCGATGTCCACTGCCCTTCCGTTGATGACAAGGTCTCGCATGCAACCGACGTATCCGTAGCGAAGACTTCCCGACCACAGTTCGCTTGGAATCAAGACCCCTTGGGCACTGGTCCCCACGCCACCGATGTACAGCGGTCCTTCCAAGTCCAGCTGGTTAGAGTTTCCTGAAGAAAAGGCAGACGAGTGGGATTAATCATTCAGAATGCATAGATTATAAATAGGAAGGGCCATTTTCAGTTTCTATGCGAGAAGAGACTGACCTACTTCTCCTTTTACATTAAGATTTTGCGAGATGTAGCAAAAGCTTTTTTAGCTATGATGTGATACGACACAGAGATTTTCAATTGAGAGATTTTATGTGATACGAGACAGAGATTTTTCAATTGAGAGATTTTTCAATTGCTATACGAGAAGAGACTGACCTACCTCTCATTCTACACTGAAATTTTGTGAGACGAGTCAAAAGCTTTTTAATTTGTTATGCGATACGAGACAGAGATTTTCAGTTCCCATGCGATAAGAGACTGACCTACTTCTCATTCTACACTGAGATTTTGTGAGACGAGACAAAAGCTTTTTAACTTATGCGATACGAGAATGAGATTTTCAGTTCCCATGCGATAAGAGACTGACCTACTTCTCATTCTACACTGAGATTTTGTGAGACGAGGCAAAAACTTTTTAACTTATGCGATACGAGACAGAGATTTTCAGTTCCCATGCGATAAGAGACTCACCTACCTCTCATTCTACACTGAGATTTTGTGAGACGTGGCAAAAGCTTTTAAACTTATTATGCGATACGAGACCGCATTTTTTTTTTTTTTTTTCTATTCAGGCCTTTCCTAATTATAAAATGTTTTCCAACGTCAATACAATGTTGGTGCTCATTCTATTCATAGTGAGTAAAGAAACGCTGTGTTGTTTATGCTGTTGTTGTTGGATTACGGCCAATTGCCTGCATTTGGGATCTAGGCCGAGGGGAGTGGTGCCCTCCTTGGAGGTGTTTCTAAGGGGGTTTCTAACTCGTATTTTTGCGAAGTTTCGGAGGAACCTCGGAAAACTCCGAATGTATAGGTCGGCGGACGCGACCTGGTTTTGAACCAGGCACTTTCCGTCTCCCAGTTCAGTTTGTGTTTGCTGTGTTTTAAGGCAAACCTGCATGCGGGGTATCTGCCTAGGATGGGGGGTTTCCTTGGTAGGAAGACTTTCTAAGGGGTTCTAACGCGTATTCACGCTACATCTGGAGAAAACCTACCAAAACTCCAGACAGTTAGATCGACAGCCGCGCGATGGGACCCGAACCCGGGACCTTCACACCTCAGTCGTCTACCCTTTTCAGTGGCACAACCACTGTGCTATGGTGAGGCCTCTCCCAGTTCAGAGCGCTATGCACTCGGCCACTGGTGGAGTGAGAACGCTGTGAAGCATAGTAAAAATAGGAATGTTCCTGTTCTGTAAAAAAGCCACAACATTATGCGTGACATTTACAGTAGGGAATTTTCAACAGTACATACCAATCAAATATTTACATTTCGATGTAAGTCAGGAATATTTACGAGAGTTAGAGCACGAACAGGCACGCAGGTAGTGATGCTGAAGTTATAGGAAATTTTCTACTTTTTTTAAATGTGGAAGTAGCTACCGTTTTTAGGCTTTCATCTTTCAGCACAGACAGTGGTGGAGGAAAATATCGTTTGTAAGGTAAAAGGGAAGTGAAGATAATTAAGTAGAAAGAGTTAGGGCATTACCCGATTACTCTGTGATGTGACATTAGTACAGAATTTCATTAGTACAGAAGTCTTATACTGCATCGTTTGGGAGTGGTACAAAATGAAATGTATCGATTTTGTTTTTAAAAATGTCTTAATTCTAAGCTTAAAGCTTTAGTTAGATGAGGTTTCACAAAGCATTTCTCCTTCAATGTAGTTACTGCAGTGTGATCCAACATAAATATTTTGAATTTTTTTAGTGATGGCTCTAATTTCTTTCTATTGTAGGAAGTTACTGCCAAGCAAAATTTACTGGAACTTTTTATTTTTCTTTATCTCTCGATTTGCATGTTTTTATTTTGTTACACTTTTATCAAGAATTACATTGTTACATAAGATAAGCTCTAAAAATTGAGAGTACAGTTAGGTACTGATATATGTATAATATAAATTTCACGAAAAATTAATGACACAAAGCAACATAAATAAAACTGACGGCTAATAATAATTGGAAATATTCTTGAGAGTTTTTGTGATACAAAAGAAATCTGTTTTAACCCTCTGAGCTTCCTGGAAATGGGCAAATAATATAAACTTGTTTTTACGGCAAAATTTTCATGTAGCTTTATAAAATAATACAAAAAATAAAATTTTGATAGGAAGATTTGTAATTATTAAAAAACAAGTTCCTAAATTACATGGAAGCTTCAATATCGGACCATACTTTATGATACCTGACTGTTATAAATAATTTAAGTTATAGATGCATTGCAGTGAAAACTGGAACAAAGTTGACGGGATTTTACGTCTCAGCCGCCTGGAGGGTTAAAATACCCTACGCAAGTGTACAGAATAAACAACAATGCGCGATTTAGGTGATTTTAAATTTTAGAAATACATTTTATAAAAACTTATAAATGCGGTCAGAATAAAATGCTACCTGCAGGGTTATACTCGCAGATTAATATTAAAAAGTCCATCAGAAGTATAAATCTTCCACTAGAAATGCTAACGATCTTTGCTTAATTTGCAAGTATAATGTTGAAATATTAAAAGAAAAAGAGAAGAAAGTGCATACTTTCCTAAGAACATCTTTAGTATTTTTATGCTTTATGAGCTTTCCTGAAGCTTAATTTACAAATCTCTACCCTGCTTTATTACAGGAGTCTTATTGAATTCACCTAGTCTTAGAGGAATTGATAAATTAGTTTTCATTCGAAATCGCACAATATTCTCTTAATAAGCTCATTCACTGACGGGTGGGTCCTAAGTTATTATGCGTAAACAAATTGACTGCATTTCATTTACCTCCAGCCAAATTACCTGATGCCGATATTTTAAATTACAATGCACGCATATCTTAATCATTACTAATGCGAGAAGCTGCAGGGATTTTGAATTTTAATCCAGTTTCATTTCGACATTAACCTGCAAATGAGGATGAACAAATGTATTTTTTTACGATTCCTAAGGCATTAAATGAAACGCCATTAATTGGAAATAGTTAATTCTACTTTGCGACATGGATTCTAGTATTTCCATTTTGTTGAATTTATTTTGTCTATTTTATTAATTTAAGTCATTTCAAATAAGTAATTTGTCGGATAGTAATTGATCAAAAATTCACTTTTATTTCATTTAAACTGATTCTTTCTTTTTTTTTTTTAATAATGTGGTATAAATGAGCATGTATGTCAGATAATTTGTGATGGATTTAGACTTAAGTTAAAATAAATTTTCATAAAAGTATTCCTTCATTTACGACATAATTAGTTTTTTAGTTAGAGGATCTCGATTTGATTACCTTAATTTTAGATATGTTTGAAATTTTCAAATTTTATTTTCATAAATAAAACAAATACAATGGCGCACAAAGGATTTTCTATCAGAGGGGATCCAGCCCGCAAATCTGTGATACCAACCATCTGAAAACGTTCAGAATAATTTTTATTTTTCCCTGATCAATTTTATGCAGACCCTCTGTATTTCAATATACTTCAACATCATGTTTTTGAATTATGCTTAAGAAAAACTTATATTTTGCGAAAATGTCAAGGACTACGTGATAAGTTGAACCCTTTTGGGTGGGGTCCAGACCCCTCTGGCCCCTCCCTTGTGTGCGCTACTGAAGCAAAATGATGAACTAGCATAGATCGCAATTAGATTCTATGAAATCCATCATAATGATTACACCGGTCAACAAAAGAAATTTTTTGGGGGTTTCTGTTATGCTTAAATTCTGATTCTAGACATTGAAAAACACTTAAATTTTCATTTTTAGTTCTTAAAGTTTGCTTTTGTCTGCGGATTTACGTCGATAAGCATATTTACATTTATTTCATAAACGAAAGATGGCAGCACTTTGATTAACCCGAAAGTAAACTGTATTATTATAATAATATTGTATGTAATATTTAGTATGTAATATTTTTATTTTATCAACACAATGATGCAAAGTAATATAATAAAAACTGTAATTGATTGCGTCTGAAAAAATGATGATTTATGTTACAAGAATACTCAATATAATAATTATTTTACATTTATATGTTATTGTTTATCACAAATCTTGATTAAAAACGACTTTAAATTCAGCAAAAACTTTTCTGATCATAATTTGAGTGGAATTATGAAAAAAATATAAAAATCAGTGATTTTTGCCAAAAAATTGAAAAATTGCTTTAATTTCTACAAAAGCAAACTTTCATTGAAAAAAAATATTTTCCTTAGTTTTGGCGTAGGAAAACTAAAATTTAACATGTAGAAGTCAGACCCAAAAATCGTGTGACCGGTGAATGGTTTTAGTAATACAGTGAAACCCCGATCCATCGTTTTCCCGTATTGATCGTTTTATTTCTAGGGTCCTTGCACAAATTGTGTTTGAATAACTTTAAAGAAACCTGCATGTATCGTTCATCAAAAAGAGACTTTACAGCTTTCATCGTTGTAATTTTTTTCTCCTGACCAAAACAAAATTGAAGGTTAAGTGAATACACAAGGCACAGAAACTATAGCTGCTTCTTGGTATGATTTCTCTGCTTGATGATGATCAGATGAGCAGTGGTTACGTGTTCAAGAGGATGTGTCATCAGCGTGAAATTTAATAATGATATTTTCATTAATGAAGACGTTGAGGCATGCGGTATCCTAATTATGGAAGAAGTAGGTGATGATGCAAAAAAGGAAAATAGTGGAGAAACAGAAGATAACGCTCACGCCGATGAAGCTGAGCCTACACTAGTACTTAGTTGGTTTGAAGTAATAACGGTACTTGAAGCAGTATGAACTTTTTTATGCAAACATGAAATCACAGAAGAGGTCCAGAAAAACATGAATCTTGAAAATGTACTGTTTAATTTGAAATTTGATGAAAACATAAGTTGGTGATTTATTTTTAATATGTATCAATTTTTATCTTCCACTTATTTGTATATTACAATTTTGTAGCAAATTAGTATTTGTTGGTCACGCAGAGCGCTGTCATTGCGTGTATACATAAAAACATTGCTTTCTTCGTATTTTGACTTAAACCCGCATTCATCGTTTCGTATTCATCGTCTTTTCCTACGCACCTGATGAAAAACGATGAAAAGAGGTTCCACCGTATTAATTACTGATTATTTCTAGTAGAAAAATAACATTTGCTAGTAGAATTGCATCGATAAAATTACACTGGCAACGAATTATTAACTAAAGTGATGCGAAAAAAAAATGGCAAGTCGAGACGAATCGGTTAAGAAGCTCAAAAAATTACCAGGCGTGGTAAAATCTACGGCAGATTCATCCACTGTGACTCTTCCAGATCTTCCTGACCTTCTAAGTGCGACCGAATGCCACTGACCATCATCAACTCGCCTCGTAGTTGCTTTTACCTGTTTATGAAATTAAGAAAATTTTAACTTGAAGGACTTATGCACCGTTAATATAAGTAGCTCAACGTTTCAGATAAAATGGAGCAAAATCAGTTACAACCTTTTTACGGAGAAACGTTGAACCATGATTTGGTTCTATTGACCAGTGTAAGCACCAAATTATGGTTCAACTTTTTTCCATAGAAAAGTTGCAGCTAATTCAGCACCATTTTATGGTGAAACGTTAACAACTTCTATTAACAGTATATTTACAGCTGAATTCCTAAAGGAAGTACACTTAACATCAAATTATCAGTAAATAAATATGTGTAATGCGGTTTGCATTAATTTTTAACGAATTGACAAAGCAGATTTCATAAAACAAAAATTGTGATAAGAAATACTCTGACTTCTGTTTCTGCCCTTTATTTTACTTTATTCCCCTTTAATTTGCTTTTTGCTTTCCCTTCTTTTTACTGCTTGAGAATTATTTTACCTTTTGTAACTCTTGAACCGTACATAGGGTTTTTATTGCTATTAGTTGTAGCAAAAAACTCAAAATAACTGGTGTTTAAAACATAAAATAATAAAAACTTCGTAAAATGACACCATAAAGGTTACTTGAAAGGCCATACAACTGTTTCGAACAAAAACTTTTCTTCAGTGGTAAACAATCACTTGAAGCCAGGAAAGGGGAACTGAAAATGAACAAATCTGGAGTGACTCCACTCGACTTTCCGAACACTTACGATTAAGATCATTACCAAGCATTTAAATAAACGCTATCGCACTTTCAAGAATTTCTGTCCACATGCCATAATGTAAAAGAAATCTTTGTCGTAACCCTGTAGAAAAACTGTAAGTCCTATACACATCAAAATCAATACCAGTCTTGCGGGCATGGTTTATAACATATATACCCAATTTGAGCTCAATCAAATGCCCCTTTTAGGAGCTACCGTGTTCACTCACATACACACAAACACACATACACACACACATACACCACACGCACACACACACACACACACACACACACACACACACACACATCCACACATGCATGCATACATCTCGTAAAAATAGCATCAATGAATTCAGAAGACCCCAAAATGTGTGAATACACCAAAATCTTGAAGTCGAATTTTTTCATGATTACAATACTTTCCTTAGATGGTACATGTTCGGAAAGTAATAAACAGAGAACACAAGCGACGAACAAGTCGTTGCCAAACGGAGGAAGAAAAAGGCAGAGACCTGACTGGGCAAGAAAAAGGGGGAAAGAAAGGAAGATAAAAAATAAAATATAGAAAAATACATAGAACATAGGAATAAACAAATAAAAATAAAATAGGGAGGGGGGGGGGACGGCACAAAATGGGAACACGCAAAAGGAAAAAAAGAACAACAAAAGAAAAGTAACCACAACAACAGGAAAACAAAAATAAAGTATTAAATAAAAAACACCTATATGTAAATATAAATACAGGACAACTTTTTTTTATACATATGTAAACAGGACAACACTTTAAAAAATAGTATCAATTAAACATAAAGAGAGAGGGAAAGAAAAAAAAAAAAAAGAGGGGAGCGGACAGCAGGAAGAAAGAAAGAACTTTACAATAACTGCTTCCAAGCAGAATGGTGCTTCCATTCCTTTTAGTCATTCTGCTTGGAAACAGTTATTGTAAGGTTCTTTCTTCCTTCCTGATTCCTCCCCCCCCCCCTTCTTTTTTTTCTTTCCCCGTTTGGAAACGACTTGTTTGAGTTTTCTGTTTACTTTCTTTTCACTTCCCCGTTCCTGGCTACAGGTGATTATTTACCAAGGTAGAAGAACAAAATGCTTTTGTTCGGAACAGCTGTATGGCCGTTTAAGTAACTTTTATGGTGTTATTTTACATTTATTTTATTACTTGTGTTTATTACAAAGAGTTTTCATTAAAATTGACAGGTATTTAATGTGAAAGCAAAATATCGTCTGCCCATTATGTATTTGAAGTTCTATTTTATATGAAGGTTTAAAACTTGATTTTTATAAGATCTGCAACTTATTTAGAAACACAATTTATTTATTTATTTTTGATATTGTTCTTCCAGACGAATAGCGTACTACTGTACTTAAAATAAATATTTTTTAAGGGCAAAACGGAAAATTACTGTTAGTTATGTAAAACCTAATATGTAAGAAAATGAAAAATACTTAAGATTACTCTGGCACATGAAATTAGTCCTTACAGTGGATATAAACTCCATTTGAAATAGCCTCCCCCCAGAATTAAAGATAAAATACTGTGGAAAGTGAAATAAAATGTTATTACAAATTTAACTAAAAAACATCCCTTATGTAAGCGTAACAATGATAGTAATAATGTAACCCAAAAATTTTCGTGTGGTTTCTCATTACCAAGTATAAAAATTAAATCGTCGTTATGGGCATTAAGTAATATTTCTCTGCAAGCACTCACACTTGTTTATAAAACTTTATTTGAAACAGCGTTCTTAAAGGAAGTCCTGCCCTTTCTATTCGAAAACTACAATTAGAATTAATTAGTAGAGAGTCTGGAATACATTAATTGTATTTCTATGACATATTCAAATCAGAGAGAACTTAACTTCCAAGGATTTAAGGGATTTGCATGCATTATTAAATTGCTCACGATTTTGGGAAAGTCAAGGTTTATCAATTGAAGAATACAGAAAAAGTTCCTTGTTGTGGAAGGGAGAGCTTATAGCTTAATTAAATATAATTATTATGAGGATTATGTTTATTCTTGAGCTAAGCATTCAGAAAAGAACTTTAAATTTCCATCTATAAAACTGAAAAGAAATGTTTTGTTCTAAAGCTTAAGAATTAATTTAAAGGGATTTCACGGGATGAATTATTTATTTATTATTTTTTTTTAAATGAAGTTCTACAGGTTGAGTTTGAAAAAGTGGCCAAAACGTTATGGGGTGATAGGACACATCTACACGAGCAAATTTCGTCTTAGGATGTATGGGAAGAATGCAAAGGACAGACGACGTTGTAAATAGCGTAAAAGGTTGGTCGGAACACAAGCGGTGAGAAGTTAAGAGGTAGTTTTCCACTGGCACATTTAAAGAATCAACACAAGAAAGAGAGGAGATACTTCAGAAAGCATTCTACACTCATGTCTATAAATTAAGGATAATGAAGTTCAGGCAAAGAAAGAGAAAGAAGCAAAACAAATTTGACTTATTTGTAAAGTCTACTTATTAAACAAAAAGTAAAGAGCAAAAAAGATGCTATATGTTTGACATAATTAATAAAAATTGCAAGTTTTACTCCCTTGACCAAATTTCAAAAAAGAACCTATTTGCAAAAAACAGTATAACATGGTTAGTAGGATGGTTAATACGGAGTATGTCTCCCGGACGATGCAATACAGGCCTGACAACGCCTAGGCATGCTGAGTATCAAATGATCAATCTGATCTTGGGGAATATTACACCACTCATCAAGCAACGCACTCCGAAGTTCCGGTAGACAGGTGGGAGGGGGTTGACGGGCTGCAATTCGTCGGCCAAGCATATCCCACACATGCTCTATTGGATTCAAGTCCGGTGAGTATGCTGGCCAATGCATACGGGTGATATCCTCCGATTGAAGGCATTCGTCTACAATGTTTGCACGGTGAGGACGGCCGTTGTCATCCATAAACACAAATTCAGCACCCATGGCGTACATGTTGTTCCAGAATGACATCCCGATAGATGTGGCCTGTCATCGTTACACTCTGAACATGCAGGTCAGTTCTGGAACCAAGAATAATTCCTCCCCAAACGAGCCATCCTGCACCACCGTAACGGTGTCTTTCAATGGTGTTCTCTTGGTGGTATCGGGTACCTGGCGCTCTCCAGATGAATGTCCGGCGAGAATCAGACTCCAAACTGAACCTGGACTCGTCGGAAAACATCACACAAGACCACTGTTGCGGTGTCCACAATGCATGCTCTCTACTCCAGGTTAATCGCATGCGACAGTGAGTTGCGGTAAGTGGAACACATCTGACAGGCCTACGAGCATATAGACCAATGTGCCCTAAGCGTCTGTACACGGTCTGCCTTGAAACTGTCGTACCGGTAGCTGAAGAGAGCTGACGAGACAGGTCTGATGCTGTACTCCGTCTGTTTCTTTTGGCAGTAACTGCCAAATAGCGGTCCTCATTCGGCGTTGTAACTCGGGGGCGACCTGTGCTGTAACGTCTACTCACATTACCGTCATCTTGGAATCGTTGCCAAAGCCTGGAGATGACACTCTGGGCGATTCCAAGTTCCTCGGATACTTCCAGCTGGGTACGTCCACATTCCAGTCGTCCGATAATTCTGCCACGTAAAACATCATCCAAATGCCTCCTTTGTGCCATAACTATGCGGTTTTTGCACTGAAAGGCTTTCACAGCGCTTGTGAACAATTTTACTTCTTTGCCACCACTCCTTATATACCCCTCTCTTACACTCTCGTCATTGTGACGTACCATCCACGCCATCTGGTGGTTTCCTGTAATTTGCATATTCTTCTTCAAGATGTGTGTGATCATTCCACAGGTGAAATTTTTATTTTAGAGATGAATTTCTGTGTGATTCTGAATTATCCTTAATTTATGGACATGAGTGTATTAACCCTTTAACGCGCAGTGTCCCCGCTCTAGGAACACCCAACTCTGGCGTTTTGACTGTTGCCAGTCACGAAGAATCGGTTGGATTTCTATAAAAATAGTTGCGGGCGACATAGCTCCACGAGAATCCTTTACATTTGAACATGTCATTTCCCGTAAAAAAATTTTGTCACGATTCTTTTGAACAGCACTGACATCTGCTGAAAAATGGAAGAATCCGAGAACGGCTGGATAGATTGCCAAATGCTGAAAAAAGGACAGCCGTTACCATCGCTCGACTTAACGACCAGCAAGATGACGGACGATCGAAACGTTCATCGCGTGCCACAGATCTAGAGACCCTTTTTTGACGCAGCTGGCTATGTGACCCGCAACTATTTTTTATAGAAATCAGATCTATTCTTCGTGACTGTCAACAGTCAAAACGTCAGAGTTTGGTATTCCCAGAGCGGAAACACTGCGCGTTAAAGTGTTAATCCTTAACATACCAAGCCTATGACATCGACACTGCTTACCAAGCAGGGGTCTTCTGAGGACCCCATAATTTTTTGAAGGGACCCCAAGTGCACTTATTTTTTTTTACGATTTTTTGAAAAACACTCATCATAACTATAAAAATGTATAATATACATTTTACTGATTTGGGACTGATAAAAATGAAGATTAAATTGCTGGATATAGTTATAGCAGAATCACCAAAAACCATTACCTGCGGTCATTCGAGGACCCCCCCCCCCCCGTTAAGGGTTAAAGCAGTTTATACTATTATAAACTGAGAAAGGTTGATTTCCTTGTTAATAATTTTTAGGCTCTTAATTTTTTTTTTTTTTTTAACGTTTAAAATCTACTTATATAAAACGCTAAAGTATGCGGTATCAAAATCGATGCTTTTTCCACTCTGCGAACGGCAAGAGCTAGATGTAAACATGAGTGCCATAACAATAACGCGTGTGCGAAAATCCAAATGAACAGTTCAATGACGTCCAAAGGAGCAAACATAAGTCGCGCAGTAGCTAGATTCCAAAACAATAATAATAGATACACAAAGCGAAATATGAAAAAGTGCGAAAGATCATGCGATACAAGATCTTTCGCACTTTTTCACAGCTTTAAAATATCGAATTGACAATACTTGGCGCATTTATCGCCCGTCTATAAAATGCCACCATGCATTTGGGCTGAAGCAAGTATTAGCCATTGGCTGTTTCAACAGCGGCTTTTATGATGGCACCCAAAATGTGCAGCCATCCTAACCTAAATAAATTGAATGACAAATACAGTAAAACCTCGACACAAAGATACTTAAGGGACCCAATAAAATGATCGTTCTAGAGGGATGTATCTTTATATCGAGGAGAGATTTATATTGTACGAAAATCTGCGGGACAGCAAAATTTTATCGTTATAGAGAGATTTATCGTTGTATGAAATATCGCTATAACGAAGTTTTACTGTACTGTTAAAACAAAGAAACATGATTTTCGTTGAAATGTGTCCAGAAATTGAGTCAACACTGCACTAAGTATAAAGAACGGTAAGATATGGGGCGGCAAAGCTGGTCGACTTGGCTGCTACACTGCAAAAAAAAGTCTGTTAAACTGACAGAAAAAAAAGAACTGTCAGCCGGGATGCCAGTTTATTTCCGTATATTTTACAGAATTCTTCTGTATTTTTTTCCGTAAACGGAAGATTTCTGTAAAACAAACCGAGAACCAGTGAAATTTACGGAAAACTTTTGTAAAACAAAAACGGAAATAAACAGGCGTCCTGGCTGACAGTTATTTTTCTGTAAATTTGACAGACTTTTTCTGCGGTGTAGTTATTTAATTTTTTTGCAGTTATTGAATTCGACAGCCCAAAAGACTAAAATTCTTTAAAATCTTTAAAATATTCACCTTAACAGCTCCAGACCCGAGGTTCAGCAGCAAGAAGACGTGGCCGTCTAGTAGTTCAAAGGCAAAGAAATCTCCTTGAGCTGTAGCACCAGTGTTGTACATAAGTACTCCGTTTGCCTCATTGGTCCGAAGCTTGAAAGCGATGCTTCCGGTGCGAGCGGCATCCCAGCTTGGCATCGCCTGAACGAAAAATAGAAAGAAAGACAAATCATTCCAAACGGATCTATTGTAAAACACCTTGCAACATAATCTAATTTTCTCCCATCGTTGCTATAAGATCGAGAAACACGATTTCCCCGTCTGTGTCCTCGCTTTGCGTCAGTCTTTGCAGGGCCGGCCCGAAGGGCGTGCGGGGCCCCAGGCGAAGCGCAAAAGCGGGGCCTTTTTTCTATTATGTCTTATGTAAGTTACAATTAGCACTGTTAGTACATATTAGTTTTATTCCTCGGATTTTTCCGGAATATATCGCAACCATCTACGAAGCTCGGTCTAATGTGATAGCAAAAAAATGGCTCAGGAGCGGGGCCTCTTTAAGAGCGGGGCCTTAGGCGATTGCCTACATTTACATCCCCCTTGGACCGGCCCTGGTCTTTGATTTCTTTCTTTGCAAAACCAGCGTTTTGCGCTAGTTTTAAGGTTTTTGTACGGAAGGCTTGATAACTAATGAGACCAGTGGCGTAGCCAGAAATTTTTCATGGGGTGGGTTACGACTACTGCAACTCACATATATGTATACATGTGTGTGATAAGGGAGTGAAGAACATACAGATTGTATGGCCAAAATTCCTCATGGGGGATTATGACCCTCTAACCCCGTCCCTTGGATACGCCCCTGAATGCAACTCTTGCGAATTCATGACTGGTTGACTTCAAAGTGGTAGAAACTTTTAACAGTTGTACTCTAACCTATACCATCGTCTCTCATCCTGTGGGGCGCGACCCCCAAGTGGGCGCAGAGCGTTTGCAGGGCAGGGGCGAGAAAAACCAAAGGGCAATGATGATGCATGTTTTAAAAAAATTATCTTATTTACTCCCATTTTTACTCAAAAATATATCCATTTTCGCTTAAAATGTTCATTCAAACTTTACTGATAACATTATTTTGTAGACAATTCGACTAAATGTTCACTGTTAAAGATTAAAAAACTGAATGTATGCTTGAAAAATGTGAGCGGGGGTGGGGGGCGCCACCGTAAGTTAGCTTTTGTTGGTGGGCACGACGTTAAAAGGTTCAGAACCGCTGACCTACACTGTCAATAAAAATGACTAATACTTCACCATAAAATGGCGCCGAATTAGCTGCAATCTTTATATGGAGAAACGTTGAACCATGATTTGGTTCTTAAACTGATTAATTTAACCAAATAATGGTGAAACGTTTTTCCATAGAAAGGGCGCAGCTAATTTAGCTCTGTATGTTGGTGAAACGTTGAATTGCTTCTATTAACTGTGTGGGAATTCGGAACTCAAAACAAAGCCGTTGATTTTCAAAACTTCATTTTAAAAATGCCTTCACCTTTGATTACAACGTAGAGAAAATTCCGAGAAAGTTAGTTAAGAAGGCCTTTATAAAAGATATAGGTAAATAATTGAACTTAATTTTACTAATAACCTAATAGATGTCTTACTTAGCATGCACTACTTTATACTGAAAATGGTGCACAAACAGCCATGACACTTCGATTAAAATGAAAACAAAAAACGTTTCGAAGTAAAGTTAAGTTTGATTTTTATTGTAAAAAAGGTTTTTATTTATTAATTTATATTTTTGTTTATATCGAAAAGATCGTTTCGAAGTAAAATTAAGTTTGATTTTTATTGTAAAAAAGTTTTTATTTATTAATTTATATTTTTGTTTATATCGAAAAGATCGTTTTTTTCTATATACCAATGTAGCCGTTATGTAGCCAAAGCCCCTGGAGTTAATTAAACAAAATTTGATACGTATGTGAGATTTTTACCTTTGGTACTTGATAATAGAGGATTTCCATAATTCAAAAACTACAGAGATCAGGAGGCCAAGCCATTCTTTTACATATATTAAAGAAAAGAGATATTGAAAAAAGTTTACTGTAAAATAAAACACACAAGATATAGCTAAACCAATTCAAAGATATTTTGAAATTCGTTTACCAAAGAGAGTTTCTACTGACCAACCTTTAGCAAGTTTATCAAGATTTTACAACCGATTTGAAAAGAGGAGAAGGTAATATGTTCAACGTGTATATTTATATTTTTTTTATGTGTGTACAGCGAGAAATTTGACCGATTTCAAAAATTTTTCTTTTATTGAATTATTTGGCCCAAATTGATTTGGTCAAGTTCTTAATATATCATTCCGAAAAGGAAAAAAAGCGGTGTTTTTAAATCATTGCTTAAAATAATTGCAGTAACGGTTCTGGTCTTAATACCAAAATCGTGAAGGTTGGACACTTTTGGCGATTTATGTTTAGCATAAAAAAATAAGTACCCAAAACTGAATTCCGTTTGGCGATATCTTATATATTTGGCTAGAATTAGCGAAACCCTACTATTTTTTTTGAAAAAATTGGTATAGCCTTGAAAGGTTTGCTGGTACCGACTTGTGTCAGAAGTCGCTTAAATTGTCCAATTTTTGCAATTTATTGCCAAGTTTAGCGTCAAAAAATAACTGCCCAAGACTGAACTCTGATAGCTGCTATATTTGGCGAGAATTTACTAAACCCTACTAATTTAGAATGGGAATAACTTTTTGTATGGTGAAGTAATTTGAAGTCGGTTTTCTTTCTTTTTATAAAAAAATCATCCTTGTTCACACATAACTTTCTAGAAAAAAAATAGAACAGCTATCTACAAAATTCTCGCTTTAAATGTAGAAAATATGAATACACAGTTCAGAATCGGCTGCTGTATCATTAAAAACTTGTTAAAGATTTATTTGTTTGAATTTAATGTAAAGAAAAAAGGATGACGCTACTTGAAAGTATGAAGTACTATTTTTATTTTAATGAATTTCAGAGTCCGCAAGTATAAAATATTTAAAAGTGCATACTTTAATAATTTTGCATATGCTCATGCAGTGCAAAAGTGTGCGATTTTCGAGAATTTTGCTGTTTTAGTTAATATTATACAAATATTGCGATGCAGAATATTGTGCTCTGTAATTTACTAACATAATTTTTTTTCTGTAAAACAGAAGATTTCATTATTGTGTTATTTGAAAAGAAAAAAAAAAGCTGGAAAGCTTCTGGAAACTTCGCGATTTTTGCTGTTCAATGTCTAAAGTTCATTAGGAAATGAACTTAAGACAAGAAAAGCTTCAAACATTATCATTTCCTCTCCGAATTGTTTCGCGAGCCAAAATTCATACCTTATTGGACTATTAGGAATTGGAAGACACGAGCTTTTCATCTGCATGAAATTTTAGATTTTATCTTGACCAGACAGCACGTACTACTTAGATTTAGAAAAAATAAGACATTATCAAAGAACTTATCGTGTTTGGAGCAAGTGGATCTTAAAACAACACTTTGAAATTTACAGTCAATGCCAGTAAAATTACAAGC
Source organism: Cheiracanthium punctorium (assembly GCA_038373885.1). Taxonomy (NCBI): domain Eukaryota; kingdom Metazoa; phylum Arthropoda; class Arachnida; order Araneae; family Cheiracanthiidae; genus Cheiracanthium; species Cheiracanthium punctorium. The sequence continues at coordinate 935,194 of JAWZYV010016779.1, read as the reverse complement.
CGAGAATGACTCTTCATGCTGTTTTTAATTGCGTGTAAATATAAAATTAACGGTTGGTTATTTTAATCAATTACAGTCATGGCAGCAAACTGGTAATTCGTTCACTATATTAACCTTTTCACGGCGGGAAGATTTTTTTCATCTGGTTTTCATAAAGACGGGAATTTTCAACTTGTGCCTCCTCTGCTAAAACTGTCCTTTACTTAATAATAGGGAATAAACCAATCTTTCCCATCCTTAACGCCAAGATTTACTGACGTTGGCATCTCTTCACGAACGTAGGAAACAGGTTAACAATATCGGAGTGGGAATGTCACGGTTTCTTCTACATGTAAACCAATTCCGTCTTTTAAGAAGATCTTTTGCATGGTTTAAAGAATTGACCACCCGTCTTGAAAAGGTTAACATTGACAATATTTGTTTATTGTTTGTCGGATTAAAAGACCGAGAAAATTAAAAAAAATATCCAGGAATTCTCCGAATATTTCAGTTGTTTAGTAGCATAAATATTTTTAGAAGTATTTTATAGTAAATCAAGATAACAACTAGTATTCCAATAACTCCTGATGGACCTCGGAACTGTCAAATTGTATTTATATGAGAGATAACAATGTTATAGGAAGGAAGAAACACATAAAAGTTGTTTGGCGCTAGCTACAGCTCAAGAACGAGTTTAAAAATGTACACTTTTTAGATATTTTCTTCAAAGAAAACTCATTTTTATACTAACGTAGTGAGGAAATCTTATAGACTCTCTCCCACCGAGTAAACACATGTCTTTTCACTCATGCATAAAAATAACATCGAAATTCCTGAGTAAATGTTTGCAAAATTGTATTTTCAAAAGTTACCCCTGGAACAAAATAAGTATAGCAAAGAAATAAATATCAAAAATAAATAAGAAGCTGTGTGGAGAAGCGTGGGCAGAAATTTTTAATGTTCAGAAGAAAGAAGAATAATCTCGCGATATATAGCAGTGGTTTTTATCCTTTAATACTTTTGCCATAAAATATTGCCGATTAAAAAAATGTTTTTTTTTTCTGACTGTATTTTTATAAAAAGAAAGAAAAGAAAGTACATAAGGTGAAACTATGAAAAAATCAACAAGCAGATTGAAAAAAAAATGTTTACATTTTGAAAAGAAAAGAAGTTCTTACTACAGATTGAAATAAAGATAAGAAAGAATAAAATATTTTGGACTTATCAACAAAAAGTTATAACATGTTTTATATATATATATATATATAATGTTAAGTACAAAGGTAAATAGAGCATAAAATGTCAAAGCTCAAAAAGAGGGAAAACCAATTTAAACTCTGCGTAATATAATTCCCAGCTTTTCAAAATGCTCTGAATGAATTTTAGTTTGACAAATGCTACTTTACGTCAATTTTTATCATAAAAAATCAGAGAAAAAGCGAACGTTTCTCGAGGCAAATAAGATGTATTTGCCACAAGAATATAAACGAATACTTTTCAAGAAAAGATTTTAAATTCCAATTTTTGCATTTGAAGACATTTTCAAATAGAGCTTTAGAGCAATCCAGCAATTTTGTTAGTTGAAGAATTTACAGTGCGCAGAACAAAATGCGTGTGCGTCTGGATTCGAAAATAGAATTTTCTGCTTATTATTATAATTGCCTTTTTGGATTTCTTCCTTCCCCTGGCGTATATCAGAATTCAGATGACATAGATTCGATGTCTTTTGGCAATGAATGTACGACGATTTTTCATGTAATTTTCCATGAGCTTTGCGGTAAACATAATATACAGCACTATTGAACCTACATATTATTGAACTAAGTAAATAACACCGGTCAACACGATTTTTGGGTCTGACTTCTACATGTTAAATTTTAGTTTCTCCTACGACAAAACTAAGGAAAATAATTTTTTTTTAATGAAAGTTTGCTTTTGTAGAAATTAAAGCAATTTTTCAATTTTTTGGCAAAAATCACTGATTTTTATATTTTTTTTATAATTCCACTCTAAATTATGATCAGAAAAGTTTTTGCTGGATAGAAATGTCTTTTTTACTCAAGATTTGTGATAAACAATAACATATAAATGTAAAATAATAAGAAATTAATGTCTAAAAGTGAATATTTTTCGTATTTCTTTTATGTTCGTATGAGCAAATAATAATACAAACAAATAATAATATTACAAATGATACTACAAGCAATACTACAGAGTCACAAATAATAATACAGTTTACTTTCGGGTTAATAAAAGTGCTGCCATCTTTCGTTTATGAAATAAATTAAAATATACTTATCGACGTAAATCAGACAAAAGCAAACTTTAAGAACTAAAAATGGAAATTTAAGTGTTTTTCAATGTCTAGAATCAGAATTTAAACATGAAAAAAGAACCCCCCCCCAATTTTTTCTTGTTTTTTGTTGACCGGTGTAATATGACTCTTTTTCCCCTCCCCTCTTTTTCTTTTTCTTTTAAAGTTCAAATTTTTATGTATTGTAAAAATAGAATAAACTACTAGTTCTCCTGCACATGAAACTAAGCAAAGAAAAATTAGAACACAAGCGTAATATCAATATTTTTCGGAAATGTTCCAAACTGTCTGGTCGATATCAGAGATGAATTACTTATCAATGACCAATAACAGAAGTGCTAAACTCCTTACCCAACGGAAGTTCTTAAATATATTGTAGAAAATGAAAAAAAGAAACGATCACGATCACGAGACAAGATGTAATTTCTTCCACGTAGAAGGGTAAAAAGGAGACTAACCTGCAGGAAAATAAGTACAGTAGAGCTCTGTTAATTCGGATTAAAATTAACCGTATTGTTCAAATAACTGAATCAATCAAAGATCATGCTTCCAAAAATAACGAAAATAATATCTGATTGAAATAAGATCTGATCTTTCCAAATAGGCTAGCTGCGCTTTAGTTTACTTATCGCTCAAATTTTCGAAGTCGGTAGAACAGGCAGCGACCAGATTGTATGTGGCACATTTCTAAATCCGTCTCTGCACGAAAAAATTCATATTTATTTTTAAATTTTCTGAAAAGTGTTGAAAAATTGCTTCTTCTGTCCCTTGGTGTCGCGATTGCTCGACTGAATTTACCAAAAGTAGGCCAAAATTATAAATAAATAAAGCCAAATTTATTGAATGACATCATGCAACAAACTACAAGGTATTTTACTAATTAGGCAAGTCAGTCATTACGTTTATCGCTGATTTGTAAGGGCTTATTAGAACTGTAACATGATAAGCCACCTGGGGAGTCAATCCCGGTATTTGTTGATCCGGAAAGATTTTTCAAACGTAGAACAGGAGAACAAATGTAGAACATCCTTTTCACTTCATAAACTGGAATTTCAAGAACCTGTCTATTCACTACTCCTTTCCCCTAAGCCGTAAAACCCATGTGTGAAAAGCTGATCATTCATTGTAGGAGAATTGCATAAAAGATAAATCGTCTTCGGAAGCTTCCGCTTTACCATCTAGAAGGTATTTATAGTATAAGTAATGAACTAAAATATGCACTATAACAAGTTATAAGCCTGGAAAAAGTGTGAAAGAGTCAGTTACCTGTACAACGAAGCCATATCCATTCTTCAAAGTTGTTCTATTATCCGGATTTTTCGTTAACCGGATTGACCTCGGTCCAGATGGGTCCGAATAATCGACATTCTAATGTGCTTATTACAGTGAAACCGCTCTGAGCGGCCACCCCATCGTACCGAGAATATTTGGCTGCTCAGAGGGGTGAAGGGGGGGTGCGCTGAAAGGTTTTATTTACTATTATGAGATAATTGCTATAATGCGTAATATAACCAAGTCTGACACATATTCGTTATTTAAAATGAAATTTAAAACTTATCTAGAGATAAAATAGTACTGTATTTAATACTTTCTTACATTTTTTGAAAAAAAGATACAGTTTGTGTCTGTTTTAAGTTTTTACTTTTCTCTGAAACAACTATTTCTTTCAAGTTCGTTTTTTTACTTAAGGGGATGGTGGACATTAAAAAGTTTTTTTATTTATTTAATAAGATAGGATTATGAAATTTTGTATTTTAATATATTAAACTAAAAGCATTATAAACAACTGAAAAAAATTAAAATAAATTTTAAAAATATTAGTAATTAATTAAAAATTAATTAATTTTTTAGTTTCGAAAAAATGCTCCATGCGTTTTAACTTTTTTTAGTAATTTTGTTTTATAATAGCATAAAAACATATTTAAAAAAAGTCTGTGTATCGGTTTTTGATTCGACCGAGTAGTTAATTTTTTAGAAATATTTTCATGGATATATACCAAACTTTCCCGAAATTTTTCAGTTTTCGTAAATAAAAGTGAAATTTCATAATCGAAATTTTGACCCTATTTAAAAAGGATACACAGATTTATTGTAATATATGAAAAGAATGTTTGTAGTAAATTTTGTACAATTGCGACCAAAATTAAGTCGCATGGAGCATTTTGAAGGCAAGAAAATCACAAAAAACTGGATTTGGAGAAAATACAGTTTAAAGTGTCATTTTCCATTTACTTTTAATACCGTCTCTTCTGAATAATTTTATTTATGATTTTACCTTAACAAAAAATATTTTTAAAATAATTTCATTCGAATATTAGCTTATTTTGTAAAACGTTCAATAAAAATTGTGACGTGTTTATTGACGCGTTTGCTTGCATTTTTGTGGACATTTAACTGTCCCTTTTAATTTTTTCAAACCCTAATATCTTTTTAAAAAATTGCCGTAGACATACGCGGTTTTTTCTCCATGGTTCAGCTTTAACTGTAGAATATTAGTATGTAAAAAAGAAAAAACACATTTTTTGGGCCAATTTTGATGATTTGGGTGTCCACCATCCCCTTAAAAAAGCAGATCTCTAACCGATTTCTTTGTCACCGCTTCGGAATTTTCGATAATTTCATCGATTTCCCCCTAAAGTCGCTTGTAAGCTTGCTCGACATTAGAAACATCGGAATTTCCTCGTCAGGGACGGAAATAGTACCTGAAAGGGACAAAAATTCATTTGTAAAAAATTCATTTCTAGGACACCTTCAGCGCCTGATGGTCCAGTTAATCCCTCAGTTTCCATGGGTGGTGCCAATAAGGAGAATAGAAAAGAGATAACAGATTCAATTCCAGTTATTCCCGGGTCTTATATTCGACCATAAACCTGACTGAGTTTTTAACGCTCAAATTTAAAACATGAAGTGGGTAGAGATGAGACGGGCTCAGCCCGAGCTCGAAAGCCCGAGCCCGGGCCAGACTCGGGCTCGGGCTCTGTAATTCACGATTGCGTTCGGGCTCGGGCTCGTGAAAAATTTCTTCTTTGTTGAACATACTCCTTGAAACAGATTTTAAAAAGTGATTCATGGGATAAATAGGCGTACTTATTTCAAAAAATAGCGGCACGGGGGACTAGAAGGTGTGTGAAGCTCCAAAATTTATTGTATCCTCTTAATGAAATAGTTAATTTTATTTGTCTTTAGCTTAAATTTCGGGCTCGGGCGGGCTCGGGCTCCAACTTTAATAATATTGCTCGGGATCGGGCGGGCTCGGATTAAAAGTCTTCGGGCTCGGGCTTCAAAAAATGAGCCCGAACTCATCTCTAGAAGTGGGTAGAATTTCCCGAAAAATGAGATTGGCGGTCTCACTCGGTGACCGTTTAGAGAGGGTCGGGTTGCCGCTCATAGAGGTTATTTTAACATTAGGTCTATGAGCTAAAAAATCCGTGCCATGAAAAATTGGTTGTTTAGAGGGATAACCGCTTTACAGGGGTGGCCGCTCAGAGAGGTTTCACTGTATTTCGTTTGCAGTCAAGTTAAAGAGACTGCTTACCGAGGTGAAAAATATCGTTTCTCTAATATAGGAAGTTCAAATGATTATTCTAATGGACGTCTTCTCTCTACTGCTGAAGTTTAACAAACCAAGAAATAAGGAATTGCGAGCTTCACACCCCTCGGGCATGGACGCCGGCAGCATAGGGCAAGGGCGGGCAATGCCCTCCCCCCCCCCCTGGATTTTTGTATGCAGTGTTTTTTCTTGCTTTTTTGCTCTTTCCAACATGATAACCATACGTTGAAGTAGTCTTTGTCCCCTTTTGAATAGTCTTTGCCTCCCCTGGAGTAGTCTTTGCCCCCTCCAGGGAAATATTCTGCCGGCGCCCTTGCTAGTGTGGTAATTTTGCATCCGTCAAGGGAAAAACAGCTCGAAACATTTCCGAATAAGTTACATGGCGGTTCATTTGCGAGAAATCTCTTTCCCAATGTTACATTTTATAACCGAAAAGTATAAAAAAAAGATACCATTTTATTAGAAAAATAATAACTTCAGAACTAAAAACCACATGACTCTGTACACTCTGTTTAAAAAATATAAAACTATTTTAGTACTAACGTACACTTAAAAAAATTGAATTGTTTTGTAAATTTAGCAGGAATGATGAATAGTTGAAAAAGAAAAAGATTCATTGTGCTAAAGAAAATAAACAGGATATTTATTAGATGCAGATTTTAATTTTTGTAAAAATTTAGGAAATCGTACAAATATACTAAGGGTACATTTATTTAATTAATTGACGACAGTTGAACCTCATGACTTTAATTGTCTGACATTACTCAAGCTGTCTATCTTTTTAGCTGCAACATTTTTCTCAAGTATCAAAACTATGCAATAGCACACGCTAATCAATAAACACATTCTTAGAATTTTATTTAATTTCTTACAAAGTCTCAAGAACAATTATTTAAAACTCACAGTTAAATTATTATTTAATACTTAATGAGGTATAAAATTTCAGCTTGTTAGTGTATCTTGAATAAATTTAACTTATTTTCTGCCTTTCATCATTATGAAAAATTGGATCTTTGAGTGGTAGTAATCAGAGATAGGGAATTATTAGAGCACTTAAGTATGATTCCCTTTCTGCAATTATTCTCGTCAAACTGTTCTCTCCCTAAAAGCTTTATTCTCGAAAGAAAAGTATTACTTGTCTACTTGGAAATAATCCTTTTTAAATACTAAACTCAAGTAAGAATCGTTTAAGGTTTAATAATATTCATTAAATTAATTGACTTGGAAACTACTCATTTGATTTGAATACATATATATGCAGCATGTCAATGTTAAGAATTGCAGACTTATCTTTTCCACAATTTATAAATTACATTAAACCAGAAATTGAATATGCTATTTAAATCGATGTAGGAGGTGTTCATTAAAATTTTTCTTGTGAATGAGAGATTAAATACAATTAACTTCAGTTATTTTTACATGGTTTTTACTTCGGAACATAATTTTTGCATATCTCAGATAAAACAAAAATCAACAGCAACTCTATTTTAATTGTTCAGATGGTTCTTGCATTTTCATTGCAATTTTAATATTGACACACAATTAATTATTATTAATGATTGAAATAAAGTTATTTACATTGAATGCACATAGATATTGAATGAACTTTCGTTCATGTGCTTTTTAAATTTATTAAGTAAAAATATATATGTGCCAGAGGCGTAGCCAAGGGGGGGTCATAACCCCCCATAAGGAATTTTTTGCCTTACAAAATGCATATTCTTCACTCCCATATCCCACTCATGTTTGCATATATGTGAGTTGCAGTAGTCTTAACCCCCCCCCCCCCATGAAATTTTCTGGCTACGCCACTGATATGTGCATATCTCTCTCTCTCTCTCTCTCTCTATATATATATATCTATCATATATATATATATATATATATATATATATATATATATATATATATATATGTATATATATATATATATATATGAGACGTCAGATATTTCAAGTAAAGTTTCAGAGTTAAGGCAGGTAATATGGTTTATTGAACATTACATTTAAGTTACAATTTAGAATGAGAAGAGGGGAGGGGAGACGGGTACAAGAATCAGCGTGGACTCATGAAGCAGTTCCAGTGGCAGAAGTCCCCCGATTTTCGATGTGCGGGAGTATTTACGCTTACCACACCACGTGGTCTGCGAAGACACAACTCCTCCTCTCTCATATCTCTGATCGAACCACACACATTTACCAACATGACCCTCATCCGGGGACACAAGGGCGTGGGGACACGTGTACATCTAAAGAACTCAGAATCGACGGCCTGATGTTTGAGAAATAACAAAATAAATAAAATATAGCTCCAGAGCGCGCGTGGCAAGTATGACAGGAAAGTAAAACTTACAGTGAAAGTACCCGCTTGACCAATACCCAAACTAGTAAAACCCAAATTACCTTTTTATACATTACATATATATATATATGTATATATATACATACACACATATTTTTTACTTAAATACTAACATTTGAATCGAAACAGCCTAGAGCGGGTTTTAATTCATTTTAGTAATTTTTTACTTACAATGCATTTGATGATATTATTTGAAATGGCCCTGTGCACGAAATCATAAGGGTGTAGAAACCGCCATGTATCACCAATGGCACATACACATACGTCACTTACGACAATTTCGTTTTGTTTATTCAGATTTCTTTTATCTGCCGTCCCTACGTGAGATCGGTGCCGACGCCAAAAAATTACGGCTATGTTGTGACTTATTCGAAACTGTCTAGACTTAAGTCTAGGTCAAGTCGTCGAGATTAAAACCCTTCAGAATGTCGTAAACTCAAGACAGGAAAAGTTAATAAATCATTCTATCAGGTCTTAAGTAGTTTTAGAAATTATATATTGAGGTTTTTTTTTTTTTTTTTTAGAATTGCAAATAGTGCATGTTAGATTTTATATTTCTGTATCTATTTATAGCAACGTTTTTGTACATTAAATTGGATCTTTGAACTCCAGATTTTTGAGCATTTTTTAAAAACATCTTCTAGGTTTGTAAATCTAAATGAATTGAGTAAAGCATAAGATTTGTTGGCCTTAAATATTAAAAAAAAAAAAAAATCTGGAGTGACTCCACTCGACTTTCCGAACACTTACGCTTAATATCATTACCAAGCATTTAAATAAATTTTAATCGATGAATAATTCAAACATATGTACCAAATTTGAGCTCAATCGAAAGTACCGTTTAAACGCGAGAGCACTTCCAAGAATTTCTCCCCATAGGCTATAATGTAAAAGAAATCTTTGTCGTAGCTCTGTAGAAGAACTATAAGTCCTATACACGTCAAAATCAATACCGGTCTTACGATGGTGGTTTATAACATATGTACCAAATTTGAGCTCAATCGAAAGTACCGTTTAAACGCGAGAGCACTTCCAAGAATTTCTCCCCATAGGCCATAATGTAAAAGAAATCTTTGTCGTAGCCCTGTAGAAAAACTATAAGACCTATACACACCAAAATCAATACCGGTCTTGCGACGGTGGTTTGCAACATATATACCCAATTTGAGCTCAATCGAATGCTCCGTTCAGGAGCTATCGTGTTCACTCACATACACACAAACACACACACACACACATACATACATACATCTCGTAAAAATAGCATAAATGAATTCAGAAGACCTCAAAACGTGTCAATACACCCAAATCTCGAATTCGAATTTTTTCATGATTACAATACTTTCCTTACATGGTACATGTTCGGAAAGTAAAAAGAGCGTGTGTACAGAGTACACGTGTCAGAATTGAAACTTCTTTGGCGAGATTGATTAAAATCTGTTCGATTGTCAAATAAGAATAATTTTTATCTTAGTCAGAGATAAAAATTAAAGACTAAAATTAAAGATAACATTTGAAAACAGATCAAAAGTGAGATGTTGTAGATAGTCAAAGGATTGAGGCTTTAGGATTGAAGATTGAGGACTGAAGATTTAAAAAATAAAATAATAAATATACTAAGCACACTAAGTCATTAGACAAACATAAAAATCATTTAATATGGATGGATTTTAAATTTTAAATTACAATGAGGATGTATACAAAAGAATACATAAAATATGACTTACTTGGATATCGGTTTTTGTGAATAATAGTTTGTTAATAACAATCAATATAAATCAGTTTCAAAATACTGGAGATTCTGATAAAAATATAACATTGATCATTGACTTTACCCACTGTAAGTCAGTGCTCCAGCATTTTCGTCTCGTGACATGTGACATTGCTGTTCGAGTGCACAATGTGTGTTTACATTCAGCGCATGCGTACACTTTCTTAAGAACGAATGTAGCACAAAGAGGAGAAAGAAAACTCTCTGTAGCAATATAGCATGCTTACAATTTTTGTCTCTTACTCTTGGCGATCTATCCGGTGGCTCTCTCCGTCTGTTAAAATCCAAAATCGTTCCAGCCTCATCATGACGCTCGTGACGCGACCTTGAAATTTCACTCTCAACGCGCCTAAAGAAGTTTCACTTCAAAACAAATTTAAGGATTTATATGTGGCATTTACAGTAAAATTAAACTGATTTTTTTTTACGACTTCAAAAAATTTGTTTTCAATTATGTGAATAATTATTCATACTGTTTTTTTTTGTGCGATTTTGATCGAGACAAATTTCTTTATAACACGATAATTTTAAACGTTATATGAATTGCTATTCCTAAACTGAATCACTATAGTAATTTTATTTTATACAGGAAAGGAAAGATAGCTAAATTTAACGAAATTTTAGAGTAAGAAAATGCGCCTGATAGATATATTTCGAAGCTAAAACACTAGTATGCATATGTATACTAAAATTTATTTATGTTCAGAGTTTTGGCAATGCGCCACACGAAACAACCGACTTTCTGATTGAATGAAGTACACAGTGTATTTCACAACATATTTGCACTTGGTATGTGCGTTGTAAATGCACATAAAATATAACATTCTAATTTTTAAGGCATTTTCGCATCGAATCACGCACCAAACATATTTATCATGTACCAATTTTCGTTAGTTTTAAAAATTGATTTAAAGCTATGTATCTCTACATTGTAACACAATTTACTTTCGAACATGTACCATGCAAGGAAAGTATTGTAATCATGAAAAAATTCGACTTCGAGATTTTGGTGTTTTGACACGTTTTGAGGGCTTCTGAATCCATTTATGCTATTTTTACGAGATGTATGTATGTATGTGTGTATGTGTGTGTGTGTGTGTTTGTGTGTATGTGAGTGAACACGATAGCTCCTGAACGGAGCATTCGATGGAGCTCAAATTGGATACATATGTCATAAACACCGTCGCAAGACCGGTATTGAGTTTGGTGTGTATAGGACTTATAGTTTTTCTACAGGGCTACGACAAAGATTTCTTTTACATTATGGCCTATGGGGGGGAATTTCTTGAAAGTGCGCTAGCGTTTAAACGGTAGATTCGATTGAGCTCAAATTGGGTATATAGGTTATAAACCACAGTTGTAAGACCGGTATTGATTTTGGTGTGTATAGGACTTATATTTTTTCTACAGGGCTACGACAAAGATTTCTTTTACATTATGGCCTATGGGGGGGAATTTCTTGAAAGTGCGCTAGCGTTTAAACGGTAGATTCGATTGAGCTCAAATTGGGTATATAGGTTATAAACCACAGTTGTAAGACCGGTATTGATTTTGGTGTGTATAGGACTTATAGTTTTTCTACAGGGCTACGACAAAGATTTCTTTTACATTATGGCCTATGGGGGGAATTTCTTGAAAGTGCTCTAGCGTTTAAACGGTAGATTCGATTGAGCTCAAATTGGGCATACATGTTATAAACCACCGTTGCAAGACCGGTATTGATTTTGGTGTGTATAGGACTTATAGTTTTTCTACAGGGCTACGACAAAGATTTCTTTTATGTTATGGCATAATGGCATATGGGGAGAAATTCTTGAAAATGCGCAAGCGTTTAAACGGTGCATTCGATTGAGTTTCAATTTGGTATATGTGTTTGAATTATTCATCGATTAAAATTTATTTAAGTGCTTGGTCATGATCTTAATCGTAAGTGTTCGGAAAGTCGAGTGGAGTCACTCCAGATTTTTCGTTTAGTTTTTAAAAATATGATTTAAAAGCATATAGTATTCTTGTACATTGTAACTCAATTTACTTTTCGAACATGTACCATGTAAGAAAAGTATTGTAATCATGAAAAAATTCGACTTCGAGATTTTGGTGTATTGACACGTTTTGAGGTCTTCCGAATTCATTTATGCTGTTTTTACGAGATGTATGTAAGTGTGTGTGTATGTGAGTGAACATGATAGCTCCTAAACGGAGCATTCGATGGAGCTCAAATTGGGTATATATGTTATAAACCAACATCGTAAGACCGGTATTGATTTTGATGTGTATAGGACTTATAGTTTTTATACAGGGCTACGACAAAGATTTCTTTTACGTGATAGCCTATGGGGGAGAATTCTTGAAAGTGCGCTAAAGTTTAAATGGTACATTCGATTGAGCTCAAATTAGGTACATATGTTATAAACCACCATCGTAAGACTCGCATTGATTTTGATGTGTATAGGACTTAATAGTTTTTCTACAGGGCTATGACAAAGATTTCTTTTACATTATGGCATATGAGAGAAATTCTTGAAAGTGCGCTAGCGTTTAAACGGCGCATTCGATTGAGCTTCAATTTGGTATATATGTTTGAATATATAATATACCAAATTGAAATTATCGATTAAAATTTATCTAAATGCTTGGTAATGATCGTCATCGTAAGTGTTCGGAAAGTCGAGTGGAGTCACTCCAGATTTTTTTAAATTCAATAACTGTTTTCGTTTTGCCAACAGCTTTAGAGTGTGTTTTATTTACGAAACTACACGAGTTGTGAAATATGCCATATAATGCCTCTTTAAATAAATTGGCTAACAAATATCTAATATTAAACAAATGCTAAGTATCTGCGCTTCACGGATTACTTAACTAGCTCAATACTAATAAACACTTACACTTTAATTTAAAAAATCAGCAGAAGCTATTAAAATTTCAATCTTCTCAGATTGTACCGTGGGTTCAGTTTTGTGAAACGAAGTAATTTAGTTAAACCGAAATAACCCTCTCATCTGATATTCGCGATTAAATGCACCATTTGGGTAAATGTATTTCAAGCTAATATTTCCACGTAATATGAAAAAAGAACGGGATTTTAAACTTTTAAGTAACAAAACTAAAATCCATGTGTCGGTATAAAGTGCTGCTTTTCTTTCTGAATTTGAATAGTTAGAGTAGTTGATATTATAAGCTGAGTCTTTTACGAATATTTCAAGCAAATACTGAAGAACTTGTCAAAAATACTTAAAATGTGATACACGATGTTTTGAGGCTAACCTCAGAAAATTGGAAAGCTGAAGTCTGAAAATAGGAAACTTCCTTTCAAATTTATCCACTGTCATTTAGGGTCGAGAGTAGCCCAGTCGGCAGGTCTCGGCCGAATGATTCGAGTTCGTATAACGGCTGACAAATGACCGCGCAGTATAAATGCGGCAAACGTGCACTTTAAGTCTGTGGGGGTCTTATGCAGCGGCGTTGAGCACATGAGCACGTGAACCCCCCCAAAGGAAAAACTAAAGGATAAACACATTAACAAATTAAATTTAAAACAAATACTAAGTAAAGTTCGAGATTTTTGTGAATTTAAAACGTGAGTTTTACTCTTCCCCCACCCCACTATTATTAAATATGCTTATTATAGCTAGCGCACAGTAGTGTAGGTTATTACAGCACAGTCTTTTAATGAATCGCACGTGCGAACGGAAAATTTTCCTTCTGAACGTTCTCTGGGAACGGAAGCGGAGACAGCTTAGAAGAAGTACGGCGCTGCTGATATCATTCCGTTCGCACAGTTTCATTGTGCACACAGGGCCATTTTTTTGCGATATCTCTTCCGAATTTTCCTTTGGTTTTTACGTTCGGTTAGTTAATTCATTTTTATTTCATTTTCTTATTATTTTCTTTATTTCTACCATTTTCCACTATATTTTACAAACTAGTGTAAATAATTAAGATGGGAGTCAAGTAAGTGTTTCGGAGCTAAAGCAACGACATTTTTCATTATCATCCTTTGAAAAAAAATTGAAATAAAATGAATCAAGACAACACCTTTGCCATAACTTATCTTAGTGACGAAATGTAAGACAAAATATTATTTTTCTTTTAGATGCGTACATTGTTTTCCTTTAACTGCTGGAATGCATAAAACAACTGTTAGTGCATTAAAACTATACTAGACACGAATATATGCTATTCCTGTTCAGAGAAATAAATAACATATCAAAGTTTTTGTTGAATTAGGAAAAAATTGTTAATTCTTTCAACTCTTAATAATACGAGAAAAACGGTTTAACCCTTTAAGGCGCAGTGATCCCGCTCTGGGAACACCCAACTCTAACGTTTTGACTGTTGCCAGTCACGAAGAATAGATTGGATTTCTATAAAAATAGTTGCGGGTGACAGAGCTCCACGAGAATTCTTTACTTTTTAGCACGTTCATTTCCCCTAAAAGAATGGTCACGATTCTTTTTAACAGCACTGACATCTGCTGAAAAATGGAATAACGCGAGAACAGCTTGATAGATTGCCCAATGCTGGAAAAAGGGCAGCCGTTGCCATCGCTCGACTTAACTACCAGCAAGATGGCGGACGATCGACACGATCATCGCGTGCCACAGATCTAGAGACCCTTTTTTGACGACAGCCGGCTGTGCTGGCTGCCCTTTTTCCAGCATTGGGAAAGGGTTGCGCCTCAAAGGGTTAAGGTATACAAAATGCAGACCACAGAATTTCCACTTACTAAAAAAGATTCCTTGTTGGTAAAGGTTATGGGATCAGCGGCTTCTACTTCTTGGCACAAGTATTGGACGTTTCCTTGCTGATGAATAAGTTTGTTGCCAGTCCTTCCTAATTCAACAATTTCCATTTTTAAGCTGTCTGCAACAAATTCGACCTGAAAAGCCAATATTCAGTATGAAAGTACTAAGATGTATGACATCAGAAGAAATAAAATTATCCAAGAAAGTTGAATTAACTTGTGTGAGTGATGTTAGATATTGCATCGCATTACAGATATCCATTTCGAATTCCTTTATCCATATATCATAAATCAACATTTTTGCGCAAAATTATAACAACTATAATACACAACCAAACTTATAATCACAATTATATTAGTTTAGTTTATAATTATAACTATTATTAGTCCATTATTTAATTTACTTACATTTCAAGTTCGACGTCGAAATTTTAAGGCATTCGAAATTCTTTATTTTTAATGTTTGAATCAATTTTATTATTGTACACTGTGTTGTGAACTGAATTGTTAACACACGTCTTAACTTACACCCAAAAATGAATGCTTTCACTTGAACACTCTCCTTCAAACTGAATCATAAATAGCATAAAAGTAAAATCTATACTTGTTAATAGTAAGACTTGAGGGACATACAAAATCAACAATTCAAAAGCTTTGGGATCTCTTCGTAATAAACTGCAAATTGTAAGGCTGTACAAAGTGAGTCAGAATTTCCGGGCATAAGGGGCTACAGATCACAACGATGTAAAGGAAAATTTTACCCATCTGAATTATGTTAAAAATTTAATCCTTATGCACCAACTGATATCTTTGAAAGAAGTACCGAATTGTTAACCAATTTATCAACTAGATTTCATAAGCAATAGTTTGGTATTTTTAGCATTGCAATGTCAGAAAATATAATAACTATTCATAATTATCAATCGTAGTTCAATAAATCTTTTTTTTCCCCAAAAAATGTCCTATATATGAGAAACCATAGTTGGATATTGCATCCCTTATCCATTTGCACTGTTTCGTAATTCTGGAGCATTCTCTTAACACTTTAATACTGCATACCACCCTAAATTTCACGCAACTTCCCAACTTATCCATACAGCATAAATCAAAATTATTTAAAACTAACAACTATAACACACAGCGAAACTTTTCACCATATTACTTTTAACCAAATTCATAAACTTTGTTTTCATGTATCCTTTAATAATTTAATAAACAGTTTGAGCAGTTAGTCACACTTCCGGTTATTTTTCTCATAAACATGAAGGATAGTTTTCGATTAAAGAAATATTTATTGAACTACTTTTGATAATTATGAATAGTATTTTATTTTATGGCATTGCAATGCTGAAAATACCAACCTATTGCTGATGAAATCAAGCTGATAAATAGTTAACAACTCAATACTTCGTTAAAGACGCCAATTGGTGCATAAGAATTAAAGTTTTTTAGAAGGGTAATTTTTTTTTATATCGTTGTGATCAATCGCCTCATATGCCAAACAATTCTGACTCACATTGTACAGCCTTACAATTTGCAGTTTATTACGAACAGATCCCAACGATTTTGAACTTTTGATTTGGTTTGTCAGTCAAGTCATACTACTTTTAGCAACTATAGATTTTAGTTTTATGCTATTTATTTATAATTTAGTTTGAAGCATAAGGTTTGAGTGAAAACATTTAATTGGATGTTAGTTAATTCACTTCACAGTGTATGATATAATGTGGATTCCATCATTAAAAACACAGAATTTCGAATGCCTCAAAGTTTTGATGTCAAGCTTGAAATGCAAGTAAATTAAATATTGTAATAATAATAATAATAATAAACAAAACTTAAATAAGATAATTGCGAAAATAAGTTTGAAAATCAAAATAAGTAATGCTATTTTAACAACAACAACAACAAAAAAGATGCGATTGTAAAAAAAAAAAAAAGAAGAAATGATTTGCATAAATACATTGTTTTCTTTCGAATAAATATGATATTCTTTAAATTTCTCAAGTTCAGATAATTTATAATAAGAATTATGGAGAGGAGGGGGATGGGGAGGTTCAAAACTTAATTAATTAATTAATTATTTTTTGTGCGTGTGTGTGTGTGGGGGGGGAATAGCACACAACACAAAATTTATGATTAAGTCCAATTCTAATTTATAATTCAGTGCCATGGACCATAACAGATTATTAATCAGAAAAAAGGTTCGTTTGCATAGCTTTTATCTTTAAATAACTAATTTGCTTCATGACTTTTTCAAGCATTGTAAAATTGAAATATATATACATTTTTTTCAATAGTTTAAAATTTAACTTTTTTTATGGAAGTATTTCTAATTGTAACACGTTTAGAAAAGTAATTAAATAAGTCATAGTGTTTCTAGATTTAAGATAAATAAATTGGTTTAAAAAAATCTCACTGTTCATTTGAACTCTTATTTAATTTGTTATGAATATGCTTTTACTACTTAAATAAAAATTTCAATTTATAGGAAATTTTTAGTTTTTGAAAAATATTCTGAGTTGGAAATTTTAATGTCTGTAATTTAGCATTTTATTTCTCTTAGATATCCGTACGTCTAAGGGGCGTAGCATGGGAAATTTTCTGTTCGACGTAGAGCTATTCTAATTAATCCAAATATTTCGTGACTGGTGGGGGGGGTACCTATTTCTGCCTCCCCCAAGCTATGCACCTGCAATGACAGTTACAGACAAATATGCTTATATAAGTCCTGAAAAATACTATGACATACCAAAAGAGTAAAGCATTCGGTTTATTGTATAAACAGTAAAATTTTTCACGAAAGTTTTCTGTTCAGAGAAATGTTCTTGAATATATTCCAATATTCCAAAACGATTTTGTAAATCGACGGAAATTCATTTTTATACGGAAAGTTTTCCATATAAATTTGCTTTTTTATTTGTTTACGAAAAATACTAAAAGATCATTTATTGCTCTTTGTTTGCTGTATTTCTGGAGAAGAAAAATTCCAATAGAACGTAACCCGCGTAGGAATTTGAAAGCAGATAAGCGAGAGAAAGATTTAGAACATGTTCTAGGAACAGAATATTTGAGTCTGTTTTGAAAGTCCACCTTACAAATGATGGGAATTGATTCACGTCCAGCAGGAGTGATTTTCGAGTAGCATTTGGGTTATTTATATTCTAACTGAAAAGTTCGATAAACATGGCATTTTCTACACCATAAAAACCATCATTGTGAAAAAAGAAATATATGTACTTAGATCATCATCAGTCAATTCAAGTGCTTACAAAATGATAAACGATATTATATATTTTCACAAAAATACTTTTCCATTTGATAACTTAAGATTTTTGGTTTATCCACTGGGTCGCTGAGATGTGAAACTGCAGTTTTTACTGCAACACACCTAAACAGTTTGTTAAATGAAACATATGCCTGCTATTGTCATGAAGAAAAGTACAACATCGGGAAAAAAGATGCTATAAGATATTCATATCATATTTTTATAAAATACTTACTGGTATGACGTGTAAGGTTACTTAACGATCTAATGAAAGCAAAAATGCATTTAAATTTAGTAACACTATATGTAAAATTTTATAAGAAATCAGAGAAATTACTATTGATATAAAATTGGAAAAGTCTAGAATACATTTTTCTTCCGTAAGTAATGAAAGAATCTCATATTTGGTTTAGTTGTTGGTTTATAGAACCAAAAAGAAGTTGAAAGTTGTACGAGGTAAGGTTTGAAAGTAGTGTTTGGAATTGATTTATTCTAATTATTATAGCTTATTCAAAACTTGTTATTTTTGTGCTGTAAATTTTTTTGAACTCAGTAGTTTCGCTGTATTTGTCTTAGGGAGGGAGGGGGACTCTTTTTTTTTTCATCTTTAATTTTCAATTAGGTTTAATCCCATAGTATAAGGGACGTAATGGTGAAAACTATCTTCTCAGCTAAGCGTTACTGTTCTTCACAGGTCTTTGCCTTTAAAGAAAATAGCCGTATAATCTCGATACGAGCTTATCCTTGCGTATACTACTGTCTGAACTTACATAACTACTGTTTTGAAATCAAAGTCGAATATTCAGAAATAATTTTAATACAGACTACTCCTAACGTATCATGCTACTTTTATATTTCAATTTTGAATTAAAAAATGAAATGAAAAATTTAAAGGCTTATTTTAAGAAATGATATTTAAAGAAGTAGGTGTGTGTTGTGATATCCACTGAAACTGTTTCCTATGTATAAATACACGTAAACACAATTTTGGCCTTAAAAATTCTAGAGTTTGAAAAGCATAGATATGTTACCCTTTGATTCAAAAGTAGATTAATAAAATTCAACCAACTAATCAACGGCACAATCTCTAAAAAGAGCTTGGGATTACTTCGGATTTTTTGACCACTCTGTTATTTACGTTACAATTTGAGAAATTGATTGAATACTTTCTACTTAATTCCATAATTAAATTGGAATAATATAATAATTCAGATTATGGTTTGTGTCATTTTCTGTAAGGTATTCCCAATTTTAATAGGAAATATTTTTAATTACGTTTATTTGTTTAGTTCATGAGCAAATATCTTTAAATAAGATTATTAATTTTAAACCACATCAAATTTTGAAATTCAAAGATTTTTCTTAACCCTTTGTCGTCAAAGTTAAGAAATTCGAAAAACATCAACTCGAAGCTGTTCCTTTTCTTTTCAGGAAGACATGATGGATGATCAGTACTGAATAATGTAATGTAAAAGAAAATAGAAAAAAATAATAATATGGACTCTAGAGGTAATTACTATAATTCTTTCCTAGCAATTAACAAGTTTTCTTCTGAACAGAACAACACAGTAAACAAAACAGAAGTCAATTAATATTTTGAATGACACACTTCTTGGAAGACATAATCCTTTAATCCTGAAATAAAGGGATGAAAATTAACTAATGCTTATTTTTTCTTAGTTTGTTCGATATAATAATAATAAAATAAATCAAATAAATAATTAAAAACCGGGGAAATTTTTATTTTAACTGAAACAGCCGGAAGGGAGGGTCAAAATGACCCATGTTGGCTGTTTTAGTATTTCTATAATTATTTATGTTACTAATTAAAATAGAAATGTAAAAATTTGTCTCAACACGCTTGGAAGAATTTTAGGGAAAGTGGAAAAATTAGCTGCGGTGTTAATCTGTATCTTGAAATAAAGTATGAGATATTGGGAAAAGGTTCATTCCCAACGGCATTCGTCTCAAAATCCTGGCCAAAAAGCCAAAATTTTAAATTTGTTTAAAAACAGTAATACATATGTTTTTGGATAGCCTAGTCACTGATGCATGATGAGATGCATGTTTTTCGACCATAATTCATATCCAAAAGATGCAACACTCGGTTTAAAAGCAAGTTTCTTCATTTACGGCAAGAGATTTCAGTGTTTTCTATTACTTCGTCTTGCATTTTTTACGGGCTCTTTACATTAATTTACTGGTTTGAAACGTTGTATAACTGTAGTAAAATATACGTATTTTAATTATATGTATCTATTAGCTTGAAAAAATAATATGACTTTATTTAAAAAATTGTAAACTTTTTTTTTCTAATTTTTTTTCAAAAATCCACATTTCAAAAAGCTTTTTGAAGGGGTGTCGCGGCTTGTCGCGCCTAATTTCAACTATAATCGTAATTATTACAGTATTGAGTGTCTATTCCAAGAAAAAATGTTCCCCCAACATCCGCCATTTTTATAAAAAAAAATTATTTATATAGCGCCATTTTTATTTTTTCTATAATTTTTCGACGGGTGATCGCAAAAGGGATACAAACGTACGCGCATGTATTTCTCATAAACTATAAATTATGTGCAAGTGTTTGGATAAAGGTACATAAAATTTCATTTCAGTTAAGATTTAACATCATAATTTTAAATTCAGTATGTAATTTCTTATTTTTGTCATGTAAATTTGCTATAAGAAGAAAATTTTTACATATTCCAAAATTGCCCTTTCTTAGTCCTGTAAATAGTCCCATCTATTAACAGCTTAGTTTTCCATTTATGTCGTAAATTGTGCCCAAAGCAAAAACTCCCCATTTTTGGTTCTCAAAGGTTTGCAACTGTGACTTCGGGTCATTGAAGTGTGAGTGTGTAAACAGAAACACGTGCTAGCTCTTTAAGTCATTTTGAAGTGCTGGCTTGAAATAAATTACTTTCTCCCCCGTTTGAAATGAGATTTTATGGGTTTTCAAGGAGGCTTCTTTTAAGCAATGTCCTTTTAGCTGCTCTAGACAAAGGCCAGGGGAAAAGAACTAGCCTTATAACAGTGAGACCCTACAACTTCTTCTTCCAGAGGGGTCCGATGGTGGTCCCTCTCTCTCTCTCTCTCTCTCTTTCAAAAAAAAAAAAAAAAAAAAAAGTGACTCTAAGTGAAGACGAATATCACAGTTCAAAAGAATCGAATGAAAAAGTTAATCTTCAGAAGTCATTTGAAAACTAAGATCCTTATAGTAACTACATTTAGAAAAGTGAAAAAATCTAAAAATTTTTATGCAAAAAATTGATTTATAGATAAGTAGTATTATATTTATAAGTATTATTAAAGTATTACATTTATATATTTTTATTGTGGTTAAGGCACAGCTACACGACTATTTGCCTAACGGGAAGGTTGCCTTGGGCGGAGGGCTTTTTAAGGGGCTCTATTGCGTATTCACGTGACATCTGGAGAAAATCGCCCAAAATGCCAGACAGTTAGATCGACAGCCGCGTGCTATTACATTTATAAGTGGTATTATACAATAGCAGTACTTCCCAGTAAGGGACACTCCCCGGACAAGACAAACGACTCGAAGTTGTTAGAAACCAACTTCGAGTCGTTTGGCGACAACACGCTGTTTTTATATAATTTAAGAAGTATATAATACTAAAAAGTCAGTCAAAAGTCAACAGTAATGATTTTAACGTTAAAACACATGAAAAATATTTTTGGCCAGGATTCTGACACAAATACTCGACTGTGCGGCGCTTCTAGTGTTAAAAAATCGCAGTTTCGAAGAATCATCAGTCATGATGTAAATTGTTTATACAGGGTGAATCTAAACTCTTGGACAAAACTTTAAGAGGTGATAGGGCACATAATAAGGAATCAGCATCACATAGCAATGTGGGGTCGACAACATCGTCTTCATGTAGCTGTTAATAATCACTTTGGAAAACGTGCTGAAACAACAGTCAACAGTGCACTTTCCGACCCTTGTTCGTCAGAAATTAACGTATTTTTCTCCGAAAACAGAAGACTAATATACATAGTTTAAAAATTCTATTTTATTTAATGAATGAAATTTTTGAAGACGAGCCTATTGTTTATGAAACTTGGTTAAGAAATGAGACGAACACTTCGATACTTTTCACAAAGTGATTATTACCTTGTAAGGGAAAACTGCGTTTTCGACCCCACATTGCTATGTGATTCTGATTCCTTATTATGTGCCCTATCACCCCTTAAAGTTTTGCCCAAGAGTTTAGATTCACCCTGTATAAAGCTTTGAGCTGTGATAGTCAAAGAAGCCATTATAATAAATGAAATCGTGTATAATTTTTAAATGTATTTTATTTATTTTCATGGTGCTTCCAAGTACCGTCAGAAGACAAAGCTTGAAAAACAGCAAAAATACAAAAAAAAAAAGGGCTTTAACAAGGCCAGTTACCGGAAGGAAACAATTTGCCATCCAATGGAAAAAAAAAAAAAAGAAAAAAAAAGAAAAAGAAATCTTTTTTTCCATTTTTACTTATTTACTTTTACATTCATGCTACTATTATCATCATGATATCTTTATATATTTTTGTGAAAATATTTTCTTTTCCTCTCTTCCCCCCCCCCCCCCCCCCCCCCCACACACACACAGCCACCTTACCTTTTTGATGCAGCCCACGAGGTTGGAATGAACTCGGGCGCCCTGGTGTCCGGTTCCTGACTGGTCAGCACCGCCCACAAACAGCACGCTACTGGACAGCAGGTTGAAAGTGCCGGCCGTTGAGCCCCGCTCTGTGTACACGCCATCCACGGTGATCGAAAACTGTAATCATTAAAGACACGTGAGAGAAGTGAAAACAGCCAATTACACTGTAATTTGGGTCAGTTTCAATCGAACTCAAAGCACTGGGAAAGTGTGGTAACTGTTTTTTTTTTTTTTTTTTTTTCAGAGGCGTCACTTTTGTAATGTTGTGTAATGATTATTTGTGGGTAAATAACAGGATATGTATCGACGTCTTTCTGATGGATAGCTTGTGGCATTTAAACGTGCCGAGTTTATTGATATTCCAAATGTACGGAGATTGATTTGCTTTTCTGTGGCATTAAAGTTCGAAAGGCTGTTAAAGAACATTTGTCAAAAAATTATTCTTCTATTTACGATAACATTAGTTTTACGATAATATTAGTTTTTTAAATATTTTTACTGCATTTTCCCCCGAATCAATATGAAAGCGTAAGTGGTTGGGAAATGTTTAATAAAATTCTCAAAACCACTTATTTGCTATCTTAAATACTTAAAAAATCTGGGGTGACTCCACCCGACTTTCTGAACACTTAGGATTAAGATCATTTAAATAAATTTTAGCATTTAAATAAATTTTAATCGATGAATAATTCAAACATATTGGGGCTCAATCGAATGCGCCGTTTAAACGCTAGCGCACTTTAAAGAATTTCTCCCCATAGGCCATAATGTAAAAGAAATCTTTGTCGCAGCCCTGTAGAAAAACTATAAGACCTAATACACACCAAAATCAATACCGGTCTTACAATGGTGGTTTATAACATGTATACCCAATTTGAGCTCAATCGAATGTATCGTTTAAACGTTAGCGCACATTCAAGAATTTTCTCCCATAGGCCATAATGTAAAAGAAATCTTTGTCGTAGCCCTGTAAAAAAACTATTAGTCCTATACACACCAAAATCAATACCGGTCTTGTGACGGTGTTTTATGACATATATACTCAATTTGAGCTCAATCGAATGCCCCGTTTAGGAGCTATCGTGCTCACTCACTCACACACACACACACACACACACACACATCTCGTAAAAATAGCATTCATGAATTCAGAAGACCTCAAAACGTGTCCATACACCAAAATCTCGAAGTCGAATGTTTTCATGATGACAATACTTTCCCTTACATGGTACATGTTCGGAAAGTAAAAATGAAATGTTAGAAGCAACGGTTCAGACGCCCACTTTTATATTTTCTGTCGTAACAGTTATACAATTTACTGGCTGATTCATAAAACGGGATGAAATAGTAGAACATTTCCTGAAACAATGTAACGGGTTTAGTTGGCTGCCTTTGTTCAGTGCACCTACTAGCCCCATGACATGTTTCTTCTTAAAATAAGACACGTAACCGTCTTAACGTAAACAATCGAAATATCATCTATGGAGCAAGTAGAGGTAATCATATACCATGAAAAACTACGCAAGTTATATTGCAATTATTAAGATGGGTATTAGGAATTAGAAAAAAAAAGTTATTTGCAAATTTAAAAAAAAAGTCAGAAAATCTGAAACACTTTCAGATTTTAAATATCTACTAAAGTGCTATGCATTAAAAGCTTATCATAATCCATGCGTCCTCCCTATACTCTAATGCGTCCCCCTATTCCTTTTTCTATTAAGTTGGAAAGTATATCATTATTGATTAGTGTGCCGTACTTTTCTCCCTTGTTCCATAAAACACATCTTTGGAATCGAAATTTATCTTAAAATCGCCTACTGCAACAATCTTCGTTAAACAATCTGTTAACGATCGCAACATCGTTAAACATCGTTAACGATCGCAACAATCTGTTTTACAATCTTCGCCAAGCATATTCCAAAAATACTTCAAAATTTTAAATACTTTTTGGAAGGGTCATCATAATCCATGAGTGTGCCGTATTTGTTTTTCTTGCTCCATAAAACACATATTTGGAACTGAAATCTATAGCTTTGAGCGACTTTCAAGATTTTAATCTTGAAAGTCCCCCCACCCACCCCCTCCACGTGTCTGGCAAACAAATTTGAAAGCACCTTCACTGTGACTGTTCATATCTACAAAACCTGCCTTACAAATCATGCCTACAAAGTTCCGTAGACAAAAATCTGGGACTGAACTTAATAGCTTCCTAGTGCTAAAAAAGGGGGAAATAAAGGGTAAAATCGTTGTAAATATCCACTGCAAGGAGACATGGCTACAAGACTACATTAGCGTTTTGTTTGTTTCTTCGAAAGAGTTAACCGATATATATGTTTGGGACGTGATAGGTCTTTCATCTCTGTTATTCTTTGCACATAAATGCATTTTTATTTAAATGCATTTTTTTTTTCCAATGTCAGGCCTCTGCCTCAGGAGGCATTGGCCGCTACTAAGGCCGGTGTTGCTGGTCTCTTTATTTCGGGGGGAACTTAGTAGGTGAACCAATGTCGCCCCCTATGAAGGGACGGACACAATGACAGCCAGGGCCAGTAGGGGATCCAGCCCTGACCACCGGGAGTTGAACCCGAAACCGCAATACGGTGCTTTACCCACCATACAATCTGGTCGGTACACAGCAGAAGTACAAACAAAGGAGAAGACTAAAGCGACAACAATGGGTTAGCGGGATTCGAACCCAAGAACTCACAGCTAGCAGGCATGTGTCAGCGACAGGTGCGCTGAACCTGGCATTCAGGAGATAGACCCATTAGCGTTTATAGAAATTAAGAAGAAAGTTATTCTGTGACTGATTTCGCAATTTGACCTCAAACAGCCGAATTATGAGGACTGCGCCTACTTACCTTTGTAGCTAACTAGCCCCGGCCTCCCCTACTGATTCAGCCTTAAGATTTCATTAAGAGTTAAGGGAAATACATGAAAGGGCACCAATATACATGAGTTCCTAACTAGTCTGATGTAATTGAAAAGGAATTGTGGAAAAAAATCTTGAATAAGGATTATGTGTTTTCTAGAGCTTAAGTGCGGAAATTTGAAAAAAAAAAAAAAAAAAAAAAAAACTCTTTTAAAACAAACATTATTACGATTTTAAAATTAGCAATAGAACGTTATGCAAATTAGTGTTAAATGTGCTTGAGAAAAATAGTTATTTTTTACATAAACGTAAGGGGAAAAAAGAATAATTATTAGAAATTTTTCGTGTCGGTATTAAGTTGGTGACGTGCATGTTTTTAGAGGAACTAGCTTTGTAATATCGTGTAATGAATGTTTAGTGGAAAATCACGTGACCTGTCAACGCACTCTTGATTGATAGCTTCTGATATTTAAACCTGCTCAATTTATTGATAATACAAAGTTTGAATTTTTGATGCACCTTTTTTTTTTGCTACCGTTGCAAAGAATTTCGATATGGCTTTGGGAAAAAAAAATGTCTAAGCTTATTTACACAATATTTTTGAAAAGATAATTTACCATTTACAAAACATTTGGGTTTGTACATTAACTTTTTATGACTTTTTTTTTAAAATGCAGACCGGTACATGGTGCTTTAATGAAATAAAAACAATTATATTTAGTAACAAATATTATAAGTGTACACCTGGGAAGGAATTGAGATAATTACTATCTTTTGAAGCAGAACAAATTAATTTTAACACAGACTAAATGTAACTGCTTTTAGGGGAAGTTATTTTTTTACTATAACATGTAATAATAAATTTTGGAAAAAAAAAATCATAATCTCTCATGTGTTCTGGTTACTACTTTACACTAAATTTAATAGAAAACGTTTTATTTTTTTTTATTTTTCTTTTGCAACTTACATTATTTATCCGAGATACTGAAAAAAAATTAGATGACATGATATAACAAAATAAAATGGTTCAGAAAGTAAATGTATATTTTCTCAAATAGTACTTAAGTGAAAACATTTTCATTAGTAAATAAGCATATACATTTCAAGGAAATCAGAAGCAAGCATAGCAGCCCTAGAATCTTAGAATAGTACTAATTATCCTCAATGGCTTATGTAGCAGTTTAATTGATACTTATTTGTGAACACACGTTGTACTTCAAAATCCACTTATTTCAGTACTCTCAAACTGCCTTTATACTCAGCTTTGCCAATTTAAGGTGTATTTGTTGCTAAATTTAGAGCCTTTACATTGTGCTCATGGAATAAATTGTCTGCGATGCGATTAGCGACATTGATATTTGATTCAGGGACATTTTATATTCATTTGGAGGCATTCTCTCCAATTAAAAACACTTTAAGAACTCAGCCATCGATTAAAATAACGTGGTCAAAGAAGAAGTAAAGTGATAAAGGCAGTTTGACGTTCCATTGATGAGCAAGCACGTTTTGTGAATGAGACAGATATGGGATTTAGTGATAGAGACAGATATGGGATATGGAGATAAATTACCGTCATTGAAGACCAATAAGGAGCATTCGAATGTTTATGTGGGAAAAATACCTGAAACAAAATTAAAATTTAGGGCAGCGGGCGAAATGCTTAAGTGTTGTGCGCAATAGTTAGTTCCTGAGCTCAGCCGTAGGTTGAGCGAAGCTTAATTCTTGAATTTTGCGACATTTGCTAGCTAATTCTACCAAGACTGCTTACGCGATCTTGCCCAAATTTGACACTGTGATATGGCCACGACGTAAAGGATGTCAAGATGTTAGTGATCGGTCATGTCGTTGTGGAATAGTCACTGATGAATTTTTCACGTTTTTTCACTAACTTCTCCGTGACGGCTAAAGCGATCTTGATCAAATTTGTCACAGTAATAGCGGTCATAACGTAAATGGTACTGAAGCGAGGTGGTAGTAGTCGATTATGTCGATGAGGCATTTTCATCAAAAGCATTTTTTGATTAAACTTAACACTGTCCTATTGTTTTTAATTGTTGATCTCGCGCGCGATTTTTCTTTTCTGCCATACTACGAAAATAATGTTTGATTCATCTAAGGAAATAAGCAAATAATGTTGCAATTCCTGACTTTTGCCTGCCGTTGAGTCAACCCTAGTAGATTTAGATAAAAGTTTTCAAAGAATTAATAAAATTAATGCAAATAGCATCTGATTTCACCCCATTTGAATGCCAAGGTTAATAGAAAGCATTTTCATGTAACTGTCAATCAAGAAATACAAGTATATGATGATAATAAAACTATAAAGCGATCATTTGGGGGGAGCTGTTTAAACCCATTATATGAGAAATTAGAGACAGAATTGTGGCTATTACAGCCCATATGTTAATTAAAATAAATTATTTGTCTGCATAACTGGTAGGAGAAACCCAGTTACATTTTTAAAAATATCTGTATGAAATTTACGTACAAATGAGTAGATTTTAGTAGAATTAGAATTATTTTCGAAACACAAATCTAAAGAAAATTTCTTGATATTTAAGAGTTTAAAAAATGTATTTCATTGAAAATGTTTATCTTTTTAACATCAAATACATCTCCAATAAACTAAATTAAAAATTAAATAAGTAGAGAAATTTTACCTTGATCTATAAATTACATGAACCATCTCACTGTTGTTTGAAATTAGAAATAAAAAAAAAATACGGCACCATAAATATTTATCACGTTTTCAAATTTTATTCAGATTCAAGCAAAAATTTAAGTCGCATAAAATATATAAGAGACAAACAAAGTAAAAATGTTACAAATTGTAAAGAAGAAACATTAAGCTAACCCGTGACATTAAATTAAAATCCTGCAATTTTATTCATCGCACTAAAGCAATCTGAACAAAGGTGCAAACAAAATCCCATCGCTCTTTCGGTCAAAAGAAAAATACAAATGTAATAAAGATAAAAGGCTCGTTAAACTAGGTTTTACTCATTCGTTATTCGAAGAATGTGAACTATCAGATTAGTGTACTTAAGGAAATCAGATTGAACCATTTGACAGAAACGGTCGTCATCAGATGAAAATGAAAAAGGTAGCATAAGTCACTGCCAATTAGATTAAATGTGGCCAAAGGAAAAAAAAATTACCTCCCTTAAATGGCTAATCAAGTCTCATCAATTTGGAGGCTTAATTGAATCATCAAGAGGGCATATGGGCAAGTACAGCATATTACGGGATAATTTCAAAAAGAGGTAATGTGAATGGTAGTTAAGGGAAAATGTAACCACTGCTCAAACGGAATGTACTTCCAAAAGCTATCTGAAACAAAATGTTAAAGGTAGATTGATGAGCATTTATATTATAGTTCTTTGGGAAGAAAAGTTAAGTATGTGAAAAAATAGGATTAAAACTGGAATGGTAAATTATTATTTTTAAACTCGTTAAAGGTTTATTAAGTTATAATAAGGTTATAAAAAATATTTGTTTGCAGTTAGTAACACATGGAACTGTTGTTGTTGTTGTTGTTGCTAATGCCCTCTGGCAACCGCGTTGCGGTGACAGATCCCCCTATATAGGCAGGCGAAGGGCCGAAGGAGCGGCTTCCATTTCAATGAACCCCAGTGGGAGGAAGTCCGTCTTAGCTCGGGGTCCCGTCATTTTGAACCCATTCCAGAGGAGGGACCCACCCCCTGAAATCGGCACCCCCAGAGGTATCGTTTAACAACTTGGAGGACTTTGGAGCCACGACGGATTTTACGTGCACCCGCTCCCGTTAGCGTACACGGTTCCACAGCGGACGGGCCGAGAGGGGGAAGTCCCTCCCAAGCACTGGCCAAGCCAGATGCTGCTTCACTTGCCGTGTTCTTATGGGAATGGAGTTTAGCGCCCAGTCCACTGCGGGACTCACATGGAACTACATATTTTTAATACAATAAATAGAAATGAATTGCTGTTACTAAATAGAACAATAATATCTTGTTTGAATTGAAAAAAATGAGATTTTTAAAAAAAATCTGTTATATTTCCTATTACTCTTTCATATTCTACTAACACCAGTATTTCACTTCTAAATTTTGGCAACATTCATACATCTATTCTTACTACTCATGCATTGTGCGGGATTAAGACCGTAATCCCGCGGGATTGAAACTGAGAAATAAATTATTTTTATTACAATTTTATGCTACCTCCCCAATCATCAATTGACCAAAAATTGTTGCATATATGTGTGTATGTATTTTATTTCACAGTACATGAATCAATTATTACAAATGTAATTAAAGTTTTGATTTTTATAATTATCTTCCAGTGGGAGTCTAGACCAAATATTGTAATCTAATTTTTTTGTTAACTTCCCAATCTCCCAAATGAATAGAAATATTTCATACTTATTTATCTCTTAGCGAACAATCGCGAATCAATTGTAAAATGTTTTCATTTTAAGTTCTAATTCTTTTAATCCACGCTTTTAACTATTTTATTAAAATTAGATCAAGACTAGAAAGACTCTTTACATTGCCACTTTTAAATTCTTTTTTAGCAACTAAGAACTAACTTAATATATTATTCCAAATATCGTGAGTATAATTTTCATATTTGTGTAAGTTATTGTATTAATTATCAAATAACATTATTTATTATTAAACATCATAGTGCTTGAAATCTTACATTTCCCTATTTTTCTCTGTTGAAATGAATTCTTAGCTGAATGATACGCCAATCCCGCGGGATCAATAAGTCTCAATCCCGAAATCCCGCGAAGCGCAAAGCAGGGCGGGATTGCATTCCCTAACAGAGAGAATATCTCTTCCTGCTATTTTGAAATCCTGCTATTTTTTTGATTTTGATTATAATCTGGGAGGGCCCCTGATGAGTGTCCCAGAGATTATAATTTCCTTTTTATTCATTTCTGTTTTAATCATAGTTCATGGTAATTTGTATATGCTGATATGGTTTGTTTGCCTCTGTATATGCTGATATAGTCTGCTTTGTTCTTAAGTTTTTTTTTTTGTAGGGGTATGCCATTAATGAAGCTTTTCTTACCATTATTAAAAAAAAGATTAAAGCATATGTAAAAAAACTTTGGATGTGTATAAGTATATGCATGTGTATAGATATTTGAATGGAGAAAAAAAAAACCCTGGTTCCTATTTAGTGACTATGCATTTTTAATTCTAATCTTAGTTTTTAAATGTTCTCTCTCAACATTTAAATAAATTTCTGAAAAATAAGCAAAGTGTATGCATTTAGCTAGCACATATTCATTACAGTTTTAAAATACAATAATTTTGTTAATATTTAATTGGCTACACAATCTATTTATTATTATTCAATAATTATTATTTTAATTTAATTAATATACCTTTATGTGTTAGTTTAATTAATATACCGATATCTTAACGCTGTCAAATAATTTTACACTCCTGTTTCTGCCGGCACTTTTATAATCTTAATTCTACTATTACACATGCGAATTCTAGCCACACAGGTGATTTACCTCTTGAGTTTGGCAGCATTCTTAAAACAATATTTGCTGTCTCATGCCATATGATCTGCATTGTTCCTGATGGGTATGTCTGTTATGTAGTGTTTTTCGATTATTTTGCTTTCAAATTAATTATGCATTTATTTTCTTGTTTTTTTATAGTAGGATAGGGCCTAAATGTGTAGAGTGAATATCTCTTTTGTTATGCCACACAACCGAAATCCTACTATTTTGTTGTCTTTAATTATAATATTCTGTGTATGGCTCCTGAAGAATGTCCCAGACGTTACAATTTCCATTCCATTCATTCTGGTATAATATGGTTAATTGTATTTTGAATTTCATACTGTTTTGGACCTCTGATTATGATACATATACTTTTTTATTTCCTACGTGGTATGTCATTTTTGCAGTAATATTGTGTTTACTTATTAATTATGCACACACACACACACACACATATATTATGATGAAACAGTTTTGATACGCTTATTGCAAACGCGCTTTAATGTACGATTGGTTCCCATGCATTAATATAATCAACATATAACCTAAATTTTATTAATTATAATAATAATTAGTTGAAATATTTATGTCCCTATATGCTGCGATGGTGCTATTACTTTAGGTTCGAAACTAATGTACAGGGTACACAAGAACGTTATAGTAGTTATATAATAACGTGAGGTATTCAGAGGCCTCTAACGAGTAAAGTATTGCACTAAATTTAACTAAACTGGATGGGCGTATACCTGGTGAAGGATTTTAGAAGAAACAAAATTAGTACCGAAAATTGCCAACGTAGAGGGAAATACTGGAGCTGTTTACCAAATAAAATGCTTTAATTTATATAATCCTATATCTTATCGCGATTATGAGCATAAAAATAAATGCTTGAAGAATTCTCATCATTCTAACTAGGTTGAAGCAGTTGCAATTCCTTTTAGCAGACAAACCGTCCTGGTTGCTGTAGGTTCGAACTCTTGAACCATGTAGTGTAAGTTTTCTATGCTCATAGGTCTGTTCCGTAACTTCTTTACTGCAGAAATTCACTAAAGGAAGGAAAGGCATTCTTGTTTTGCTGTTGACTAACGAATCACGTTTCTGTAAGGTAAGAGCCATCGAAAGCCAGTTGGCCCCACAAAGATAAAAATTCTCCCAGCTTTTCAATTTACACTCATTATCGTAACAAAGAATGCAGTTATGTAAATTAATGCATTTTATGCGGTAAACAGAGCCGAACTTTCCCATGGAAGCAAGTTCTGATGCTAA
Source organism: Cheiracanthium punctorium (assembly GCA_038373885.1). Classification (NCBI taxonomy): domain Eukaryota; kingdom Metazoa; phylum Arthropoda; class Arachnida; order Araneae; family Cheiracanthiidae; genus Cheiracanthium; species Cheiracanthium punctorium. Next base: position 902,897 of record JAWZYV010016779.1, on the reverse strand, counting down.
TTTTTCTTTCTTTAAAAATCGAAAACTCTTTTTCTACCATTTTGGACCATAAAATTTGCTTACGTGTCATCATTCCAATACTTTACTCGTTAGAGGGCTCTAAATGCCTCATGTTATTTTATAACCACGCTATACTTATGGATTGCAACAAATCCCCTCTCCGTTACGTATTTAGTTGTGTTGAGTGATCACAAGCAAATGACGTCATTTCTTCCGTATCTGTATCGATTAAGATAAGCGCTTTCAATTTTTTTTTTTCAAAGCACGGTGCTATTAATTTAAATCCTTGAAAATATGTGAAGTTTTAGAGGTCAAATTTTCAAATTTCAAACTATATTTTAAAAAACATTTTCCTTTTTAAACTAGCGCATATTATATTCTTAAATTTTGTGTTATGATAATTTATGATAATTTATTTTCTTTATTTCAAACTTAAAAAGGTGTAGGCGAAGTCGATTTGTTTCAATTTTCTAAATATAAAACGGAAGAGAAATCAGTATCTCTGGAAAAATATCTTCAAAAGAATGTCACAGATACAGTTCAAAAAGAATGCCTTCGAAAAGATCGTGAACGTGGAAAACAGTATCGTGAAGATCCTACCAATAGAAGTAAAGATGTTGAATCTATAAACGGTATATCATGCTGAGAAGAAAATCAACTGTAGATTAGAAATCAATATCTCTGGAAAAGTATCTTCAAAAAGACGTCTTAAAGAGATACCGTTTAAAAAGATCGTGAACATGCACAACAGTATCAGGAAGATCCTACCCATCGAAGTAAATATGTTGAATCTATGAAGGAATCTAAATACATTTTTCTTAACTTTCAAGAATTTGTTTAAAAATAAAAATAACTCTCTGGTGAGTATTAAAATCTGGAATTCTTCCCAGTATTTTATTCCCCCCAAGGCACTTGCCGCACAGGAAAAACCACTTCAAAGGACCTAAGCGTTGGCCATTTTTACAATGGAGTCACCCAATAGTCAACACACTGTCCGCTATGAAGGGGTGTATGAATTAGCAACCAAGCTCAAGTGGGCTGTTCAGCGCAATAGTCCACAATTTTAGAGAGAGGTGTGGGTGCAAGCCACCATTCAATCTGAAGCGGCATTGCCTCATCATGGCACAGTGGTTATGCCACTGAAAATGGTAGACGGCCGAAGTGTGAAGGTTCTGGGTTCGGATCCCATCGCGCGGCTGTCGATCTAACGGTCTGGAGTTTTGGTAGGTTTTCTCCAGATGTAACGTGAATACGTGTTAGAACCCCTTAGAAAGTCCTGCTACCAAGGCAACCCCCATCCTTGGCAGATCGCCCTAGCGTAGCGTTCCCGTAATCACACAAACAAACAAACAAACTGGACGGCACTTTCAAGGACCTGCCTATGAAATCTTTCTGCGATATATTGGAATTATGGCTTACAACCAAATGTCCACAAAACAACAGCAGCATATGTATAAATATCAATGCAGAGTATTCCATAATTACTGGAACAAACTTTAAGGGGGGGGGTTTAGGGCCTATAGCAAAGATTCAGAATCACAAGGAATGTGGGGTCAAAACCCTCGTTTTCCCTGAGTTAACAATTACTTTGGGAAAAGAGTTGAAGACTTTGTCTAATTTCTTAACCAAGTTTCATAGATAATAGGCTTTTCTCCGAAAATTTCATCCATTTTTTTTATATGGGCGGGCACTTGCTTATAAGGCATTGTCCACTACAACTGCCGGAAGGTATTGTGGCCAGTTTTTTATGAGCGCCCCCAATGGGCCACCAACGTTGTTCCCTATGAAGTGACAGACAAGTTTCGAACCTGGGCCCAAGGCGCGATAGAATGACTCTTTTGCCTCTACACACCTGGCCGGCCATTTCATCCATGAAATGAAATAGGATTTTTAAACTATTAATTTTAGTCACGTGTTTCCTGAAAAAAATATATTAGTTTTTGATGAACGAGGGTCGGAAATATCACAATTATTTCAGCACTGGTTTCAAAGTGATCATTAACAGCTACATGAAAACGACTTATTCCGTGACCAAACCATCCCTCAAAGTTTGTCCCAATCTTTATAGGGCATCCTGTGTAAATAAATAAAAGAATAGCCATAAAAATATTAAAAACTAGCTGCCTCCGGCGACCAGTTGGTTCGCCATTTTAATAAATCTTGTTCGGAGAGAATAATATTCCTCACCGGTTCCTTGGCACTGAAATCTCTCAGATTCTGAATGGAATTTAAAATTAAGATGGTTACAAACAGGAGCGGCCCTACGGTAAGTGTCACCCCCTGCTAATATAAAAAGACGCCCCCCTTTTATGGTCTACTTAGTTCGAAATGACGCCACTTATAAGCCGGCGCCCCGATGCGATGCTTACCGTGTCGGGCCACTCCTGGTTACAAAAATAAGATGGGGTTTAATAATAAAAACCTACAAAAAGGTATAAATTATTTTCGTCCTATATCAATTCTGAAGAGCTTCTGGTTACATTGGCCTTTATCAAAAAACGGAAAGGAAAAAAAAGAAGTATGAATTACTTTCAGATTTTAAAAAAGCACTAAAGCGCTATCTATTAAAAGATTATAACCCATGGGTCTTCACTATTTTCTTTCCTTATTCCATTAAGTTGGAAAGTATATAATTATTCATGAGTGTGATTAAACAAAATTAAATTTGATATTTCTAACATCCTTTTTCTGGCTGTAATACATAAGAAATGGATGGGAAAAAGCAACGCAGAAAAATACACAATTCGAACTGAGCGAAATTTTCTCAAAAACTTATTCAGGTGTATTCATATTCGAAGTAGCAGTCGATCCTCAAACTCGAACAGCAACCCTTTTATTTTTCGCCAAATTAAAAAGTTGCACATTTTAGTTTCGGAAAATTTCCATATACTATTTTTGTTTTGAGTATAAAACATTTCATTCCTGCCGTGATTTCACATGCACACGATACTTTAATTAAAAAATAACCTTACAAATAATTTAATCTAAAAAAAATCGTTATTCTTTTATTTTTACTTCAAGAGTCTGAATCATTGAATAAACTTGCCAAATATTTCAATCTAGACAGCTAAATTCTCCCTTCTTTCCACTGCAGGGTTACAATTGCGAAATGGCGAGAGCAAAATTAGCCTTTTGCAATAGGTTTTTTTTATCGATATCTCCTAAAATAATTGGAATTTCGAAAAAATCGCTTCGAGGTATGTCGGGACCCGTCCTGGAGAATTTCCATGCAAAATTTGGTAGGTCTACGATCACCTGTCTAGGAGCTAGGCGAGACACAGACAAACTAAGTAACTAACTAACATTTTACACTTTGTTATACATATACAGGGTGTCCAGCCTTAATGTGACCCAATAGCTAATTCCCGAACCATTCGGTTTAGATATGCACTTCCAATTTGAAAAATATTTTAAAAAAGGTAAAGAATGTTTTTACGTGCTTTTCGAACCATAAAACCCATTTAGAAAAAAATTACAAAAATTAAATTTTTATACGGTCCCCAGGTCCTATCACTTATATTTAGGAAAAGATGCAGTACACAAAAACAAAGTAAACACAAAAAGTTTCATTTTATTATGATAAAAACTGACCAAGTTATGGAACTTTGAAAATCATACATTTCATCCATTTTCTCGGCCAATTTCAAGAAGCTAGTAAGGGACCGTCTCCAAAGTGAAATTAATTGGAACTCTGCCAGAAAACATTCGCTCTTACACATCACTCTTATGTAAATAGTTTTTAAATTTAAAAGTACATACATTACGTTAATATTACAATAACTGAGTACTTAAGAAACAAAATTTATTCTGTGTACGTGTAAAACATAGATAAAATAAAATATTTTGGACGAAGAAAACTTTTCAAAAGCAGTTCCAAAAACTTAGACTTATTTGCCTGCGGCTTCAGACTGATTTGCTGCGGTACTGATCATGGCAAACGTTAAAAATCTGTTGTGTAGTCGCTTGCAATTGCATACAGTCGTATTCTAATATTACGAATTCTAGTACAGGAGAACGATATGTATACAAATGAAGAATACTGCGAAATGGTACTGTTGTATGGGCAGTGTAATCGAAATAAGAGAGAGGCGGCAAGACTTTATGCCATTAAATTCAGTCGAAGACATCTATCTTATTGTACAATTGCCCGTGTTGTTCTACGCTTGTATAGAACTGGGAGTTGTCATAGACGTATTCCCTTGTCTCGTGCCACACCTTCAAGCTTGCAGATACCCGCTGAGGATGTTCTAGGATATGCCTTGGCTCATCCTAAAAGTAGTGTCCAGGATATTAGCAAGGCTTGTTCCTACTCAAAATCGACGCTGTGGAACATGTTACATACGTACGGTGCATTTCCTAATCGTCCAGTCCTGACGCAGGAGCTAATGCCCGGAGACCAGTTGTATACATCTCGTTCTCCCATACTAGAATTCGTAATATTAGAATACGGCTGTATGCAATTGCAAGCGACTACACAACAGATTTTTAACGTTCGCCATGATCAGTATCGCAGCAAATCAGTCTGAAGCCGCAGGCAAATAAGTCTATTTTTTTGGAACTGCTTTTGAAAAGTTTTCTTCGTCCAAAATATTTTATTTTATCTATGTTTTACACGTACACAGAATAAATTTTGTTTCTTAAGTACTCAATTATTGTAATATTAACGTAATGTATGTACTTTAAAATTTAAAAACGATTTACATAAGAGTGACGTGCAAGAGCGAAAGTTTCCTGGCAGAGTTCCAATTAATTTCCCTTTGGAGACGGTCCCTTACTAGCTTCTTGAAATTGGCCGAGAAAATGGATGAAATGTATGATTTTCAAAGTTCCATAACTTGGTCAGTTTTTATCATAATAAAATGAAACTTTTTGTGTTTACTTTGTTTTTGTGTACTTCATCTTTTCCTAAATATAAGTGATAGGACCTGGGGACCGTATAATAATTTAATTTTTGTAATTTTTTTCTAAATGGGTTTTTTGGTTCGAAAAGCACGTAAAAACATTCTTTACCCTTTTTAAAACATTTTTTAAATTGGAAGTGCATATCTAAACCGAACGGTTCGGGAATTAGCTATTGGGTCACATTAAGGCTGGACACCCTGTATATATATATATATATATAGATACGTATCACCAATGCTCTGTAGCAGAATAGAGGTGGACTTCCAAGAACTACAAATGGTGTTTTAGAAATGGCATTTATAAACCAACAACGAAAACGAGAATTCAATAATTATAGGAAAGAGTACATTACACTGATCGAAGTGTAACAACATTCACTCTCACAGATAGTGCACTCATACGCAGTGTTATACCATGCTGCTCGTGGATCACATAAATTAATGTTCTCCACGAATTATCTCTGTAGAGTGTTGGAGGGCGAGCTGTGACATCCGTTCTATATTGTATTGTATTGAGTTTTAAGGGAAAATTACTCGAGGGCCATCTGCCTAAAAAGGGGTGGCTTGGACGGAGAACCCTCTAAGCGGTTCTAACGTCTATTCACGCTACATACGGATAAAACCGCCCCAAACTGCTGGCCGTTAGATCTATGGCCGCGCGACAGGCCCGAACCCGAGATCTTCACGCTTCAGCCATCTGTCATAACATCCTATCTGATAAAACGTCCACCATTGTAATGAAAGGTGAAAACCCTCCAGTGAACTAATTCGTTTTTACATATTAGCAATAAACATGTCTAAACTAAATAAAGAGTAGCTTATAAATGACAATTTAACATTAAACAATAGATTCCAATCGTCAAAAGTTCGTGCAAACTTTAAAAAATCATTAAAAAAGGACAAATGACGATAAAAATGTCCGGTTTGCACGAATGGGCATCAGAAAGAGGGTTGATTTTTTTAAGAAAAAAAATTTGTTCATAAATGACAGATACATGGCGCTGATGTTGAATATGTGAAGCAAATTAATGCAAATGGGTCATGCATTAAAATAAAATGAGCAGAAACACAACACCAATACAATTCTATATTTTCAAAGACTTATTTTGCAGTGCGAAATTTCCTCAGTGCGTCTGATTCGTTATTCTTATAAAAGAGCTTGTGAATTAACGCTTTATCCTGTAACAACAGCATGATGTTGCATCGATTGAAGAGTCGACGGGCATTTAAGTGTTTTATTGAAAACCTGATTTGCATAAATCATCTTGGTGTATGCATAGAAGCGCCCTCTATCGGTCATTTTTTAAACTATTTTTTTTTTGTTCTTAAAAAAATACAGCCTCTTTATGAAGCCACTCGTGCAAACCGCTGTTTCTTATCATCATTTGTTTTCTTTTTTAATGATATTTTAAAGTTTGCAAGAGCTTCTGGCGCACCCGGTATAAAGTTTCCTTGTATATTTTATTACAGAGGTGGAGCTACATTCCAGGAGAGTGGAGTGAACCGTTATCTAAAAGAACTTTCTTGCTTGTCTGTTTGTCTGTGTGTTCACACAGGAGTCTACACCGTCTGTCAGGTCTGTTCTGAATTTTGCATACTGATTAAGAAGGAGAGACAGCTATTGCCGAAAAAAAAAGTCTGATTTTAATCTTTTTAGTTATTTTGCGCTTTATCCTTCTTTGAACGTTTTTAAGGCCATTTATCGCGCATTTTATTTTTGCGCAAGATGAAGCTTTATACGAAAACTGTATTTATTTTTTAACCAGAAAGTACAGGGAAACTTTTTTTCAAAGTAGCTTAGTTTGAACATAGTACTTAAATTTGATTTTGTTGAATATATATATTTTAAATTTAATCCGGAAATTACGATTAAATAAAGTTTATGAAATTATTTTTGAACATATTATTAAAAAAAATTAATCTTACGGACTGAACATTTCGCCCGCTATTAAAAAAAAAAAAGAAGTAATTGTAAAAGAATGATACATATATTCGCTTTTAAAGGAAAGACACTTTACTTTTCCCTCTTTTTTTTAAATTCTTGACTACAAAACGGTTTTCCTAGCAACTGGAACCTCTTTCCTCTTACTGGGGGGGGGGGGGGGGGCGTTTCGTTCAGCAAGTTGAGGCGCATGGGTCAAAGCAAGGAGGCTCAAAGAGTATAAATAAGAGAAATCAAACTGCTATTTTCATTTTGAGATGAAACAATTTTAGGAGATTGTCTCATACCATGCTTTAAAAATAGCACACTTATGTATGCAGACATTTTTAGAAATTCTTAGATACTTTTTTTGCGTTAGTAGTTGCGAAAATAAGCCCCAATCGATGTAGAGGTTCAAAGGACTAGACTAGTTGATTTATTTGCCAGGAGAGGACAGCTCACGTCACTGAATGTGTCGTTTAGAGCTACTTACGTCTTTCCCCGCCACAATTTTGATCCTCTTCAGAAGGTTTGGGGACTCCTGAATATTGGGACACCTCGGAAACTGCTAGCGACCGCCGATAGGACTTTCGGAACCACGGATTTAACGTGCACGGTGGTCTTTACTGGTACGTCGAAATCGAACCCGCAACCTTCCGGTTACGAGTCGAACGCCTTAGCCAATGGGCTACCATGGTCCTTGGACTAATTGATGAGCCGAATAGACTGGAGGACTTCAACTGACTCGGGTAAGTTATGCCTTAACACCTAAAATACACCCGTGCAACGCCAGGTACGCAACTAGTTTCTGATAAAACAGAAGGCTTTTGCTTTATTTTTTGTTCAAAGTCGCTCTCCTAGAATGTTTTAATATCAAAGTAGTATGCAGCTATTATTCCAGACGCGCCAGTAAAAATAAAAAAAATAAAAAAAATAATTAAAGTGTCACATTGCAGTTTTCAGGCTATTCGGTTTTATACTGACTGACTTTCCAGAAGGGTTCACTCCATAGAGTTTGGAAATTAAAAAGTATGTGCTAAAAAGTACGTAACAACGTAAAAGCATAATACGTTGATTTTGATATAGAGGATTATCGCATTTGAACACTCTCAGCTTCAATAATTTTCCTCTTGTGAAATCTCTGCGTTAATTAAACCAGTTTATTATTGTCTCCCCTCAAAATTATATTTTTACAGATTATTGCTGTTGAGGATTTTAAAAGAACTTTTTTTTTGTTCGACGTTCTGCAGCACTGTATTAAAAATATTACTCTGTGACGTCATGTTCTATATGTAAATAGGACCGTTAATTTCTGTTTCAATTTCACAAGGAATGCGTGTATGTCACAAGAGCACTTAAAAGTTAGTAAACTGATAAAATTAGAGCAACTTGGTCAATTTAATGCTATAAAAACTGTTATATCAAACCCTTTTTATCATTTAAATGCTTCTTATAAGGCACTATAATCTAAATCATATTAAGGACACTTCCGCAATACACATTTGCCTTGAGGTACTTGTAATAATCCAATAACCTCTACTCCAAATGAATTATCTAGTTAATTCACAATTAGTCTTGACATATAATTGCAAGGGGGGTTATGCACATGCTTCTTGATATATAAACATACATTTCTGAAACTTGCTGCAGTTCTCTGTAAGTTCTAGCCAGCTTGTACTATTTAATTAATTTTTCCCTTAAGGCAAATACTTATGTGAATAGTTAAGCAGTCGTTTACAAAGGGCATATGTGATAAAATTATTTTGTGCTAAAGCATCGTAAAGTAAATTTGTCTCAAGCGAGAAAATTGTGCAATATAAAGTTGATTTTAAGAGACACGTTAGCGAGTTACGAAACATAATTTTTCAATATTGTTAAGAGCATCAGGATGCTTTTTTAAAAAGAATGCAAGGAAGGTAAATCATGCCAAACGCATCGATTATAAAACACTTCTCGGACACAACATTTCCCCCCCCCCCCCCCCCCGACAAATTTGTCGAGATTTTGGAGATAACGTCAAAAAAGCTGTTTATGACTATCAATGTAATTTTGTGAGACTTCGTAATAAGAACATTTTTAATTTCCATCCTTTAAATGAAGATTAATCCATTATAAATGTTTATATACTTATTGAATTGTGCTTGAAATGTATGAGTGTCGACAAACTGCCATAGATCGTAATGTATTGGAATTCTTGTCAGTGCTCCTGTTTTGCTTTGTTTGAAATAGACGAATATCTCTAAAATGCACTTTAAACAATGACTGCCCCCAAAAAGGAATTTGCTGAAATTATTTCGGATGCTCCTGTAAAACAACTGTGAAGGCTATATATACTATTTGCTCAATAGTATACATGGCAGAATACATAGACGTAACGTATATAAATGTCGTAGTAAACGACGCATATATACGGTAGTTAGAATACGGAAGTACAAACAAACAGACCGAACCATAAACAGTAAAAATTAGTAAGTGATAAATGAGAGGGGGAAAAATGCTAAACCTTATTTGTATGCTTAGAATATTTCTTCACATACTATCGTGCTGACGTTTTTAACGATACAAAAAGTTAATAAATCTCGATAAAAATGCCCAATTAAAAGCAACCGTATTAAAATAAAATGTACTGTAGACAGGGTGACCGGAATAAGTGATTTTTGGTGAAAAATTTGAGTAGTAGTTCTTTTTTCAATGGCTTTAAAAAATCTGTGACTTTTCAGTGATTTTACAAAATTTCAGTGGCTTTTTAGAGATTTTACAGGAATTTCAGTACTTTTTAGATATTTTCAGTTTTTTTTTAAAATTATTTTTATCCAACTGCTATCCCCTGGACATCTTGTGAATTTTCGATTCTAAAATATCGAAGGTCCATTTTAAAAAATCGATTGAATCGATGTTTTGAATTCGGAATCAGATTGAGTAGGACTTGTTGGCAGTTGGACAACATTGGAACCGCGTGTTGCCAATGTATTTTTTAACACATCTGTGCCCAGATATTTTTGCGACTTTCTTAAATGTTTGCTAATACCAGCAATAATAGATAAATTTCTGATGTCAACATCTTGAGCAAGAGATGATTTCTTTTAAAATCATTATGTATAAAAATGGAAATGTCAACATCCTACTGGGTCATGCTCAAGCTAGATACTTCTTTTAATTACAGGTCTATTGTAATGGAAATCAGAGCACGGAATGTTGCATGTCAACAGCGATGAGGTTCAAATAAGCTTAATTTAGCACTGAAATAATTGTTTTCTGCAATAGTAACTGTTACATGTTAAATGTACAAATTCTTATGAAATTTGTGCTTAGTCCAAAACTTGATTATGAAATAAATTTTATTTGGGAAGAAACTATCAATGAAATTTCGTCAAAAGTATTTTAACCTTTTCAATAATAACGCAGCACATTCTTTAATGGATTGAGAATAATCTTAATACAATACAAAGACTAAATATTTTTAATGAAATAACACCGAAAGAAACATTTTCATAAAGCATTTCCATGATTTAATACAGATTTAATAATTTTACTTTTTCTGTGCTGTTTAATGGATCATTATATTTTGTAAAATAAATCAAAGCTAAAATATACCTGTATACAATAGTAGAATAATGCATAATTTCATTTTCATTATAAAACACACTGATAATTTTCCTTCTAATGAGCTCAGTTTGAAAAGGATGCAGTTATTTTGTTGCAGTGCTTACAAAAATCAATACAAACATTTTTAAAGTATGAAGGGAAAACAACAAAATTAAAAGTATCTCTAAAATTAACTAGAATAATTATTTAACGTAAAAATTATTCATTCTAGATATTTGTTAAAATAAATTGTTTCATCAAAAAAAAAAAAAAAAAAAGAAACACACACAACTAGCAATTAAAATACGCTTTTGGTATGTTATTGCAATTAACTGCAGTGAGTACCTATTTATCTAAGGACTAATTGCTGCGAGGGATTGTCATACGACCATAATTATTAAGCACTTTTTTTTCTCAAAAAGATTATTGTTGTACTATAATTTGCTATTGTTCCATTATACACTAAAAATTGTGATTACTTTTATTTAATTTCAAATCACATTATTTCAAATAGCAAAAACAAATTATTTAAGATTAATCACGATTTTTTTTGGTGGTTCTGATAAATCAGTTTTGCAATTTTGTATATGTGGTAAAACTTGAATACAAAAATATTGTACTGAAACTTTATCTATCTGTTGCTGATGATACACAAGAAAAATACAGAAATATACATAAATAATTTCACCTAGCCAAATATAACAATATTGAACACATAATATACTGAATGGTATATAAAATACTCATTCATCTTTAAAACTAGCGCGTTTATGTAAACGTATGTAAATAGAAGCTGTTATCCCACTATAATATTAGCTGTGATAAATGAAACGTAAAATTATATGCTTAGTCAATTTTGAGAAAAAAAAAAGAAATTTTATCGTATACATGCTGTAATTTCATCATTATACTTTAATCATTTTTTCAAAATATGCCTGAATTATTCTTTCTAGTATTAATCATGAACGGTTGGCTTATTTTGTACTTTTGAGTTAAAGATTCATTAAGTTAGTAAATTTTCATTTATTTTACGTAGACGAAATTGAACTTTTTTTTTCTTTTTCTAACGAGACTTTAAAAGTAAAATTAGGTTTGCCATGAATCTGATCTTAAGATAAAATAGTATGAATCAATGCATTTTTAAAAAACAAATTAGTAAGATTGCAAGCATATTCTAAATAACCAGAATAATTAATTTTCTAAAAATGTTTTAATGACTCGTGTCCAGGCAGTAAGTTTTTCATGTATTATTTTTCTTCAAAGCTTATGGAAGTGGAAATTAAAGTACATTTTCGAAGTTATTTTGCACTTGAGAAAATTAGAACTCAGTCTAATTTTGAAAGTAATTTAAGGCCATGCACGTGTATTTATAAAAAGATTGTGTTTAAAACAAAATGTGATTTATTTTTAAAAGTAAATTTGAGAAATTGTAAAATTATTTTTTTTAAACAACAATTTTTTTCTCCATGCAGGGTGATTCAGAGCGACTCTTCAAGTGGACTCAGGGGATTCTGAAGTGGTATAGCTGCTGAAGAGTGAGAAACAAAGGCCAAACAAGTGGTATATTGGACAGACGGGTCTGGAATTTGTTATAGACCAGTTTGCAGAAATAGATCCAAGAATGGACATCAAATGATGCTACACTCACATTGCAAAGCCTTTTAAATAGCATTTGAAAATGTGCTTCGTGAACAGAGGTCAAAATCACATTACAATGGTTTCACTATGGCTACTTTTCACAGCACCAGCATCTTTCAACCGTAGGGTAAATTAAGAAGTCGCTTATTGCGAAATTAAGGCACATGCTTCGCAGATGAATTGTTCGGTTTCCAACGTTTGAAGATTCTTAAAGTGAACAAACTCCTTCCAGTAGCTTCTCAAGAAAAAGTTCCCTGGATTGAGATCCGGGAAGTATAGAGGCCAATCCATTACAATGTCTGTCACTCGGAAATAATTCAGAGCAATGGCTCGGTCACTAAATTATTCCCCAATTAACTTTTCCTTGCACGCGTCAGCAATGAAAGAGATACACACACAATCACTTAAAAACTAAAGCCATGAGTCTACTCAATTTTAAATGATCGAAAAAAAGTCTGTGGATAATAACATTATTAACTAATGAACATTTTTGATGTTACAAAGTGTACACCCTCGGGCTTATTACATTAAAAATGTGATTTTTATTCAATAATTTTTAATAAATATGGTTAGCATATTCTGAAATGAAAAATTAAAGGTTTCTTTTCCCAAACCAAAAAAAGTTGAAACTTTTTAATTTAATTCACAGCATTGCGAGGTTAAAAAACAACTTAAAAACTTATTTTCTTTTCACATAAACGCGGATCTACTTTTCTTCTGCACAAGAATTCAATTACAAACAAATAAAATACTTCTGAACATTAACATTTTTATACATTCAGCGCGGCTCGGATTTATTCTAAAAGCAAATCCTATCAAAGTTTCATATATCGATCCATAAACGGTTTCAGGGCAAAAGAGGAACTAATGAATATAGGCATTAAAAATTTTAACACGTTTGCAATTTTTTCCCCCAATTCTTCAGTTCAGCATCAGTTACCAGTCTCTTTTCTCCCTTGCAGGAGATTACTGGTTTCTTTATACACATTTGTTTGAGTTGAATGCAGCCCCGGAGTCATCATTCAGCTTCGAGAAATAAACATCTTTTTTTGTCGTTTGTTTTTTTGAAAACTCTTTTATAATTTGAGATTGTCATTGTTACAATGTTTTACGATCTTGCTTTTTTTGGGGCATCTCAAGGGGATATTGTGCTTTCAGGTAATTTAAAAAGGTTCTGCATCGCATAACAATCGCACCAAAGAAAAGTGTATAATGAGGAATATTTTTATCTGAAATGGATTTGTATCGCAGAAATGTGAATTTGCGCGACAAATAAACTGTTTTCAGAGCATTTTCGTTCTCTAACTTTTGAGACATTTTAATATTAGATATTATGTGGCAGACTGCTTTAGAAAGGCTAAGTATACGACTCCGTTATTTTATATTTTAAAAAGAATTTTATGAAAGTTAAATGAAGTGAATGATAGGTGTAATATTCATACAGCTTTCATTTGAAAGATTTCGTAAGTTAATTTAGGTAGAATTTTCGCTTTTGTGAAATACGCATCTTTAATATTTTATTAATTATTTTGTAACCTTTGATGACAACAACGAATCTTTTTTAAATTGCTGTTTGATGATCCTAATCAATTATTCGCAAGTTAAATGTAATATAATGGATTAGGTAAACTATAAAAAAAAAAAAAAATTAGAAATGCTATAATATATGAAAACTAAAACTCTTCATGAAAATTACAAAAGATTAACAGCGTACATTGTTTATCACATGTATATAATGCAAAATTTGCATTAAAACGTAACTGGGCTGGAACATAGTTTTCTATTTTGCGGCATAACTTCCTTCGTGGTTTATTTTTTTTTAAAGTACAACGGTTTTATTTCTTTTCCTCCTAAAATTCTGCTTTAGTGATAAGCAGTTATTCACTATTGTATTAAGTTTTTAACCCATTTATGCCTAGTGTCCCTTTTTTGGGACGGCATTTTCGCTATTAGTCGAAAACGCTATTTATTTTTCCTAGCCTTTATTCATGAGTATTGAGACTCAACTCTACAAAATATTTTAACATGACCCAGTAGGATGTTGATATTTCGATTTTTATACAAAATGATTTTAAAAGAAATCATTCCTTGTTCAAGAAGTTGACATCAGAAATTTATCTATTATTTCTGTTATCAGTAAAAATCGAAGAAAGTCGCAAAAATATCCAGGCACAAATGGGTTAAGCAACACATGTCACTGACGAAAGTCTTTGGATAAAGGAAAAAAGCCGCAGTAGTCCGGATGGGAGAGTCGTCGATCTCGTAGCCGAAAGACTGTGAGTTCGATCCGAGGACCAAACAAAGACCGCCGTGCTCGCTAATGGCGACTGGGGTATAAATACGTCGTGGTCGCTGGTCGGTGCGCAATGTCCGCTACCAAGTGTCCTCCGCGTGAGGAAAACCGACTGCCTCTCTGCGTCGGGGAGGGGGACAAAACTAAGCCTTGGGGTCATTTGCTTGAAAATTTGAAGCCCCTACTGACGATCGGTAGTGCTACCATCTATCCGCTCCTGAATTATGTAGAACTGAAATCTTTGGAAGTTTGCGCAAGAAATTAACACCTTTGGTAGTTACTGCCGCTATCGATCTAATCTGGATTTGTGGATTTTACAAAATGCTGCAAAGCAGATGTGTCTATGCCCCCCCCTCCCCCTCCTCCCCCATAGTCCATGAAAATAAGACAGACATAGAAGAAAGGTCCTATTAAGGCTTTCTCGGACATCAGATTAAGCATTTTAGGTGGTATATAGTACTTTTGTGATTTTAAGCTCATTTTCTCAACATATATTGATTAGTAATCAGTAATCAGTAATCGAATAATTGTTTTTTTTTTTTTAAATCCTACTAATATTATAAGTGCCAATGTTTGTATGTATGCCTGTTACTCTTTCACGCTGAAACGGTTCGACGTATTTGGATGAAATTTGGAATAAAAACAGTTAAAGTACTGGATTAACAAACAGGGTACTTTTTATTGCGCGAAAAAAAAACATTTTCTATAATATGCAAAAGAACTATCTTTTATAAAAAATACTAATATAATACAATTGAGCTTTTCTTTGAAAAGCCGTCTACAGATGGCGCAAACTTATAGAATACGCACTTTTTAATAAATAAAATCACCTGCGTAAGTTTTTCCTTCTGACGTGGTTTTATAAGCGGCATTAGGGCCAAGCACACAAATCCGAGATACATGTTACACAAACAAACAAACAAAAATAAGTTTTTGAAACTTTCATTCAGTTTGAATTATGCATTTTTCTGCGCTTCTTTTCCCCCTTCTATTTCTAATGCATTATATCCAGAAAAACGAACTTAGAAATTTCAATTTTCATTTTGTTTAATCACACTCATGAATAATGATACACTTGCAACTTAATGGAATAAGGAAAGAAAATAGGGAAGACGCATGGATTATGATACGTACTGTCGTTTTTCAAAACCATAAGGCATGATAGCATTATTTTGCAGTATTTCATCACGCGTCAGATTTCACTATAAAAATTGACTCAATTTGCCACGAAAAGGCCTCAAGAAACACTGCTTGTGTTTAAAAATTGTCTTTGCGATTTTGTGATTTGAAAATACTTATTTTACTTTCACTATAGCAATCGATAATGCTGTTGTTACATATGGCTAAGAAGGATCTCGATTCAAAAACATCTGGCCACTGGGATAAACATCAAAAATACAAATACGTTTGAAGTACAGATAATTTAAGAATAATCAATAAATCCGGACTATATTGCAACACCAGGACATCTATAAAAATACAAGTAAAATTGCTAAGAACAATTTAAAAGTCTAGAGGAGGCGCATTCAACTGTTCAGAACATGAGATCCCTGGCTATCCAATAAAGCAGGCAAACATCACTTTTAAGTTGCTATGTCGTGTCTAGGACTGGGAACACTTGAAAGTGTTCTCCATGAATAGTATACAATAGTACAACAGGAAAGATGGAAAAGCGGCATTCTAAAAGCCTCCAATGACATTTTTATATTAACTGAATTATTTAATTCAAAATAAAATAGATTTTTATTTATTTTCTTCCGTTAACATTCATTAATACACTGTTATAAAGAGTCGTTGAAATGAAAGATAAAATAACCTTTGTTAGGAACAAGCGTAAACGTGAACCACAAAGTACTCTGACATGTGAACTTGATGGCTTCTTGAGAAAAGTTTTATGAAAACTATTTTAGTGACTAAAATATGTTTTCACATTTGCAAGAATTTTTAAAAGACTTCGCGTACATGAATGTTAATAAACTAATTAATTTCAGTGAAAAACTAAAGTGTTAAGTAATGCTCACAGGAATTTTGAAGTTGTTTAAAATTCCAGTGAGCATTTTAAACAACTATAATTGTTTAATATTAATACACGCAAATATGCACATTGTTACATAAAAAAGAAATTATTTTGCATAAGTATGTACAAATGTATTATAATGAGAAAAAAGTACTTTACGAGTAACACATTTCTAATTATTTTTACAGCATGAAATAAAACCTTTTATAGTTCCCATTTTACGTTACATGAGAAATTTAGTGAGTAATTTAATTTTAATAAAGCATTATTGAAAACATTAAAAACAAATTGCGATGCTACATAAGCAAATTTATGTATCTGCAAATAAATGGATTAATGAAACAAAAGAAAGCAAACAAACAAAAGTCCTTTTAATTCTTAAGCTGGCAACTTAATTAAGTTTCCAAAAGCCGTTTTCCTTTTTATTAAAAAATAAAACGCGTTTCAGTAAACCAATAATTTTCCTGATACACTTCCGCCCGCCCTCTCTAATACCTCTTAAACTATGCGAAAGTGTTTGGAGATGGTTTAAAAGGATGAAAAAGGAAAGTAAGAAAGGTGGGGGGAGGACATTTACAAAGTTCAATTATTTTTCGAGAATTTCGGATAAAATTCCTAATCTTTTACCAAGAATTCTAAAGGCAGCCGTTACTAATTGCTAACAGCATAAAACGACTTTTGAAAATTTCTTATGCGCTTAAATCACGCGTAAAATGTTCACACTAGAAAAGCTTTGAAGTGTAATAATAAAATTTTACTTCCAAATTGTGAGGGTGTTTTTAAAAAGGTACTTACGTGACAAAAGCTGGTCGCTCGGGTGATCTGAAATTAAAAAAAGAAATGAAACAATTAGAATTTATTTAAGACCATTAACATTGATTTGAATATCCATCTAAATACTTAATAATAAAAAAACTACCTTAAACATCTATAAGAAAATATTGTGCAGAAGTGCTTTTCAATCATTATATGTGATCATAGTTGTCTCCTGCCCATAGAACTTAGAAGGTAGTTTTTATCATTAAATGATATAACATTTTCTTGGCTGCAGCTGGAGTATATTTTTATAATAAATGCCCGACAGCTTATACTGTGAAACCTTCATAAATTTTACGGTCAGTACTCGACAAACTATAGTATGAGACATTCATAAATTACGGTCAATACTCGACAACCTATGTCGTAATCCATTGACAAATTACGGTCAATACTCGACAACCTATGTCGTTATACATTGCCAAATTACTGTCAAATCTCGACAAACTATAATGTGAGACATTCATAAAATTACGGTCAATACTCGACAACCTATGTAGTAATCCATTGTCAAATTACGGTCACTTCTCGACAACCTATGTTGTAATGCATTATCAAATTACTGTCAAATCTCGATAACCTATAAATGTCTGACACAATCAAATTACGGTCAACACTCGATAACTTACGGGTATTGTGATTTTACGGGCGCACGTAGTTTGACGAGATTCTCTTGGAATTTTTTGCTGCCGAGAATTGCCCGTAATTTAACAGTATTTTTTTTTCACAGTGCAAGTTTCAGAAATCCAAGCCTTCTCTCCCCCGCAAAAATTAAAAATCAATATAATTGATATTTTTCAATGTCAACATGTTAAATTAGTTACTTCAAAGACAACAATAGCATTAAGTTAACTCTTTAACGCGCAGTGTTCCCGCTCTGGGAACACCAAACTCTGACGTTTTGACTGTTGCAAGTCACAAAGAATAGATTTCATTTCTATAAAAATAGTTGCGGGTGACATAGCTCCACGAGAATCCTTTACTTTTTAGCACGTCATTTCCCGTAACACAAATGGTCACGATTATTTTGAACAGCACGGACATCTGCTGAAAAAGCGAAGAATGCGAGGACAGCTGCATAGATTGCCCAATGCCTGGCTGTGCAGGCACAGCCGGCTGTCGTCGAAAAAATGTCTGTAGATCTGTGGCACGCAATGAACGTTTCGATCGTTCGCCATCTTGCTGGTAGTTAAATCGAGCGATGGGAACGTCTGCCCTTTTTTCAACGTAGGGAAAGGGTTGCTGAAAAAAAGGGCCAATACTGACAAAAAGGGCAGCCGTTGCCATCGCTCGACTTAACTACCAGCAAGATGGCGGACGATCGAAACGTTCATCGCGTGCCACGGATCTAGAGACCCTTTTTTGACGACAGCTGGCTGTGCCGAGCGATCGATGGCAGTCGAGCGATGGCAACGTCTGCCTTTTTTAAACATAGGGAAAGGGTTGCGCCTCAAAGGGTTAAAGAACAATAATAATTATTTAATATATTTAAAAAATAGCATAAAAATACATAGGTTATTATACAAATCATAATCCATTTTGGTTCGCAGGAATAAAATTAAATAAAGAATTCATTTAAAGTTATTCTGCAAAAAGAGGACAATAAATAAATGCAATTAAACTACAGATCATTTATTATGTTGCCGAGCAGCCTTGACTTGGATCCCAACAGCCACTCTTTTAGATATGGATTCCATAATGTTTTACAACACATCCTTTAGTGCTTCATGGTGACAACTTAAACTATTGGTTCCTGAAGCTCTCATTTTGTTTTTTTGGTGATATTCAGATGTATTCTTTCCAATTATACTACATCAATTCTCAAAACTATTTAAATCTGGCAAATCTCCTGTCCAATTTTTCTGGGCTTATTCTTGAAACGATGGTTAGATTTCTCAAACTTGCAATACTTTTGGCCAGTAGTGTACTTGTATATAAAGCCTTTAAGGACTTGAACTAAAATATCGTTTTCAAAACAATATTTCCTATGCGCAAAAAGTTTATCATTATTAACAATTTTTATTAGCAGTTATTTGGCAATATTATAGCTGGTTCACATGGCATATTTTTTAGCTATCACAGTTCTCATAGAAGTATGAGAAAATTTGGTTAGTAAACGAGTCATAATAGTCAAAATATCGAAATCTCCAAAAAGTGCACATAGCAGACATTCATTTGACAACGACAATTTTCAGAATTTCAGATTTTGAATGTAAAACACTAAATATGCACTTTGAAAATAAATAGTGAAACAAATTTATCCCGCCATAAAGACTTTAACGATTAATTTATTTTTTATAAAAAAAAATCCAAATATGAACACGAATATAAATATTTAGGTAGAATAAGAAAGGTAAAACATAGTGAACATTTTTAGCACTTAAATAGTTGATTATTAGTGAAATAGTTGATTATTAGTTGATTGTAGTGATATTATGGGCATTATAATATATTGATGTTCAAAATTTTTTAGCGACCTAATTTTGGATTTCTGTAAATTGAGGCAAGGGATAAAGCTAATTTGTCTTTTCGTCTTACAGTTTTCGCAGGTAAATTTCTTGTCATGCCTAATTTGCAAATGAACGAATGTAGAAACACCAAATTTAGATGACATATGCACAAAACAGTTATATGTTGACTGCAAAGAAGTTTACATAAGAAAGACACATAAATGATTTACCCCCCCCCCCCCAAAATAAAGCAATCTCGCTTGAAAAATCCATTATTGGAAAAAGTGATATATCACAGTTTTATGTGGTAAAATATCATAGAAACATAACAAAAATGAGTTTTAATAAGAGATATCCCTACCCTAGCTTGAATGCATTGACGGCATCACCTTTGCATGCTGTCAATTACGTTGTCTGTTACCGAAATGGGAAGCGAAGACCAGACAAGGATTAAGATTTGTTCTAGCTCTTCTAAAGACCCTTCTTCACTTCTAGAACTTCTAACCAGTAATCTGTCTACCAAGATAGTCCCAAAGATGCTCTATCGGATTCAGGCCAGGAGATTGAGCTGGCCATTCCTTTCACTCTAAACCCAGACCCTCAAGATTTTCCTCAACAACTACAGCTCGGTGAGTTCGTGAATTATCATCCATCCGAATGAAGTCATTGCCAATTGCACCGACATATGGGCAACGTATGGATCAAGGATCTCATCCCGATATCTCACAGCAGTCAGAGTTCCTCTCTGGAACACATGCAGGTCAGTGTGACCATCGAGTGATATCTCTGCCCAAATCATTATTCCACCATCTCAGTAACTGTGCCTTTCGACAGTGTTGAATGCATGGTATCTGGTGCTTTGTTCCTTCCAGATCAGCAGACGTTCTGAGTCTCTCTCCAGTGTGAATCTAGACTCGTCTGTAGAATACAGAAGCCCTTCGCTGTCTGGTCTAGGAAACATGGTCTCTTGCCCAAGATAAGCGGGCCCTTCCCTGTCGTCCGTTGAAGGGGACACACACAACTGGTCGCCTTGCATAGAGATCTGCATTGGGAAGATGCCTTAGTACTGTACTAGCGGATATTCGTCTCCCTGATGCTACAGAGTGGCCTCCAACGAGTTGCTGCACAAAAATGCTTCTTCTCCTTCGATCCGAAAGAGTTGTAAAATGGTCTTCTGCTGGTGTTGTAGCTAGTGTTCGGACTGGAACATGTCTTCTGTAAACAGTAGATTTGGTTTGGTATTGATTCCAGAGATGTTGGACAGCACTGCGAGACACATTAAGATGCCTAGCTGCATCAGCCTGTGACAACCCTATTTCCATCCATGCGATCGCCCGCCAAATTAACGAATCGGGCCAACGGCTTCTTTCAGACATTGCGGGACCCTATTGCCTTCTGTCAAACGAGTCTGTTAACAAAAGATGTAAATCAACAAAAGCTTACACGTGTAATTACGGAAGCCTGATATTTGCATATTTTTCTCTCATTCATATATGATTGTTTGTTTCTAAGTGGTACAAAAGTGGTAGCTATCGTTTTTGCATAAATTTGCATAAAGTTCATTTTTATCATTATATAAACTATACATTTTATTGTTAGTGTCGCTTTTTATGGTGAGCTTCGAAAAACATGATCCTTAACTTTTGGAGGCTAGTGTAGGTTCATCACTCTATCATCGTTTGCCAGATTGCATTTTCAACGTAAAGTAATGGCCCATGGAACGGTTTATTACAAAAATTTGTTTCGGTGAAATAAAAAACATTTTCCAGGAGACAGAAACATCACATATGCAGTCGAAAACTATTAATATTCCATGCACAAATAGTTTAGAATATATCTGGCGGTTCGCGCGTGCAAACAGTGCATTAATATTCCGTTTAGTTCTGGAATCTTGTACTTAAAATGCTGGTGACATTTGCAGTAAAACACGCAACGTGGCACACTGGAAATAATTTCGTAGCATGGAAATCAAACATATTGTTACATGGAATTTAATGTTTGCGTTTCCGAGAATAAATGAAGCATATATTAATGATCGTATTTGATAAAAATGAAATTAATTAATTAGTTTATATTTTTGAAAGTGAAATAATCGTTGTAATGAGAATAAATATAGTCTTAGAAACTTTGTAAGACTACATTTTTTGTAGTGAGATGTGTTCTGAGAAATGAACGTTTTTTTTTTTTGTAAAAATATTTTAATCCCTAGAATTCCAAACAATTGCTGATAAAAAATATTGATTTTAAAATAATTGACTGGAATAAAAAATAAGTAATTAGTTAAAGTGAATAATTTAAATAATTTTTCTAAATATTCTTACAATAAGATTCTAATATAATTTATGGTACTTATTAACTAAAAAATTAAATTTAAAGAACACATGTTATGCATTTTTTACTGAGCACATTTTAAATTTTTACATCGACATAAGCATTCTATTTATAAATATTTTCGAAAAGTATATTAGTATCGGTAAAAATATATTAGTATCCATTATTTTGCATTAAACTTGAAAATTTTAAAATCTTTGAAACTAACGAAAAATATTCTTTCTAAACAAATGCCTCTCCTAATAATTTCAATTTGACTAATAATTCATTCTAAATAACCCATAATTTAAATGGGACTACACAAACACACACCGAAAAATTAATAAAGAGTGTGTGCTAAGTAGTATAAGAGATATAATACATTCTTGGAGTTCCTTAATTAGTTTTCACAAATATTATTTCGCAATTTCAGATGTCATTTAAACCATTAGGTCTTTATAATGTAAATTAAAAGGTTTAACAAGATTTTGCTTTTAATAAATATTCTTAATCCATTTCAGAATATAATATAACAGCATTATCTAGAAAATGAACAAAAAAATAGTGCTAAAAGGTAAAATCAATTGAAAACTTTGTGAAATAACACACGTAAAAAAGAATTTATCTGTACACAAGTACCCATTTTATGTGTGTGTTTTTTCGAAGTTTTTAATTAATGACAGTAGTTAATTTTAGAAAGTTTTTGAAAATGGAGATTTTAGATTTTGAGATATAAAATCTATTTAAAAATTATTGAAGTGTAATCTGATCAATGAAGTGTAAAAGAAATTCAAAACGAAAAATAGTGATCCACAACTATAAATGAATCGGTGAGTGCAGAAACCACCTCAGTCACAAAAAGGAAATTTTTCAGAAGAGAGAAAAAGCTTCATAAAACTTCATAAATTAGGTAATATTTGCATGACAGAAACATAAATGCATGTTATGACAGAGGAAAAAAATAAGTTTAAATATTTGAAAATTTGGAGGAGTTATGAAGTTTTTTCTCTCTCCTGAAAAATTTCCTTTTTGTGACTGAGGTGGTTTCTGCACTCACCGATTCAAATGTATTATATTGTAAATTTATTACATTGAACTGTAATCTGATCAATGAAGTGTAAGAGAAATTCAAAACAAAAAATAGTGATTCACAACTATAAATTTATTATACTAAGTGTAAAGGTTATGTAAGATATACATAAGCGTTCTTGTATGTTAATTAATGAATCCACGTCTTCTGATCAATTTTGTATGAATAAATTGAAATTTGCTAAAAATTATAATATTTGACAAGTAAATAAACATTCATTAAAATAAGTACCAACGAAGTATTTTTCAAAATTTTTCCAAGGAAAAAAAGGATTTAATTTTGAAACATTGTTTAACAAAATGCACGTATCTATATTTTCAAATTACAAATGATTCGAAATTTACATGAATGGCAATAATATCAGTTAATGTACTATAGAGTTTTAGAGAACATTCGTTATTTAACTTTGCCTACAAGTAACTTCGAAACTCTATTTTAAGTTAATGCTTAGTTATTTTGCGAAAGAATAGGGGAGTTTCTAAATGTTGCTTTAGAGTAAACAAGAGTGCAGAAAACTGTTAAGTTTGTAATTAAATCAGAATCATAAAATATTCTAAGCTCGTTATCAGGTTTAAATTCAATTTCAGAGATGTTAATACTCCCCTAAGGACATCATCTTTTCAACAAAAGGATTTTATGGGTAGAAGCGCAGTCAACAGCGAATATATGTGTATATGTATACATAATAAAACAAATATTTTCTAATTGCAGTGTAGATTTTACAAACAAGCACGCAACCATGTTTATAAACTAAAGAGCTACCCTGAATTTTAATTCAAATTTCCTAGAAACACCATTCTCATATTTAAAGAGAATTCTAATGGGTTAGTGCAGATAAATGATATGATTTTAAATATTTATATTTTCAAAACTATTACAGTATTACAATTAGTGACAACGAAATATATGTATATATATATATATAATAGTAAAATGGTTAAACTTACGAATCAAGGAATCATTCTACAGCAGTTTCGTAGTCCAAGTATACAATGAACACAAAATCTTATCCACAAAATCTTATTTAAAACAGGAATGAATAGATATATCCAGGATAAATAAATCTTAATCAAACTATAAAATTTATGGAATAGATAAGATTTTAATCAGAATACGTTTCCGCTTGGAATGAACACAATTCGCAATAGCTATTACTCAAAGTATATACGATATGAAGATGCATTAAAGAGATATCAAATCACTTATGTATGCATATATATATATATATACATATACACACAGGGTGTCCAGTGGCTATTTCCTAAACGGTTAGTCAGAGACACATAGTTCCAGTTGCAGAAATACTTTAAATTGTATAATATATTATATCAGAAACAGTAGAAGTCAATAAATGAATTCCTATAAAAATTACGAAATTTAAATTTTTATACCGTCTCCCGGTCCTATCAGTTATATTTAGAAAATTTTTCCTTATACGATTTCACGCACAAAAAAAAAAAAAAAAACTTCTACGACCAAAAATCACCGAGTTACAGCTGCTTAAAGTTAGAGAACTTTTCGAGGTGCGAAATAGGGGCTGTATACAAAATGAATTTGAGAAAAATTAATCTAGATGATTAATCTTTCAGACATTGCGGGATCCTATTGCCTTCTGTCAAACGAATCTGTTAACAAAAGATGTAAACCAACAAAAGCTTACACACAACTGGTCGCCTTGCATAGAGATCTGCATTGGGAAGATGCCTTAGTACTGTACTAGCGGATATTCGTCTCCCTGATGCTACAGAGTGGCCTCCAACGAGTTGCTGCACAAAAATGCTTCTTCTCCTTCGATCCGAAAGAGTTGTAAAATGGTCTTCTGCTGGTGTTGTAGCTAGTGTTCGGACTGGAACATGTCTTCTGTAAACAGTAGATTTGGTTTGGTATTGATTCCAGAGATGTTGGACAGCACTGCGAGACACATTAAGATGCCTAGCTGCATCAGCCTGTGACAACCCTATTTCCATCCATGCGATCGCCCGCCAAATTAACGAATCGGGCCAACGGCTTCTTTCAGACATTGCGGGACCCTATTGCCTTCTGTCAAACGAGTCTGTTAACAAAAGATGTAAATCAACAAAAGCTTACACGTGTAATTACGGAAGCCTGATATTTGCATTGATTTTTCTCTCATTCATATATGATTGTTTGTTTCTAAGTGGTACAAAAGTGGTAGCTATCGTTTTTGCATAAATTTGCATAAAGTTCATTTTTATCATTATATAAACTATACATTTTATTGTTAGTGTCGCTTTTTATGGTGAGCTTCGAAAAACATGATCCTTAACTTTTGGGGGCTAGTATGGGTTCATCATTCTATCGTTTGTCAGATTGCATCTTCAACGTAAAGTAATGGCCCATGGAACTGTTTATTACAAAAAATTTGTTTCAGTGAAATAAAAAACATTTTCCAGGAGACAGAAACAGCACATATGCAGTCGAAAACTATCAATATTCCATGCACAAATAGTTTAGAAAATATCTGGCGGTTCGCGCGTGCAAACAGTGCATTAATATTCCGTTTAGTTTTGGAATCTTGTACTTAAAATGCTGGTGACATTTGCAGTAAAACACGCAACGTGGCACACTAGAAATAATTTCGTAGCATGGAAATCAAACACCCTGTTACATGGAATTTAATGTTTGCGTTTCCGAGAATAAATGAAGCAAATGTTAATGATCGTATTTGATAAAATTGGAATAAATGTATTAGTTAATATTTTTGAAAATGAAATAATCGTTGTAATGAGTATAAATATAGTCTTAGAAACTTTGCAAGACTCTATTTTTTGTAGTGAGATGTGTTCTGAAAAATGAACGTTTTTTTTGTAAAAATATTTTAATCCCTAGAATTCCAAACACACACCCAATTGCTGATAAAAAAATATTGATTTTAAAATAATAAATTTGAATAAAAAATAAGTAATTAGTTAAAGTGAATAATTTAAATACTTTTTCTAAATACTCATACTGTAAGATTCTAATATAATTTATGGTACTTATTAACTTTAAAATGAATTTAAAGAACACATGTTATGCACTTTTTATTGAGTACATTTTAAATTTTTACATTGATACAAGCATTCTATTTACAAATATTTTTGAAAAGTATATTAGTGTCAGTAAAATTATATTAGTATCGATTATTTTTACCATTAAACTTGCGAATTTTAAAACCTTTGAAACCAACGCAAAATAATCTTTCTAAACAAATGCCTCTCCTAATAATTTCAATTTGACTAATAATTCATTCTAAATAACCCATAATTTAAATGGGACAACACACACACACCGGAAAATTAATTAAGAGTGCTAAGTAGTATAAGAGATATAATGCATTCTTGGAGTTCCTTAATTAGTTTTCACAAATATTATTTCGCAATTTCAGATGTCATTTAAACCATTAGGTGTTTATAATGTAAATTAAAAGGTTTAACAAGATTTTGCTTTTAATAAATATTCTTAATCCATTTCAGAATATAATATAACAGCATTATCTAGAAAATGAACAAAAAAATAGTGCTAAAAGGTAAAATCAATTGAAAACTTTGTGAAATAACACACGTAAAAACGAATTTATATGTACACAAGTACCCATTTTATGTGTGTGTTTTTTCGAAGTTTTTAATTAATGACAGTAGTTAATTTTAGAAAGTTTCTGAAAATTTTGAAAATGGAGATTTTAGATTTTGAGATATAAAAGCTATTTAAAAATTATTGAAGTGTAATCTGATCAATGAAGTAAGTGTCAAAGAAATAAAAAAAAAATAGTGATTCACAACTATAAATGTATTATATTGTAAATTTATTATATTTAATTAGGTTTAGGGTTAGTGCAGATAAATGATATCATTTTAAATATTTATATTTTCAAAACTATTACAGTATTACAATTAGTGACAACGAAATATATGTATATATATATATATATAATATATATATATATATATATATATATAATAGTAAAATGGTTAAACTTACGAATCAAGGAATCATTCTACAGCAGTTTCGTAGTCCAAGTATACAATGAACACAAAATCTTATCCACAAAATCTTATTTAAAACAGGAATGAATAGATATATCCAGGATAAATAAATCTTAATCAAACTATAAAATTTATGGAATAGATAAGATTTTAATCAGAATACGTTTCCGCTTGGAATGAACACAATTCGCAATGGCTATTACTCAAAGTATATACGATATGAAGATGCATTAAAGAGATATCAAATCACTTATGTATGCATATATATATATATATACATATACACACAGGGTGTCCAGTGGCTATTTCCTAAACGGTTAGTCAGAGACACATAGTTCCAGTTGCAGAAATACTTTAAATTGTATAATATATTATATCAGAAACAGTAGAAATCAATAAATGAATTCCTATAAAAATTATGAAATTTAAATTTTTATACCCTCTCCCGGTCCTATCAGTTATATTTAGAAAATTTTTCCTTATGCGATTTCACGCAAAAAAAAAAAAAAAAAAAAAAAAAATCTTCCTTCTACGACCAAAAATCACCGAGTTACAGCTGCTTAAAGTTAGAGCACTTTTCGAGGTGCGAAATAGGGGCTGTATACAAAATGAATTTGAGAAAAATTAATCTAGATGGTTTTGAGCATTGTAATATTTATTAGTAACTTCATCAACTATTTACGATTGTAGATTGCAATAAAGAAGATGGATGTTTAACTATGTGCACCAATAAATAAACATAAAAATATACCTTATATTGAAGATAGAATTTTTTAAAGAGTTTTTAAATGAACTGGTGTTAAATAACTTAAAATACAAAAACAAGAGAATAAAACTCTTCAATAAACATTAAATTAGAAAATTAAACATTTTAAAGCACGAATATATGCATTTTAGAAACTTAAAATAATATTACAAATCCTATTAGTGTAACATTTGCTCAAAGTATAGCCTCCATCTGCTGCAATGCAAATATGCACACGACTATCTAAGACTATCTTCCTGTACTTTGCGTAGCATACCAGGTGTTACACATATATGCGATTTAGTAAGTCTGATCTAGGACAGATTTTTATGGAGCCTGACTATAACCCTTTGATTAAAGATAGGTATTCTAAAATTAGTTTTGCTTCTTTCTCCGCATTGTGCCAGAAATTGAAATTTTAACCTATAATTTAAAATTTCAATATTTATATCGTCCCTTAACGGTTACCATGTAATGGCCATTTTTAAATGTGAAAAAGTGCTTTAAGTCAAAATGTTTGCTACTTCATAACTCGGTGAATTTTGGTCGCAGAAAGGCCTTTTTTTTTCATGATATTGTATGGTGAACAATTTTCTAAATGTAACAGATAGTGTCACATACAAGATGAGACAATTCAGATTTATGAAATTTCTATATTCTTAAACGATTACACAACATTTCTTTTGCAAGACAAGTTATTTACAACATGTACAAGAACTGCAGTTACCGTAAACAGTTTTCGGAATTACATTTTAGAAACGCACTCGTGAACTATCTTAAACTAAACAATCAAAAGCAAAGTTCTTTCTTTTTCTAGAAGATTCTCATTTCGAGTTGAAGAGTGTGGTCTCTGGTTATGAAAATATCGATAAAAAATATCCCATAGAACAACTATAGAATTAATTTAATTTAAAACTTAAATTACAATGAGAAAGAAATTCTAACAAATATTCTGTTCCTCAATATACATACCTCAATATACCTAGTCATATCCCAGACAGCACATAAGCTTAAATCAAGCTTGACATTTCTTTGAATTTGACGTATTAATACAAGCTTGACAGTTCAATTCATTTTAAGCTTGCAGCAAGCTTGGAGATTACAAAAAAATGAGTCAGCCAATATTTCCCGCCGAATTTAAGTCACTTGAACTGTCAAGCTTGAATACAACTTGATGACTGCTTGATTTCGAAAGCCACATCCACATAACAAATAATTTATCTCAGTCATAAATGTACTTGACCATAGAATTAAAAAAAAGATTCTGTATTTCCAAATATTGAATTTCTTCAAAATAAAATACAAATGTACTACAAAATTGATTTCAAAATCAGTCATTTTTCTCGATTTTGGCCAATATTGCCCAACATGAGTGTTGCGATATTGAAAGTTTTAAAACGTGTGCTGCTTTTACGTTTATATTATGCTTATTTCCCTATTAGTACAGTCTATAAATCACACATAACATTATTTTAATTTTGATTCATCCCATGGAAAAATAAAAGAGGCAGATCGGCATCGGCCAATACCAATCTCGCCAAAAAACGGCAATTATCAAAAATTTTTTTTGAGTGTAGTAAGTTTGAATTAAGCTTGCTATGCCAAGCTTGATCATTTGGGGACACATTCCCCCGCTAGGATCATTTTGAGACACATTCCCCCACATATTATAACATCCCAGCAAGCGCAGACACGTTTAAATTACGTATTCCCGATGTCGAAATGTCGAAATTAGGTCGATGAAAAATTACAGCAAAAAATAGCGTTTAAAAGAGATCAAACATACATTGTGTTCTCGACGTTAAAAAGAGACGTTCGATTTTGGTCAGGGAGGCGGCTATCTTCGACTTTTAATGTTGGTCGCCCTCAGGAGGTCTATGATCCGTCAATACATCGCCGATTTTCCGCTCATGGCTTGGGCGGTCTGAGAGACCCCCCCCCCCAGCCAGCCAAGAAGAAACACGATGGAGCATCGAGAAATTTTTTCAGCTTAGTTAATAGTCAGTTGAACGTCGAATAAACAGTGCAGGGGAGACAGAATTTACGGGGTCCTTTCTCACGACCTTTGACATGTCCACCCCAACCGTTTTCTCAGAAAACAGATGCTTTTTTTTTCTTTTTTGTGTGTGTATTCGTTCATGGTTCGCGTGGCTCGTACTTCGCAGTTTTTTATGCAAGGGCAGAACTCGCTCCAGCGTGTAGTCAATGGCTGAGCTCAGCTGCGCTACACAGAAAAGTAAAATTTCCATAGTTTTAACTATAAAAGTGGATATTTTTCAAGTATCTCTTGGAATATTTTTCAAGTTCAATGCTAACACGATTTATCGTTAGCTTGGCATATTAATAAGTTTGTCTGGCTCTCTTTAAATTGTGTTGGCCGGTGATGTTATTAAAGTTTATCGGGGTAACTACAAATTTTAATTCCAGCCATCAAAATTTTAGAGGTGAGTTAAATAATTATTTAACTAATAATTATGTGCTTTGTTTCTTTTATTCATTTTCTTTTTAATTGCTAATTATAAGTCTTCTTATTTGTATTATAGAGTGAAATATAAAGGTACAATTGGCATAAAATCAACTGTTTACCTTAAGCATATGAAATATTTTTTCTCATTATAAGCACGAATTTACTTAATGTAAACTTACTATAACAAAAGTCAACTTATTATTGCATTATGGCATAACTTACAATGAAACAGATTAAAGCACTTTATGCAAAGTTTTTTTTTTCTTTTTAAATTGTATACTAATATGTGTGCATTTAGTATGTAATTTAAACCTATTTGTAGTAGTAAAATTGAACAAATCAAAGAATTAAGAGAGATAAATAAAAAAGTTTGTGTAATGAAGTAGACAGAATTTTTCTCGTGGGAGGGTGAAAGGGGGGGGGATTTGTAGATAGAAAACTTGTTCATATTTTATTACAGGAAAGCTATAATAAACTATGGAGATAAAAAAGCAGGCTTATTCGTCTAATAGAAGTGGTTCCTTGACGATTTCGTCGAATCCTGACAGTTTATAAACGTAGTAATTATGCCGGAATTCCAGACATTTAGAGAATATGTCAGTCACACACCATTTACATACGTCGTGAAAGCATGGAAATTCAAACTTCTTGTCGGGTGCACATGCCGTTTAAAAGGAAACACTTTATATTTCTAAATATAATACATTATACTACTAGTTGTTAGCTAATGAAAAGCAATTTTGAATTAAATGATTAGAAATAACAAGTTTTAAATTAACTTCTAATCGTTTAGATAAAGTTATAAAATTTATATTCATAAAAGTTTGAACATATACAAAAATATATTAAAGTTAAAATATAATCTTGATTTTTAATTTAACAGATAAGTAACTCGCACGAACAACTTAAGTCACTAATTTACATTTTGAAGGGTTTCCATTTTTTCACCCGGTACATTTTATTAATCGTTTTGGCTGTATTAGGTATTTTTAATAAAAGGGTGCAAAAAATTATTTAATCTACTCTTATAAACTATCTAAATATTTTCATATATTGGTTAAAAAGTAACCTTTTTTATATAAAATAAGTAAACTATATTTACTGTTAGTAAAATTGCATTTTAAACTGTATTCCTTACTTAACTAAATTTACTAATATTTTATTTAATTTTTAAGTTACTTTTTCACCATCTTTTACCAATATATGAAGATATTTAGATTGTTTATAACATTGAATTAAACAGCGTACCCACCCCCCTTTTATTGAATATACCTACAGTAAAAACAATTCATGTACCAAACAATGTACCGGGGGGAAAAAGTAAACCCTTTAAAATGTAAAATACAGACATAAGCTATTTATGCAAGTTACTGATCAATTAAATTCAAAAAATCAAGATTATATTTTTCTTTAATGTATTTTCTCTCTGTTCAAATTTTTATGAATGTATATTTTACAACTTCATCTAAACGACTAGAAGTTAATTTAAAACTTGTAATTTCTGCACATTTAATTAAAAATTACTTTTTATTAGCTAACAAACTAATATTAAAATGTATTATATAGAAATATAAAATGTTTCCTTTTAAACGGCAAAAGTTCACAAGATCAGAACAGTTTGAATTTCCATTCCTTCACGACGTATGCAAATGGTATTTGTCTATTCTCTGAATGTCTGGAATTGCGGCATAATTACTACGTTTATAAATGGTCAGAATTCGACAAATTCTGCGAAGTCTTTAAAGAACGACTTCTATTAGACGAATATAAGCCGGTTTTCTCTGTCCTATTGGAGCGATTCGACAACGTATAACGTAAAATCAACCACTATGAGCTGAATTTTATAAACGGATTCCGAGAATCTGTCTCCCTTCGCCGTTATAGCGACGAGTGTTCGACCAATATCGGGGATTTTCTCTTCCTGGCGGTCACCCTTTTCCATTCTTACGCCGTAGTTAAGCGAGATTGTTATCTCTCACGGTCACCCCTCGCGGGTAATACGCCGTCGAGAAGTTCAGCGATTGACGGGCAAACAGGTGGACATATCCAAGGATTTTTAACGTCGATGATTACGTCGAAACTACGTCGACGGCGACGTTAATTCGATGTATCGTGGCTGGCTGGGATCTTACGAAATTTATTTAACACATTTCACTTGAACACAGCTTTTACGTATGCACCATAGACAACTCATATGTTCCTCCTCTCGATTAAATCGAGTAAAAGTGGGCAAAGATTTATTTTTCTAACACATTCCTTCCTCGAGTGTAAGTAGAACAAAATAAATCATAGAGTATAAATCCTCTAATAGCAATAAAAGTTCTTTAAGACACATTTACTTTACACCAGTATTAGAAACAAGCAGACAATCACCCTAGTTCATCCTATAAGTTTGCCTCTCTAAGCATATGTTACGACCTGCGAAACGGCGTTTTGTGCCCCTGTGACTAAGAGATATAATAATTTCTTATAGAGTTGCCCTTCAAAAGTTATATTAATTACTAGAACTAAAGCGTAATGAGATCACAAAACCTGTGTCATTCCACCACGCTATATGAGCGTCTTTTAACGTGTTATACAGACACGATCACAATTTTCTCGCCATGTTATACGAATCCATCCGTCTTAAATGAACCCGTGTTATTGGGAGGGTCAACTGTAAAATAAATAATAAAGTGCATTTTTACGAATTTAAAATTCGCAGCTAGTACAACGAAAAATTAAATGCAGCGAATGACCTTCTATCCTACATTGGATAGACGAAAATTTTATTGATATTAAATAAAATTTCCGACGGTAAATATCGTGCAAAAACTGAATTATTCCTCCGTCACGTAAGCTGAAAAACTGGTAAATATTACAAATTTTGGTGAAGCAGCAGTTGCTAAAAAGGTATGTTTCACCTGGTTTTAAGATCAGGTTCCATAATTAAAAGAATGGTCTTTATTTTTTATTCATTACACAGTCGAGGGTAGTCATCCATTTTCTAATCCTTTTGTTATCCCCGTATGGGTCAAAGCACGGAAAAGATTGAGCATTACACAAATGCTTTTATTATTCTTTTGTCAGACGTGAACTGATTTAATATCGCTACACAGAAGTGCAGACTCATTGAACAAGACGTGAATCTAGCTATTACATAAAATGACATTTGAAAGGTACATCGCTATTTCTTTCTTTCTGAATGAGATAGTCTGTTAGTTAAGCTTAATAAATCTTTATCTGAGTAAAAGAACAAAATGTATAGATCATCTTGGTTTGTTTGAGCTAGAAATTAAAATTACAGGATAAATAATATTCACATTAGTATAATAGTTTATGTCAGCTTATAGAATATTTTAAGGTGTCCAGATACATTTTTCGCTTTATATCGAAAAGTTTTGTCATGCATTTTTCAAAGAATATCTCAAAAGAGAGGCAGTTTAAATTAATAAAAAAAAATTGTTTTTAAGCAATTGAAGGTTTAAATTATAATAAGGCATTTTAACCTGTCACTTTAAAATAAAAAACGGAAAACTTAAATGAACTCACTAAGAAGCTTAACGTATTGAGACTCTAAACTATATCAATGCTATGTTACTTTCACAAGAAAACAGACTCCCCTAAATCTCTTAGATTAAGAACTAATTAAAGATGTTGTGAACTAATAGTATTTAAATATATGTAAAATTATGTCGCATTTTTGGGACACATTTTTCGGATAATTTTCAATAAAGGGGGTGAGAGATAAAATGACATAGTCATTAATATAGAGTGTTAACAGAAAGTATGAAAAAAATGCGCTTTGGAATTGAAAATGTCAAAACACACTTTTATCTTTGATACCACGTACTGGATTTTCCATTTTTGTTTCAACATCTGAAGTCATTTATGCCATTATGCAAGGTTCATAAAACGATCTTTTACTTGGGAGAAATAAATTTTTACGGCCAAAAGAATTATAATTTTTTTTTGCCCATTTCATAGCTGCCAAGTGTTCCGTTTTATACGGATTCGTTCCGTTTTTTGAGCTTTGTTCCGTAAATACGTTTTTAAGCCAAAATGTTCCGTTTTTCAGCTTCTGTGTAAGAATTTTTAAAAATTATAAGAAAAAAGGAAAATTGTGTACATATTTAGCTTTTGGTAAATCATTTATCCTTGTAGACAAGTCAATAAATTTAATTGAATGATATTTGTCTTATTATTCTTTCAAGTATTTATTACATTAAACATTTAAGTGTATTGTAGAAACTGAGCTAAGTTAAGTATATTTTATTTTTATAAATTAATGCTTATATATGCACATCATCTCTCTACACATGATAATTTAATTTTGTTAATGTAACATCTTTAATTGTATATTTAATCATACATTTCATGATCACACACTTTGTTCCTTATTTCTGATTTTATGAGCACGTGCTGTGTTCCTTATTTTTTTCTTGGAAGGTTGGCAGCTATGCCATTTATTTGTCTAATCGGAATGCATGCAACATAACCAAAGGAGTACTTTTATCTATGCAAGTTTATTCGCACCAAATACAACTTCTAACAAACCTATTGTCAAATTCAGGCTCCGTTACAAGAATGCAGTATAACGTCGCTACTCAGATAAGAATGAAGTAGACAGAGATAAGGCGCAGATACTCCCATGTATAATAAAACTTATTGACGTGTGAAAAATATTTACTGCCAGCTTTCTCATAAAAACAAACTGCTGCTTTCATAATTAGAAAAGAAATATGAAGAGAGGCATAAACGAAATATTTCTTTGAGTTCTATAAATAGCTGTGCTGTTACAGACCATTCATTTCATTTTTCTACCTTAAAAAAAATACAACATCATGGCAAACGCATCGATTACAAAACGATTTCCAGCGTATATGTTTTTCATTCCCTGGAAGGGATGGGGGGTGGGCTATACAGAGTGTTCTGATGCTACCAGCCGAAATGTGCATTAGTGTGAATTGCTTGTGTAAGGTCAGTTTTGTACTAAAATTCTAAGACCTATACTAGTAAGCAACAGCCCCAGTGACAGAAGGGTATATTTACCTATGTGTCTTTGGAACGACGAAAGAAAATAGGTTAAACCTTCTATGAGGAAGGGGCTAAATTTGATAACTCTCTCACAGCTGTTTGAACTTAGCATAAAATGAAAACAGCGTTAATTATGTTTTTCAAGAGGCGCTTAAAAGTTTACTGAAGAATTCAAAAGGTCTTAAATTAGGAAAAAATATCTATGATAGCTTTTTATTGCCACACCTTTAACATCCCCAGTTACATAATAAAAATGTGGATATATTCGGCAATTATGAGAGCGAATCTTGTACCTAAACACACGTAATTACAAAATAATTAAATTTTCTCCTTTATTAACAGTGAGAATATTTGAAACTCTAGAACAGCTAATCAGTTTATCGCTTCTTCGCTCATATAAGCAGCAGTTTTAATTTACATAATGGTAATATGCTTTCGCTGAAAATGAATCTACCAGTTTAAAGCCAGTTTTGCTTCAAACAATTACTTAGTTTTTTCTTATTAAAAAACAACATAAAAATAGTTCTAAAAATGATTTTTAATACTTACTACCGACTACAATACTAGGAATGTACGTTATTTTTCGAAAAACATCTGAACAAAGAGGGTATTTTCTAATTCGTGTGCAAACAAAAGATTACTACTTCATTTCAATAAATGTTTTATATTTTTTTAATATATAGTGAGGTAAAATGGAGTGGTATTTATTTTTGATAAAAATATAAGTGAATTGTTTTAAAATGATGTTTCTGTTTCAACTTATACTTTTAGACATTTGTTGGGAAGATTTATGCTAATTAAAATGTTTATTAATTATATTTTGAAACATGATATTAGCTTTTATCGGACTATTGAATACATGTTCTGCTCTTGTGCCGCACTGTCAGGAAAAAACAAATTTATAGGGGGATATATAATAGGAAAAATAATGCATTCCTGATTTTTCAATTTAGTAAAGGTCTAAACAACTTATTATTAGAATAAAGTAAGGCGTTTTAAATATATTTTTCTTTCTACTTATGTTTTAGTAATGGTGGGGTAAATTGGGTGTACAGCCAGGTTTAGTTATTATTGTGCTTCCAGTAAACTTTTCAATGAAAATGCATATTGCTTAGTAATATCTTAAAATACAGGCTGAAAAGGAAATCATAAAAAAAAAACTATTTATATTTTTTCTCAAAAAGAAATATCTACTCATTTTATCCCTCCTTACCCTGAAACAGTGAGATAACGGAATGCAGTGTTCATCTAGAAGCTTTGTCTGCCAGCACTGGCCGTGATGTTTTTCAAATTTGAATAGATTGTAAGTCTGGATGGAAAGCAAATAAAATTTGGTAAAGTAAGAATCATATACTAGCCACCGCGTACCTTACTATTCTTTATACTTAGCACCGTGTTGTTGGTCAAATTATAAGACTTATTTCGACGAAAATCATTATATTAATGTTAACTGTAAGCATTTTGTAAAAGCAATATAGCGGGGGACTGCGATGTTAAAGCGATTATCGTTTAAACGATAAGTGATCGAAACATGAACTTTCAATTAGAAAAGTTCGTCAAAGAGTAACTTTGAGATATATCAACTTTTTGCACTAAGGGCTGTATACATATTAAAATAAGATATTTAATTTTTATATGGTTCCTTCTGTCCTATCACTTACACTTGGGTAAAAATTGCCCTGTGTCTAAGAAAATTAATAAAAAAAAGCATGTGTCTAAGGGAAACAGTTAGCTATTTAATGTTACAAAAGACAACTTAAACCATTTTACCTGCTGTGTTGACAACCGTTTTTAAGGGGAAAAAATCTTTACTTAAGAGGACCCACTATGAGTGGATAAAATTTAAACAATGATTCTTTTGTTGGAAAAATGGCAAATTAAACGCACTCAAACACTTGAAATGTGCAGGTACAATTACATCTGAACTGGTATGGTACTGCGTAATGAAAATATCGATAATTTAGTCTTTTAGGGGATCATCCACTAATTACGTGTTGATTCTAGAAAAGGAATCTCAAAGTGTAATAGAGAATGACAAAGTAATAGTGTGGGTGAACTTTCACTAGATTCTGCCAAAATATGCAGTGTAGGAAAGTTTTCGCTAAAATATGATTTCCAGAAGTCAATGATGCTGTCGAATGACCAATAACATAAATTAATGTCATTTGAAAAGAAACTTTAATTCTCTCACTTTTGAGACATCCCCTTAATATTTGGCGACGAATGCTAACATTTTTTTAAACTTGCTATATCTCAGTAACTACTCCATTTAGAAACATGGTATTTTTTATTTACTTTTTTAGACATAGAGATGCGTTTTTCCAAATATAAGTGATGGGAAAGGAGAGATCGTATAAAATAAAATTTCGCATTTTAATATGT
Organism: Cheiracanthium punctorium; assembly: GCA_038373885.1. NCBI lineage: Eukaryota > Metazoa > Arthropoda > Arachnida > Araneae > Cheiracanthiidae > Cheiracanthium > Cheiracanthium punctorium. Next base: position 865,280 of record JAWZYV010016779.1, on the reverse strand, counting down.
ATTCAGTTCCTGGTAAAAAAATTGCTGTATCTTAAAGCTACTCTTCATTTGAAGAACTTTCCTAACTGAAATGTGTTTCGATCACTTACGGTGCAAAAGATAATCTCTTTAACATCTATTTTGTATCGCCCGGTATATTATTTGAAAATTTGACTAATGTTTATACAGTTTTGAGACGAATGATGAAAAATCCAGAAATATCTTATTTTACAGTGAAACTACCTCGCTTAGGGGGTATGGTATAAATAGGAACTATCGGTACAACAAAATATATTCTTTATAAATACTTAATGTGTTTATCATATTTAACAAAAAACAACAGCAAAAAAAGTTTAAGTAAGTAAATGAAATTACACGTATTTTTTCTATTTGCAGTGATTTCACTATTCAGCAGCCAATAGATGATTAATATGAATTTACTGAGTAGCAGTGTGTTATTTAAAAATAAACAAAAAATTACCCCACTAGCTGGCGGTTCATGTAAAAAATGAAACAGCAAATCGACAGTTAAAATTCCGTTTTATACTTTATTTCATAGTACGCGCTATGCAACGTGCTGTGTACGTTCCAAACAGAACCAATTACACAGGAACATTGTATGTCTTCTGCCCGGGCATATAGACGAAAGTGGTATGTAAATACTGTATGTCATGAGAGCAGAGGCAGAAAGCCTTTGAAACGTCTTTTAAACTAGCTTGTGCTACTTGGGCCCAAACACCTCGATTTACTTTATCATTAAGGCATCTTGAATGTCACAAAAACGCTCTTAGAATGTGTTTGTGGAAGAATTAAGGCAAAATATTTTATACGATGAAAAAATTTATGAATTAATTTAGAGATTCTATAGTGGACGGTGATTTACAGTAGAACCTCGATATAACGGTATTTTAGGGAGCCAATAAAATTATCGTTCTAGAGGGATGTATCATTATATCGAGAAGAGATAAACGTGTGGGGAAATTACGTGGGATCGCAAAGTTTTATCGTTGTAGAGAGATCTATTGTTGTATCGAATATTATATAGCGATTTTAGGATGGGCATTTCTATAAATTGTACTCTAATCACATTGTAAGTAGTGTTCTTTGCGGAAAATGTTAAAAAAGAAATATGTGCCAATAACAAAAAATGCTTATGTCAAAATGAATTTTATTAGTTTATTATAATATCGCTAGTTCACATTACATTAATTAAATAAACTGCATTAACAGTTGAATGACGTCTATATATTATCAGTTCAATATATCACCTTGGAGATATAACATATTGTATCTGACTAATTAATATTGACGGCATAATAGTAACTATATATACTAATATAATAAAAAAGAATAAAAATAATTGAAGAAAACTGTTATTTATAATAATATTTATAAATCTGCTAGTACAATTTTTGTTTCCCGAACCAGAAAATACCATTTAATACTATAATAAACAAACACATTGAATATATGTATACCCGAAATAAAAATGATGGTCCATGTCAAATTATATTTATTTCATCTTAATCCCCATCATCAAAATTTAACCCTTGTTCCCATAACATTATTAATGTCATAATTTCTTTCATAAATTCATCTCAAAACAGGACGCAATAAAAAACATCACTATTAGTTAATTAAAAGATCTGAAAATAGCAATATGCCATTTTGACAAAGTAGTTGTACAGTGATCAGTTATTGCTTAGACAGCAATTTAATTGCATGTTGGAAACAAGTTTCAAGAAAAAACTTATCAAGATAATTAGTAAAAAAGCTAAACAAATTTTTTTGAGTTTCAGCATAAAGATTTAATATTTTTTTCTCTCCTAAAATGCAGGATATGCATTGTGTTTTGCTTGATAATTTTTATTTAAGATGAAAATTTCATGGTGCATTTGTTTGATTAAATTTACAAAGTAAGAAAGAAGTAATTATAAAAACACGATTACTTTTTATGGAAGCTAAATATTATTTTTGCTGTTCACTTTAGCTGATATTCTTTTCTATAAATGGATTTATTATTTTTTCCCAAAAGCCGGCTGTGTTTATTTATTTAATCATTAACTGTTTCCTTCATGCTAAATGATATGCTAGTTAATTTTCTGGCTGACACCACATGCTAGCTGTTAAAAGCAACAGTACCAATAAGTTATAAATTTTCTAATAATGAGTGATGCACAAATAATTAAAAGCATTTTTTTGTCGCAATATCGAAGTTTATATGAACCTTTCTATTAGACACGAATGATTTATTATTAGTTTCACATATTATAAATATAAGGAATCACACAAGCAAAAGTATTTTAACATACTTGCCTTCTATTATAATATAATTAGAATATATCTAAATTCTTAACTTTCATGGAAACATGAGAAATTTAACCCTTTATCTACTGATTGTAATTAGAAATACCGCTAAATTAAAATTGAAAAAAAAAAAGAAAAATATATTCGTTGTAACCATTCCTTTATAAAATCACTACCAAATACTTCATTCAATCAGCTTACATCACGATTACATGTTCTATTAGAGTAGATTGTTTTCAATAGACTGCTTTCACTGACTTTCTAATCATGCCGAGCCCCCTCCTCCCCCCAAAAATAGCATGGGTGATTTTTCAGACGTCTGTTTTATGATTAAAGGATTATATTTTCTAAAAGTGTCTCAATCAAAGTACCGGGTACGCCAAAAGTTCGCTTACGACCCGAAACACAGCGAGTAGGACAACAGTACGCTTCATTCATCTATTTTGGCAGTAACAAATGTTCAGCGTGACCTCCAGAACATTCTACGACACAAGTAAGGCAACTCACAACGCCCGTTACAGCTGAATGCAACAGATCGGAATGAATTGCAGAAACCTCTCGATAGATAGAATGTTTCAGTTCGGCCAATGTTGAAGGGGATGAACGGTATGTAAAGAAGTTAATTGCTTGGGGTATTTAAAACTATTGAATTGCGTTGTGACATGAAAATCCAGGTTCGATTGTACTTAGTTGCAGTAAAGAAAAAGACATCGAATGCTTAAAAATATTTATTTAAAAGATACTATTGAAACATTATTATAACGGGCGGTGGTGGCTCAGCGAAAATAAAAATACGTCCTATATGGACAGTGAAATTAAGGTGGAATGATTTAAAAATTACGCCAGTACAGAATTACACATTGGCGAGAACAATAACTTGGCTGAGATTAATAGCGCCAATTCCAGAGCAACCCCAACAGTTAATCCAATAAAATTACAATGACGTAATCGCGAGCAAATAATTTTAAAGTCGTCGCAGGGGAACAACTAAATAACTTACGCCAGCAGGATGCCAAGAGGAAACTCAAAAAGGCCGTTGATTTTGCAAACGGACGTAATATAATCTATTTTTAGCACACCGGTCTGAAGAGACGAAACAATTAAGAACAAAAAGAATAGTGCATACAGGGAAAAGTAAATATACAGATTTAAAAGCCGAAATGGCAGGAAAATGAGAACAGAAGTGATTTAGAATTCTTGAATTTTGGATCGATTACATTAAAGAAAGCCAAAGTAAATGAAAATTAAATTAGATATGTGATCTTCATCACACGGTAACAAGTGACTTCAAGTAGCCCCACAACCAGAAGTCAACCGGTGTGAGGTCGGGCGATCGCGCAGGCCATGCGATCTTGCACCCTCGAGAAACCCCATACTGCTGAATCTGTCGCATGTCACCGCCCTCTACCGGTGACTTTATTAACTAAAATGTTTGCTGTTTCTAAAAAATATCCGACTTCCTGTTACGCCATTACGTACAAACAGCACCTTTAAATTTACTTTTATAAGAGTTTTTGCTAGACATCTCATCGAACGCATTATATGTGCGTTTAAATAAATGCATGTACAATCCATTTTGACCGACTGCCAGGGGCGTAGCCACGGGGGGGGGTTAGGGGGGTCATAACCCTCCCCCATGAGAAACTTTTTGCCATACAAAATGCATATTCTTCTCTAGATTATCACACACACGCATACATATATGAGTTGTAATAGTCGTAACCCCCCCCCCCCATGAAAAATTTCTGGCTACGCCCCTACCGACTGCAAGTCCATTTTGACCAGTTTTTCCATGACTGGTCAAAATGTACGTACACGTTCCTACGTAACTCGCATATCTCAAAAAACTATAGTGATAGTACTTTTCTCTAGCCTCTACAGCAGCTGGGCGGTATTCAGTTGCACGTAAACCTTGGTGCTTGTTGTGGTTTCCCCCGTTTTTTTACACTCTAATTGTTGTTGTCATTTATTTTTTAAGTGAAAATGCCAAGGTCAGTGGCGTAACCAAGGGGGTGGGGTTAGGGGGGCTACCCCCCCATGAGGAATTTTTTGCCATACAAAATGTATATTCTTCACTCCCTTATCACACACGCCTATGCATATATATGAGTTGGAGTAGTCGTAATGAAGTAGTAGTAGTCCATGAAAAATTTATGGCTACGCCACTGGCCCAAGTACATCGTTTCTGAGAGCATATGGATCGTAAAGGCCAATTATTTAAGCAATAGGGTCTCAGTGATAGCTCAAAGGACATTTGCGACTGATTACAAGATAAAGAAAATTGGTTCAAGTGTTATAACTCTTGGACCAGTTCTTGTTCATAGGAGCAATATTTTGCTTGTTTTAAAAAGCTTGTTTTTGAATGCTGTGCTAGAGTTCTTCATTGCTGAACCCTGAGGGACTGTTTATGATTTCCGTTGGGAATTTAGCATATGGAAGTAAAAATAATCACATTTCTGTGTGTGGAATACTTTAGCTGAGAAAGTTTCTGTATTAAGCGGACTGTTATGAGCAAGTTACTGCTCTCTTAAAAATTTAGAGTGACATTGTCACTCTTACAAAAAGTCACCGGCAAATGATCCCAGATAGAGTGAGATAAGAGTGAGAAAACTGCATTATGACTCTTCATCGATAGGATTCTGTCACCCTAACTGCAAGAGTGAGACAATGTCACTCTTAGAGTAAGGGTGAAGGCGCTATCTGCTCACTCTAGCGAGAGAGTCACCACATTTCCCATGATGCGTTCACTTCAGCAGGAGTGAGTGCGTTGCTTCCACAGAAAACGACGCCATATTGGAATTGGACTGCAGTTGCGAAGTACCAACTGCATACAAGTAATGGAATACTTTTAGCTAACACAAGTAAGTAAAACCTTATAACTTTTCAATTATTGTAAATGTTATTTAAAATTTGATAATTCACAACATATAAGATACATTGATTCAGTGTCGGATCCATTAGGACTCCAGCTCTTCCGACAGACATTGCTTTGGTTAGGGTTAACATTTTGCTTTACTATACATTTTGTTTTTAAGACTTAAACAAGCCTGCTTCTTTTAATTTTATACCCTTCCGAGAAATTGATCTTTAAATCCGTCTCTATACTTGATCGTAGTATGTTATTTATGCTTATATAGCTGAAATCTTGCATTCGTTTTTTGTTTCTGTATATAATATTTGAGCATGTTTTGATGCGTGTTTGTAAATCGGTGGTGCAGTCAGGATTTTATTTCGGGGGTGGAGAGGGCTCTAACCTATGTATCAAATTGTAAGCAAGCTGTTTCAACTGTAGCCTCAGTATCAAATTTTAAACTAAGTAAAGGGTCAGATTTTTAGGAAGGATACGCGCCTGTTGCAAATAGTATAAACAAAATTTTAAATCAAAAGCAGAAAATAATGATCAATTATATATTGTATGCAATTTATATTGAAATAAATTATAAACGTGGGAAAAAAATATTTTGTGATTAAATTTCAATATGTCTATGTGCATCATTTTATCTTATTGCACATTCTAGCACAGATTCACGCTTAGAATATACATATATACGTTGTTAGATCAAAATAACCGCTCTGTTGTTGTGGTGTAATATTTCCCTCTCCACTTTTTACACATACACAAACCTCTCTCTCATATGGTAAAGTGGATAATTTACGATCGAACACCCCAGATGGCCTCAGGAAAGTCCACTTTTAAATCAGGAAAACCAGCTGAAAGTAGCAGGTGATTCAGAATGTGTGAGCTTTCATTAGTAGTACGAAAAACACAAGGGATACTTGTGCGGTAAACTGATTCAACGCGGAAAAAAAGTTATTGTTTTTGGTGTTAAATGCGAGATATTTTGAATTGAAAAGTTTGTATACTGTTTAAGGATAATTCAATAGTATAGTAACGGATAAGTTTAATATTACTGGTAATAAAGGTAAGTGTTACAATATTAAATTTAGTAATACAGTATTAATTTTAGAGCCTTGCAGATTTTGGTATGGTAGATTTTATGTCTTCTGTTGTGTATCAATATTGGTAAATAAAATTCTCAAATTGGTAAAACTTACCTTTTAGCCTAGATACCAATTCAAAATAATGCTAATTTTTTTCTATTGAATTTAATTAACATATGAAATATATCCACAATATTGGCTATATACTGGAAATGTTTCTGAAGTAATTCCATTACTGATAAAGTTTTTAATAGTAGCAAATTAGTAGTTAGCCCAAATATCTTTACAATGTGTTCACAATATTAAGTAAAAATTCGAAATATTTATAATGTATTCTTAATATTGACAAGTAATTTTTAAAAATATTTTTATACCATTTTATTATTTTTCTAATGCTAATATACTCAATCCTTCACATTGTTATTATATTGGAAATAAAAACTAATATTGGTAAAAATTAGCAATATTTATCCATTATATTGTCCATGTTAATGAATTAAATTAAATATATTTAAAATGTATCCACACAGTATTGTGTGTATATTATAAATTTCCCTCATATTGTACTAACAAATATTTTTAATGTGTCAGCATCTTAATATCACAGTAATGGTGAATTAAGACTGTTTATCTACTGTACATTATTTCAAAATTTAAAATCTGATAAATAATTTTAGGTGCATTTGTGTACAAATTGCTGAAAAATATATTTTAATAATTAAGTCAAATACTACTGAAAATCCTGTGATGATAAGACCATGATTATCACAGGAGCAAGGAGGGCACATGCCCCAGACACCCCATTTTAAGGGGTCCTTAAATTTTTTCAGAATATGAATTTAGTTTATTAAATTTTCATTCTAAGATACTAAATGCCTGTTTTTTTTTTTTTTTTTTCCCTAAAAGTTGGATGTGTGTGTGGCAAAATAGATCCCAAATGGATGAGCCGATTTTAATGTAGTTTGTTTTATTTTAAAGATGGTATAATCAGAACGGTTCTTCATTGTATTTGATAATATTCACTTCATCTATTCCCCTTAAATAAAGCTTACTTTACACTTGTTCAGTCTAAGACAATTCAAATAATATTGTTGACATTCAATTAATTTTGATTGCTGAATTATTTCTGTAATGTTATGGAAAAAGCCATGCTTTGAGTTGCATTTTTTAAGACTTCATTTTTAATAAAGGTTATTTCACATATTGCATAGGAAATGTTCATAAACTTAAAATTTATCTAGCATATTTCATTTTAAATTCATTTAATCAGAACATATCTTTGCAGATTGAAAAAACATACTTAAGTAGGGGGGGGGGTGGAGTGAGTTTGGCTTAGGGACGTATCTAAACCTTAAAAATTTCAAGCTGAACTTTCAAAATTACCCACGAATATGTAATTTTCTCCATTTCTTATGTTTACTTATTTCGAGGGTGGCTGAAGCCCCACCAGTCACCCTCTGGCCAAGGACGTACCCAGGAAGGGGGGTGGGGGTCTGTAACACCTCCGAAATTTCAGTTTTTATTAACAAAGCAATAATGGTGAAGTCTTTTTGTGAAAATTTCTGCCTTTTTCATCGTTTGGACCCCCTCCGAAATTTTTGGACCCTCCCAGAATTTTTTTTGGGGTATGTCCCTGCCCCTGCTCTCCTCTCCTAGGGGGGGAGCAAGTTCCCTACCTTGAGCCCCTCCTTATGGGTGCCCATATCATTAATGTTATATTTTTCAAGTATTTAATATTATTCTGTGGTTTTCTGAACTTGCAGGTAGCAGAACAGATTTCATTATTTATTGACATTGTTGAGAAAGCAGACAGCATGGATTTCAGAGTTTGGGTCTTCTACTGGGTATCATTAAGGGTAAATAAATTTATGATATTGGTAAAATTTACTTAAAAATTCAAAATAATTTTAATCCTTTTTCTGCTGTATTTAAATTAAATGTATCTGCAATATTGCCTATATTTTGGAAGTAGTTCTGAAGTAGTTCCATTACCAATAAACTTTCAAATAGCACCTCACAGGATTGTAAAACATTGAAAACCCAAACCAGTATTTTTACATAGCAGCAAGTTAATATTTAGCCCAAATGTATTTAAAATGTATCCACAATATTAGGTAAACATTGGTAATATTTCTAATGTATTCCTAATATTGACAAGTAATTAATTTTATAGTATTTTTATTTTTTCATGTTCATATACTTAATTATTCAATATTATCATTAAATTGGAAATAAATACTAATGTAAATTGTAGCAAATTAATATTTACCCATTATATTGTCAATCTTAATGAATTTAAATTAAATTTATTTAAAATGTATCCACAATATTGGGTGTATATTTCAAATATTCCTCATATATATTGCACAAGTATATATTTTTGATATGTTAGCATCTTAATATATTATTACTTGCGAATTATCACTGTTTATCTGTTACACATTATTTTTGCATTTAAAATCTGAAATAATTTTAAATGCATTCATATACAAATTTCTGAAAAATATATCTTAATAAATAAGTCAAATATTACTGAAAAATATATCTTAATAAATAAGTCAAATATTACTGAAAAATTTAATGTAATATGATTGTTCCCTGATTATCATGGGCAAGCGGGTAAATACTGTGGAAAATACAGAAAGACAATTGTCAGAGTCGGTGAAGAAACAAAATGTAAGGGGGCCCCCATTTAGACCCATACTTCTGACTCAAGCGACTTTATGTCCTAATTGCTGCCTGGATTTGAGATTGGGGGGGGGGGACTGAAGCCCTATAGCCACTCATCCCATTACCCCTCGATCTACCACCGAATCATTTGTTCTTGTGATAATGTTTAAATGTAAATTTTAACTGAAGACTCCTACCTTGGGTGGTCATTAGTTAAATATATATAAATTGATAATAAATGAATATTCATATAAATTGGTTGCTTTAGAAAACGAAACTTTTAGAATGTTTTTTATGTACTGAATACTCATTTTCTTGAAATATAGGAGAGTTAATAACAGCGATGACTGGGTGATTTTTCAAGAACCTTTGATAAGGGTGAATACTACTTTGGATGTCTTTAGATATAAGTATGTATTTATTTTTAATTATTTACTGTTTCAGTGTATTTTTAAATTTGGGAGTTAATTTTATATTCATATAATATGTTATAAATGTTCCTTATACACATGTCTGTGTGAATTTTATATTATTATTATTATTTGCATTGCAAAGCATCCCATTTTAGAAGAATGTATATCTTAAGCACTGAATCAGATGGGTAGTAGATTTCTCACAAAAATTGTGTTTCATTAAGTGTCTCACTGATTAGAAACAAAATGTTTCAATCAAGTTATTATTATTTTTTTTTTACAAGAAATAATGCAATTTCTGAACAGGTTTTAAAAGAATTCAACTATGTCAGAAATTTGAAAATTCAGAATTTCTCTTCACAAGCTGTATTTATGGCAATACAAATGGTTAATTTATAGAAGTGAAATACTCAGAGAAAAATTTATAACATATTGTATTGTCCAAAATAGAGGGAGAATTAGCCATCAGATACAGTTTCCACTTTCGTGAATTTCTCCCTAAAAATGGGATAAGACCTGCAGTTTTGTTGTTCTATAAAAGTTCATCATGCTGTCTATGAAGAAGCATTCTGAATTATACCGAGTTTTTGAGAAGCCTGTCTTTAAAGCTTGCAGAGCCAAGTGATGAATAAAATATGTTACAAGAAAAACTGATTGATTTTGGCTGTTTATCACTTTATTATCTTTTTATTTTCTAGTACTCTGAACTGGTCCTGTGGAAAACCATTGAATTTTTGTCAGTGGCATGCTGTAAAAGAGAAGAAACTATTGGCATTATAAGTGGTATTCATATTTTTGTTTTATTTGTTTATTTATTCTTTAAATGTTCTTAGTTACTAGTTCAAAGTCTGCATACTTTTGATCTCTGCGGTCTAATTTTTTCAAAGCTTGTATCGCATAATTTCATAATTGTCAATAACATTTTTTTTTTTTTTTTGAGATGTTTACTTTTTTGTTTAGTTTATTTTTTTCTTATTTTCCAAATTGATTTATATGTTTTTTTTTTTTTTTTTTAGTTTTTTTTTCCCTAAAGTGATGTTACTTTGGGGCAGTTAGTGACTATGTATTAAATTTTATAAATTTCATGTAAATTGAGAAAGTTATTAGGGCTGTTCTTAAAAGAAAAAAAAAGTATAACTTTTGGTAAAGTTACATCAATGAGTAAAACAATAAATATTTATACAGTAAAATTCAATGTGGTATTCTTTATTAAAGCATTTGACCCAGGCAACTCTTTAGTATATCATTTTATGTTATGCTATATTCTGTCATTTATTTAATCTCTATTATATGTAAATTTTTTATGTCAAGTTGCATATTTGACACCAAGTTAATAAATTGCTTGCAAAATCAAGTCTTATTTGCAACATTTTATGAAGTAACAATGAAATAAAGTATAAAAATCAATTTTTAGTCCCTTCAGATTAATTTTTTTACTCTGCACCCTCACTACCTCTTAAAAATATGTTGTAAGTAAAACCTTGAAACTCCTGTAACTTTTATTATTATTATTATTATTATTATTAATGTTGTCACTGCTGTTGTTGTTTAAAATGTAAACTGTAAAATGCTACTTTCAGAGATGAGATTTAAGAATTTAGTTTAATATTCAGACCTTTTTCAATGTTTATAAAGAATTCAGTTTTTTCATTTTTTTCAAAAATTTTCTGATTTTTCAGTAAGGCAAAATTGTATATAAGTAAGATAGATTTAGTATCAATAAAAATTAAAATATTTATTGCTCTTGAAATTCATAAGTATAATTGCTCAAAGGTTGTTTGGACATTCTTTCAGACTTTTTTTCCTTTTTTGTTAATCTCATATCTGTACTTTGGTACAAACCAAATCGAAAACTAGCCTACCAGTTTTGACACCATATTACATGTACCACCATTAGTGGTAAAAACAGATGAAATATATTATTTTTTAATTTTACTAATACAATATGTAAATGTAAACTTTACTTCCTTAGTAAATTCAGATTTTTTAAGCCTGCAGTATTAACAAAGTGCAATAACCTTGTCAGTGTTCACATGTTGTCATATGTATATTTGAATATTACTCAAAAATATCTTTAGTCTAGTTTTTAACTGACTTCAAGAAGATTTAGGTTATTAATTGGGGTCAGTACTCAGAGGTGTAGCAAGAATTTTCAGTGCCCGAGAGCAAATTTGCATCACTTCCTGTTTACCAAAATGTGCTGGAAAAAGTTTTATATACAAATTGGTGCCTTTTGGATCCTATGCCCTGGGACAAATGTCCCCCTCTAGCTACACTTCTGAGCATTGAATCCTTGTAATTTACCAGACTGGATATGAAAAGTATTTTCAAACTTCCGTTTAATTATTTATTTCTTTTGTTTATCTTCCACATATAGATGTGATCTTTGCTAAGAATGTTGTTATTTGATGATATTTTACTTGCTGTGCATGAAAAGTTTTTATTGCAAAGTTATCACTTTATTTTTTACTCAATTTTTGATGTACCTAAAATATATTACAAGTCCTGAATATTTTCTATTTTTTAATTGATTGTAATAATTTGCAAATTTAACTCACCAATAGTAAGTAATGTGTTTAATATTTATTTTGTCACTATTAGTTTGATGTTTGTTATTACACACAGGTTACTGTGATTCAGGGATAATTTTATTCCAAATTGCTTTGATATGGGATTTTTGCTTCAATACTGTCCCCAATTATTCTTTTTTGTGTTACCTCAGAGGATTTACCTCACAAAATAAAATTTTGTGAAGTAAATCCTACAATGTGTTCCTTACTTTTAATAAAGTATTTTGTGCTCTCAATCACTTTGCATATCAATATATTCTAATATTAATAGAACATAGAGAACAGATTATTTTATAAAACAGTACAAGCATTTCTTATCTGTAAAATTAAAGTTTTTTTTCTTTTATTTTTTGCAGGTAAAAAAATAGATTTTTTTTTTTTTTTGAGCTGCTATATTTAGGTTTTATTGCAGTTTTTTTTCCATTTGCTTTTATGTTCAGTGGCAAAATTAAAATGTAAAAGGCAGCTTAAATTCTACATCTTTATTTTATTCATTTATTCATAATTTGTACAATTTTAACAGTAGGAACCCTGTTTCCCTTCCCTCTCTTACTCAGAAGGTTACAGTATATGTAAATGTTGCTTGAAAGTATTTATTATTACCATACATAAATATGGTAATATGAAAAATGGTAATAAGAAAGTATTTATTATTACCATTTTTCGGTATGCTTTTGTGCTGTTCCAAAATTGTATTTAACCTGCTCCTAAAGGTGTTCCAAAATGTATGTAGATTTGCAGACTTTTTATTATAAAGTTATCCTCCGATTTTAGTGAAACTATAAACAAAATGTTTTCTGAATCAAATGAAAAGATCTGCTGACTTATTCCTCTGTAAATTCATCACCTAGTTGAAAGTGTTAAGCTGTGCTTTAGTTGGAGATTTAAATTTGACACTAATCCATGTACACACAAAACTAATTTTAACTAATTTTATTTTGTATGTATTTAACATAGATCTAGTTTATGCTCTAGTATATTCTAGCTGCCAACTCTTTCTGATTTTGAGCCTTTCTTCAGTCTTATTCAAATTATGGGGAGGGTACCCTTTTTTTATTAGGATAGAATAGCAGTTATGTTTTAACTTTTAATTCTGTAATTACTTGTTGAAGTCATAATTTTTATCTTTCAGATGCTGTTAGAAGAATCCCTGAATGTGAAATAGTATTGAAGTACTCATATTGAATCGAGTGATTGTATTTTATATAAATGTAACAATGTAATACAATTAAACCAAATTTGTAATAATTTGTTGTGTGTTCACTGCCATTGCTTTTATAATTCATTCAAACCTGCATGAGTCTCAATAAGAGATATCTTCCACTTTTTTTCAATTCGTAGGCTATTTTTTACTTCTGCAGTTCTGTAATAGTTTAAATTTTTTTTTAAATTTAGAACGCATCGTAAACTAAAATTTGCTAGGCTGAAGACTACTCTGGAGTTGGAAGTTCCATTACTCATGTTTTTATTAAGACTTTGCTTATATATTTTTATTAACTGTTTTTTCTTTCTTTTTTTTTTGGCCCTCGTATTAATTGAACTTTGTTCTAACATACTAATGAGTTTTTCTGGCTTTACTTTCATTTATTGTTCTAAATCTGTTTTCAATAGTATAATAATTCTTGCATAAAATCTATATTAAAAGAATTTTTTTTTCAATTTGAAGTTTTCAAAAGATTAAGTAATTTGTAGCTATTTTGCTGTAAAAGTGAAATTGAAATAAATAAAATCACACTTAAAAATAAAGAAAGAAATGAATGTGTATATATATTAAAAAATTAAGAAATGGCTTTTATTTTGAAGTATGTATAAATTATGTTCAGAAGAGGAATTTGGTTTTTTAAGAGGTGAAAAAAAAAATCGTTTTCTTTGAATCACCACTCTCCCCCCTCACCCAGACATTATCTATGGAGGTTAATATGGTTCACCCTCATGCTCTAAACTTCAATTATTTCTTTGCGTTATGACAAGTCTACAAGAGGGGTGTCTTCTTGGGGGGGCTGACTTGGGTGGTGAACTTTTTAAGGATTCTAACCTGTATTCTTGCTCATGCCTCTAAACCTTAAATAATGGTTTTTGGACAAGACAAAAATGTTGGGTGTATTCAACAAAATGGGCATTGTTGGGGATTTCAAATAATTTCTTTTCAATAACAATTCAATCCTGTTCATTTCTTATTTATTTAAAATTTAAAAAAAAGACTTGTTAATTGTAATAAAGTTGAAAAGAAAGTTTGAATAAATTATGCTTAAAATAAAACCTATTTTAAAATCAAAATTATTAGTATTCTTTTGATTTTATATAAATATCTTATCATGAACTATTTTTATTGTTTTGTTAATACTGTTGTAAGTGAAAGTTGTTCTGAAATGTACCATAGGTAAAAAATAAGCTTTCAGGGATTTTTTATTTCAGCAGGAGAAAAGGTAACATTGAACATATCAAATATTTCTGCACACTGTTGAGTAATGTGGATGTCCGAAACTCTTATTTCTATTCTTGTTTGATCACAGATTACCTCAAATGAAGTTATAGTACTGCAGACAAAGAAAATTCTTATAAATCTCCTGCTGATGGATTTTACATAGCTCAATGGCTATACAGATCACCTCCAAGCATTTTGAAACTTTCACTTCTATTCCTGTTACGTTTTGACTAACCAAACAAAACATAAACTGTTAACGAATTCTGTAACTAAATAGATCTAGAGGTTATGGAGGTTTGTTTTAGTAACCATGTGGAACTCTTGGGGGTACCTTTTAGTGATGCCATCATCTGATTATTAAAATGAAACTCTGTACTCCTTCTTAATCTGTTTAATTTCAGAATAGGCTGTTATTTTAAATACTGTATGTTTTGTGTCAACAGTCCACATTTCACTCACTGGAATGAAAGCAAGAATCTAAAAATGCATGGGGTCAGATATTACTTGTACCATTGAGCTACGTAAAATTTATTTTCCAGCTGTTATGGATCATTCTGAACATGACAATAATCCAAGATAGCCCAGAAATAGATATCTAAGAAGTTCTGGATATGAAATAAGTATCAATTTCTGATCTTTGGATATTTTGAATATGAAATAGATAGCCATTTTTGGGATATTCTGGATCTTTAAGATCTTCTGGAAGTTTAATTATTATAACTATGCTACATATATACAGATACCTGTATATTATAGATGTTATTTACTCATTAGAGAGATCACACCTCAAATTTCTAATAGAGAAATCTATTTTATGTTGGACTTCTAATAGATATACCCAATATCCAGCTATGATGTATTAAAGATTGCCTATGGACAAACTTGGGGGGGGGGAGGTAAATGCAGCAAAAATATTTACTTGTACGATATGAAGAATATTTTCAAGGCGCTCGATATTGCAGATACATTTTAAATATATTTAATTTAAATTCAATAGCAGCAAAGTTTTATAATTTTTACAATATAAAAGTTAAATATCAACTTTCTACTTTTTACCAATACTAGCTTTATTCCCAGTGTAATATTGAGTAAATATTAACCAAAAAAATTTAAAATGGTATAAAGTTATGTTAAAGTAATTACTTATCCATATTGAATATATTTCCAATGTATATCAAATACTATAAATGCATTTTAAATATATCTGAGGCAAATATTAACTTTGCTACTTTGTACGAAGTTACATTTGATACATTTGACGAAGTTACAGTTGATCTTTGTTTTCAATTTTTTTTTAACAATATTGAGTTTACATTAAAAAATTTATCAATTGAGGACTACTTCAAAAATATTTCCAATACAACCCTATATTAAGAATATATTTTTTTGTATGTTAAATTCAGTGGAAAAGGTATTAGTATAGTCATACTGAAAGTATAATGTTATTTTGAGAATTTATCAGACCTAAATGCTAATTTTTACCAATATTGGAATTTTATTTACCAATATTGGAAACTGTTTATTCTCAATGTGTTCACTTACTACTTTGTAATATTATTGGTTTTTGATATCAATGTTTTCACAATATTAAGTTAATATTTAAAAGTTCATTGGTAGTGAGACTGCTTCAGAAATATTCTCAATATATAATTAATATATCAATACACACTTCATATGTTAATTAAAATTTTACAAATAATAATAACATTTTGAGCATATATCAGGGCTAAACTCTAGTTTTTACCAATACTGGAAGTGGTCTTTACTCTCAAAGTATTCACATATATGTAAATTTTAATAATTAAAAGTAATTAGTACTTAATAATATTGGAAATATTTCTAATATACACTCAATATTATTGATAAATTTCAAATACTTTAAGATTCAATAGTATTAAAATTTGACTTCAAATGGGCAAAATATTAAATTTATAATATTGGATTTTATTTTCAATGAATTCACAAGATTGGATAAATATTGATGCTATATAGAAAATATCTTTTAATGTTTGCCAAATATTTAAAAAATAATAATAATCAATGCTGTTACCAGATACATTCATATATATATATATATATATATATATATATATTTATAAGGAATTATTTTAATTTTCCCAAAATAGTGATAGCCAGAAGCAAGGCATATGCAAGGAATAAATCCAGGGCCGTACCCAGACAAAAATTTCAGGCAGGGTCCAAACCGTGGAAAAGGCAGAATTTTTCACAAAAAGACGTCATTATTATTATTTTATTAACAAAAATCAATTTTTTTGGGAGGGGGGAGGGTCCGGACCCCTGGATACGGTCTCGAATAATCACCCTATAAAAAGTGGCGGTCACTCTTAAAAAGGGTCATAGCTCACTCTTGATCAGAGCGCTCCACTCTTTAAGGGATGGCGTGCTGTCACCCTTTCCTTAGAGTGAGGCACTCTTTCCCGGAGTGGGTTTTTGAATTCTCACTCCTAGTCCAGAGTCAGAAATGTCACTCTTCAGAATAGTGATTTCTCACTCTATGGAGGTTGGCTGATTTTTGTCACGAAGGTAGGGTGATATATCACTCCTCAGCACTGGTTTTTCACTCTTGATTATTAAGAGAGGTGTGCTAGTGCCTGTGAATATTGTACAGAAATTGTTCCTGTACAATAAAATTTATGTTCCATCCTGATAAGTGGACTGTTTACAAGCTTAAAAAAACGAAAGCAAATTCACTTCTAAGGACTTAAAATCGTGACAAACTTGTTCCAGTTTTCAATCCTTCGGAGTTATTCTCACTCCTCAGGAGTGAAATTTAGTTCCTAAATTTTAAGCGTGTATTAGAACTATCTACATACACTGGACTTTCAAACGACAAACCCGAGAACTAAGCAGAGTGTTCTGTAACAACATAGAGGACTAGCATATCAAACATGCCATAAACTAATTCTGAATATCTGTTGTTATTTTTAAAATTTGCATTAAGCTTTTCGACAGTGAGTTTTTGAATATTTTTTTCACAGAGTTTAATAATTGACTTGCTGCAAGAGATCAAGGTAGCGAAAATCTCGATGTACACAAAATTTAATCACATTGGTATTCAAATAACATTTTTGTAAATTTTATAAGTTCTAAACCCTTATAGGCAACACTTCCTACCACTTCCCCTTATCCCCGTTGAATAATTTTATATACTTTTATTTTCTATGAAAAGAGATGACAAAACCGTCAATACTATAATGTTCTGTACAAAAAATATTATTTAGGACACCTGAATTTAAGGCCTATTCCAGTAATATCTACTTCCAGCACTATTTGCAACGAAGAATGTGCTGTGAATTGTTAATAATATAGGGGAATTTTACTTCAAACGTAAGTCAAGAATAAAACTCTTAAACAAATCAACCTAAAAAATCTGAAGCAGCAATGAAATAAATAAATAAAATAAAATCCTGATAAAAATAAATACAGGCTAAAAGAATGCTTGATAGATTTAATAACATTTTTTCTCCTTTGCCTTTTTAAAAATAATATTTACAAATCATTTAAAGTTCATGATTTTATAACTATTTTATAAATATTTAAGATAATTTAAATGCTCAAGCTTATTTCTTAATTCTTGAAAATCTATGTTAAACTTTAACACATAAATTACCATTAATGGTAAAATTTGCAAGACATTTTCAAGATTGAAAACTGCAAATTAATATCTCATTAAACAAGATACATTTCTGAAATACTATGATACTCTTTCGAATTAACTCGTAAGCTTTAGAAAGAAACATATATTTGGATAATTTTGAGGATGGAATTTGAAATTATTTGCTGAGTACTTATCGTAATAATTAACATAATCCCCGCAGTAAATATATTTATGTGAGCTCTTTTCTAACACAATGAACTTTTTTCTGGATTCTTGTGATAATAAACCTTGACTTTGCGAAAATCGTGAGACGTTTAATAATGCATGTAAATCCCTTAAATCCCCGGAAGGTTAGTTCTCCGTGGTTTGAATATGTCCCAGAGGTACAATTAATGAATTCCAGATTTTTCCCAAAATTAATTCTTTATATTTGGAATTTACCAGTTTCATAGAAGAGAGTGTTGAATTTTGTTTTATGAAGCTGTTTCAAATGATGTTTTATAAACAAGAGTGAAGGTTCAAAACTATGAACGCTGACATTTTTATTGGATGATTCCTTTTAGGGTTATGCCACTATAATTACTATTAGGATTAGCTAGTTAGGTTTCGTGACTAAATAAAAAAAAAAAAAAAAACTGCAGTGACTCCACTGCAGTGATTAAGTCTCTAATTAAACTTGATTAAACTCAGTCGGATGAAGAATTCAGATGCTAGTGCTCTTCATATAATTTGAGTGTAATGCATAAGTGCATTGAGTGTAATGCATAATCGCAATGCATAAAAATACTTTTCTGTAGCCCTGTAAAAAATCTGTAAGCCCTACACACAACAAAATCTATGCAGTATGTGAGGCAGTGGCTTATAATATATGCACAGCGTGGTTATAATTAAACTTCCCCTATGAACAATGCTCTATAGCTAAACCGGTAGAACGGATGGTAACCAAAATGGGTATATTGGCTATTAGGGGCACACGCAGGATTTTTGGCTGGGGGGTCCAACTTTTACGATGGGGGGGGGGAGTCCAACTTTTAGGGATGTTCCAGATTGTCAAAAACCAGGGATGAAAGAGCTCGTTTTCAGTAGATGGAATTCATCAAAACCCGTCCCATCCTGTTCCCTAAGAATACATTACACAGTACAATAGGAATTAAAGTAATAGTTGTTCAGTTCTGAGAACAAGATGGTGTTTTATGTTCGCTTTCAGTTCGTTTTTGAAAGTTGAGGAAAACGAGAAAAAAAATTTCTTTTTTTATTTATTATAACTGAAACTAATGCTACCTTTTTTTTGGAATTGTTTAATTTACTATGGATATAGGATACTAATCAATCGAAAAAAAATATCAAAGTCGATGGGGGGGGGTCTGGAACCCCCCCCGCCCCCCTTGTGTGCGCCACTGTTGGCTATACATGATAGGCGCTCAAGGTATTTCGAAAAAAAAATTAGTTCAAAAAATGTACACTAGGTGGCATTTTGCATGGAAAAAGGGAAATTGAAGGATGGAAATGGCACATTCAAAATATACAAACAATTTCAACATTTATTTCGGGTATTGATTCACTCATTTGGATCATATTTGAGCCGATTTCACCCTGCAAAGTTCCATCTAGTGGACATGTTTTTAACTAAACGTTCTAAAAAATTCCCTTGAGTGAATCTCGTGTACGGTCCATATACCAATTTGGGCAGCAATCTGTTTACAGCTTACAGTTGAAGAATGCTGTTTACAGAATTTGAGCCCTAATGTACCAGAATATTTTTTGCAGTCCTGTTCGAAAGCTATAAGCCTTACATTCATTAAAATCTATGCAGGTTGTGTGACAATGACCCATAATATACATACCCAATCTGAGCTTATTCGAATGCACCGTTTAAACAATAGTACACTGTAAATGATTTGTGTATTGGTATCGCTTGATTTAAAATAGTCTACTCGTATTCAGATGACAGTCATACTGAGAATGCTCCGATAAAATATAAGCTTCCAGAATATCCGAATAACTGTAGCTGTGAGCCTTAAAAATGATTGCCAAATTTGACGACTTTTGTCAATTTAGTACCAAAATTTGAGCTATAATTTGATAGGAAAAAACAACAACTTGGTAATATAATGCAAATTCGGCAATAAGTCAAAAAACCCTCTAATGTTAGGGAATTATATGTACAACGAAACTCGACCTAATAAACCTATTTACATGAAATCGATGGATGGAAAATCGAAATTTGGTTATTGAAAATTAATTTTACTACAGCAAATCAAAACCAGGAGTTGCAAATTGGTATTTTCAATATCATTGTTTAATTCAATAATTTAATTCAATAATTCCAATATCATTGTTTGATTCATAAGAGGTCTTTTTGGGTGGAGAAAGAGCTAATGGCTTTAATTCAACAGAAGGCAGTCATTTTTAGACTGTTTATTGTATACTACAAGTAGAGTACAGCATTCATAAAGTTATGCTTAAATCTCACAGAGACTTCACGAACGCAATCTTTCGACATTCTAGCTCAAATTTGTGCTAGAACATTTCAGAAAAACCTTGCTGAAAAATGTCCAAGACAAATTTCTGAGTATTTAAACTGACAGAATTATTTTACTCATCAATATCTATCTATCTATCTATATAAATAAAACAGTGTGTAAACTGTCCGTTTGTCTGTCTGTGTCTCGCGTAGCTCCGAAACGGGTGGTCGCAGACCTACCAAATTTTGTGCGGAAATTCTCCAAGACGGGTCTGGACACACCTCGAAGCGATTTTTTCGAAATTCGAACTAGAAAATGTTTTATTTTATGTTTTGTCCGATTTTTAGCGATTTTTCTTGCGCAATACATAATAACGCCGGTAATTGCACTCGCAAGAACACGATAGTTACATCATCGAATAGAGGAGAAAATGTTCTTTTAAAAACTGTTTGTTCGGACTGTGTAACATAATTTTCAGATTTTTGGGAATTTTTCAAATAAAATTAAATTTGACGCTGACTTTCGTAAAATATTTTTAAAACTGCTGCATCTTGAATTCTATCTGTCATAACTTTTTTATATTTGGGCAAAAGACGGAGCACACAATTCGCCCACTTTTAAAAGAAGAACGGAGGAAAAATATAAATTAGGAGAATTTTTACGAATTTTTAAGTAAAGAAGGATTTTCATTTCAGTAGCACCTCTTATAATTTTCGGTTTGATATCTTGCGGTTTGGTTGTCATGGATACAGTAACAATGATTAAAATTGCCAGTTGAAAAAAATAAATAGAAACAGGTCCCGCGAGCAGACGATTTCTTTGCTTGGCTCGATTTCCTTTTATAAATATTGGATTTATTTGTGAGAAGAAAAATTAAACTGCATAATCTAGAAAAACAATTTTAAAGCCTTTATAAATAGCGCAGTCTTATCTCTGATCTCTTTTCTTTTTGTAAAGGGTTGCAAGAGAGAGTGACGTATTTTTAAAATTAAAAAAAAATGTCCATTTCATGTAGTGTCTGAGGTATTTAACGCTAAAACGTGAACCTAAAAGACAGCATGTCTGATGAAATAAGATATTTTGAAAGTGAGAAGTTCACTGCAAACGGTCCATTTTTACTTTTTTGATACCGAATGACGCTGACATAGTTTTTTTGTGTGTGTGTGTGTGTCATTATATTGCAATGATCTCAGGTTATTACATATATGACGCAAATTTTAAGTCAAGAGTGAAATAATTTTGCTTTTTCTAGATTCCACATCACTGTAATTAATTCGAATTACACATGTGAGGAAATTTTTCGTTTACTACCGTGCGAAGAACGGGCACGCAGCTAGTGTTTAATAAAATAAAAAGATTAATTTATTGTAATTCCATTTATACGCAAATGGGATAGAGCTTCAGAACAAGCACAATCGTATTTATCCGGGAGATCAACCCTGTATTTCATTATAAAGCTGCGCTACTCTGTATTAAAATGATAAATAGAGTTCCATAGCTGTCCAAGTGGGAGAAAAGCCCATGAGTACTCATCGATACAAACACGTATAATATTCGCAAAGCTTCACAAATCGTCGAAGATCGGGAGAGTTTGAAAAATCATCAGTATAAATCTCAGCAGCTGCTGTAAGCAACCGCACTCATTTATTTCAAGTTCTTGGGCGATTTCTGTTGACGGACACGGAATCTCGGCAATTAAGCATCCTAATCTCTGGCGCCGAATTCAGTAATTTACTTAAATTCCCTGGATCTTGAAAAGCAAGTAATCTCAAGAAGAAGGCCGTAAAGTTTCCGCATTTCAAAAGGTGTTGTGGGAGTTAAAATGGAATCGGGAATCTTTTAAGACGGAATATTTTAGATAAAGGATGCGGTTTCTATCAGGTTCAGTATTTTACCTTTGCGATTGTTATTTATCATTTCAAGGTTGGGTTTAAACAAAGAGTCTTGGTTCAGGTACTTGTCTTAGTTTGGCTTTTAAAGTTAGTTCAACAGTGTTCATTCGTTTTTACCAAATATTTCAAATAGCAGTGCAGGAATTACCGTGGGATTAAATCGAAGGTTCCAAACTATTTTGTTGAGCTCAGCACGTTTTTCACGTGATAGCATGCTCATTTACTAAATGATTAATCCGAATTTGGTTTTCCTGAGTCATCAAGAGTACACTTTGTTGTTACTGTCCAATAAACATGCTGTAATATTCCACGTTTAAATTGATATACCAAATTCTCATGATCTTCAAAGTACATAATCTCAAGAAGACCATATGATTTCCGAATTTTAAAAGGGTAAACAAAAATATTTTAAGGTGTAATGTTTTTTAGAAAAGTTTTCTCTGAGTTGAAAAGATATACCTTTATTGTTGCTATTGTTTAAGTTATTTTTTTTTTTTAGGAAGACATTTCACTAATTAAAAATTCAGCCTTTATTTACGTTTATCAGCTTGATTTTACAATTATTATTGCTATTGACCTGATTATTGTTACAATGAATTACTGGCAGTACATTTTTGAATTTGCGCTGAAGTTTCAAGTCGCCTTGAGAAAATTATTTTCTAATTAAGAAAGGGTTTTAATCTTATTTACTATTATTATTTCTATAAAACAAAGAACGTCATCTTCAAATATAACACAGTTACCTACCAATCCATTGAGGAAAACAGATGTGTTAGTTGAATTCGTCATGTGATTTAGTACGCCAAAATAGTACTACTTGGTACTCGTAGTAGGTGAGGGGATGAAATTATGCTCTACATTTTTGTTATGTTCAGGAAACCTTTCTATTTTCTTATGTCAGAAAATAGGAGTGGATTCAAAAACAATTCTGAGGAAAGGTACAAATATCTTTTCATCATCCCTATCATCATCATCATCTATCATCCCCCCTATTTCATCATATCATTCCTGGTTTCCGTACGTTAATTTTCGAAAAGTTACACTTTTTAAATTTGTACATGAACCCCATTAAAGAAAATCCCAATTAGTTAATTGTTCCCATACCCTAATGAGATGATACACAAATTTTCAGCCTTTCATCACAAAACTTTCCAGAGATAGCTTATGATAAAGTTGATCAGGGGGCTGTACATGAATTTGAATGTAAACGTTTATTGCTAGAGAGCAAACAAAGTGCATAAAAATCTTCGTATCTCTGACACTTTTTAGGATATGACTTTCAAATTTTGTCCATCACCTCATAAGTGGATTAGGCACATTTCACGAGTTGAGAATTTTTTTGTACGGGGGTCGCATACAAATTTAAAAAGTGTAACATTGGGCGAAAGGAAATTTTTAATATTTTAGTCTTTTTTCAATACCGTACTTTGAACATTTTTTTTTCAATTTACATTGCTCACTTATCTCTAATAGATAAAGAGTTAAAGCATGTTATCGCCTTTTTAGGACACCCTGTATATATATGTTCCGCCAGATGCAGAAACAAAAATGTATTAAACGACATGCTTCGTTTAATACATTTATTACTAAATAAATAATTATAAACTAAACTAAAACTAAAATTAACTAAATAAATAAATATTACTAAACTAAACTACTACTTTAGAACTAAATAAATATTAACTAAACTAAATAACTAATATATAACTAAATAAATAAACTACACTAAATAAATATTAAACTATGTAACTAAACTAAACTTTAATAGAACTAACTAAATAACTAAACTAAAATAACTAATATACTAAATAATAAAACTAAATAAATATTAACTAAAATAATATTTAATTTAGTTAATATTTAAAACTAAATAAATATTATAACTAAACTAAATAAATATTAAACTTTCATACTATCTATACTTATTAAGTAGCTGCTATTAGGTACAAACATATTGCTTATAACATTGATCATGCGATTCAACACTTCTTTCTAAGAATGGAAACTATTAAAAATAAATATTTCAAAAGCACCAAGAGCTTGAAATATATTTTAGAGCTTTAATAACATGCAAAATTTAATCCTGTCCTAGTAACTGGAGCGTAACGATCTTCTATTAGCTCCACTTACAATTTAATTTCTCGAGGTTTATCCCACAGCGAATTTCATTACAGAGCAACATGTTGGTTCAATGGAAACTTTAATAAAAGTTCAAATCAATTTACAGGATATCTGAATATTGGATATGGTAATCACGAAATATATCGTAGAAGAAATTTATATGATCCAAATTTGTTTTAAGAGCAAATTAATTTTCTTAGTACATTTTTTTTTCAATATTTGTGAACAAAAAATAATAAAATGTTTCATTACTTTACACGTCAAAATTCGTCTTCATTTTATTTAACCGTATGCAAATATTTTATTACTGTTATTTGAACTACATCGTTATTTATACAAGTTCTATTTACATTATTCTCTTAATTGATTTAAACATTTTCAAGAATAAAAATATCCTATGGAGTAATCTATTGTAATATATTAAAATATTTTTGACGAAGTAAATTAAGCTTTAATACAAATGTTAAAATGGTTTGCAATTAGATAAACCTTATGAATTTATAAACTGTTATATATCTGAATTATTTTACTTGTGCCTGTAAATCGTACGTGAATACTACTACTAATTCTGTCCCAAACTTAAATAATTCGCACTTTTAGTTTGTTTGGAATAGACTTAGCCATCTTAAATTTTATTATAATCTATCGCTGCCCCATAGACGCCATGTATTTATGTTCTTTATTTGCTCCAGTAAACGAATAAGTACTGCTTCATATTTTTTAACTTTACATTAATAAGTACGAAATCACCTTTACAGCTAAAACAGTTTCCGGTAAATTATTTATCAAACAAACTATATAGTTTAACGTGAAATCAGAGTAAACTTCACTTAGGTCCACATGACTTCTAATTCCGAATAACTTTAAAGTTAATACTTTTCTTTTACGTATTCATTCAAAGATGTAATCGGAAATAAATTTCTTTTAAATATGATATAGAAATAAAGTATCAATTGGAAGAGAAACTGTCAAAAGTTATTGGCTATAAAATAAGACAAAACGTTATTCATTTTCGAAAAAAAGAGGAAATATAAGGATATTGAGAAATAGACTAAATACCTCTCTCGGTAACCAGAAGGATTTAAACGCTTTCTTTGAGGATCTAGACTATAGTCAGGCGGCATAAACTAGTGGAATCAGGAAGTCTTATAATTAATCACCACCGCTGCCAGATATGATTGCAGGAATCAATTCTGGAAGTACCTTTCCAGTCGAAATGGAGAATTCGTCTATCCATGCTATTAAGCAAACTGATTCCATTTATGGATTTTCAACTTCTTTTGGTGGAAACGTTTCTAGAGTTAAGTTGTTCAAAAGAGAGAAGAAGTTATCGACTTATAAGAAATGTTCACTCTTTTTTTTTTTTTCAAAGCATGCCATTTCCTATGGATCAATGAAATGTACGCTAAGGAATCGAAGCCTTGGAATTTCTTTGTAGCATTTGTAAACGCAGGTTTCGTTTAATAAGTCTATACGCTATTCATTATATATTTCATATGAAAGTCTTTTAGTATTAGAAGTCCAAGCTCGTTGTGGAGGCAATTACAACGGGCGCGAGAAAAAAAAAACATTTGACGAAAATATGTCTACACTCAATATAGTTCATCTTCGCCCACCTAAAATAAATAAAATCATATTCAATTTTTATTGTACACCCTAATAGAATTTCATGCACTTATAGAAACGAGCTGAAACTTTTGGCATTCAAAAGATTTCGTTTTGGATACACAGCCTTTCTTATATCCAAGGAAAAGATTTAATTGTGAAAAAAAATGAAACTATGTAATTTGGAAAAACTATTTCAAATGAATTGTAATCAGACACACACTTTCCTTTCAATGCCTGATGACCGTGGTGAATGTGACGTCCTATCGATCGCAACAGCTCATTTTGTTAGGCAAATGCTTCACATTTTTTACTCTCGGAAATAAAATAGAGCTGAAAATAGCAAAAAAAAAAAAAAAAAAAAAAAAAAAAAAAAAAAAAACAATAAAAAATTAGGGAACCGGCGCATTTTCATATTTTTAAAGTAGCACAGATTGTTTTTTATTTTTATACATAACTAGGGGCCAAGGCCCCCTAGATTCGCTACGCTCTCTTTTGTATGAGGCATTCGGCCCCTAATAATTCTTATTCGTAGAAAAGGCATAATTTCAATAGACAAAGCCCAAAGATTGGATCAGATAGAATTCTACCGAACTGCACATTGCTTGGTTCTTGCATGTTCCTTGGAACATAAAAATTTAAACTTCACACTATTTTGAGTTATGTAAACCTTGCGTATTTGCCACCCATGGCGATTTTTCATAATTTGGCTGCTTACGTACATGTATCGTCAATAGGGAGTTTTTACGCTGCATTTCTTCCTACATTAACGCTAACTCTATCCGCTATAGGGAGGGAGTATTTTGACCAATCACGTTTCGGATTTTATACGTGCGCATGCGCTGTGTTGTCCAATGACATTTAAAGTTAGCGTTACCGAGAGTGAAACCGGTATGCAAACACCCCCTATTAATTACCTCTAAGAAAAGAGTACTTCGTATGTTTTCTTTGATAAAAACTACGGAACTGCTACTAATGGCTACTTGCTTGTCACCAACGGCGACTCTTCATTATTGGGCGATTGACACATGCTCATAATCGATAATTACTGCTCATGTAAGGTTACCGGGAAAACCGTTATCCATATATTCGTATGCATAATCCTTTGCAGATTGGCGTATTTAGCACCATGAAACATATCATCTCGTCACGCTGGCAAATATCCAATCTGTACTATAACTGCTATAATGGCATAGTGAACGTCGCCAAATATTTCTACTGATAGCAAAAAACCAAGCTGAACCTAACTGGCTTTAAAATAATCTGCATTTTAATTATATTTCACTTTCAAGATACTGAGTTCTAACATTTTGGAACTCGCGCGGTTTAGATTCACTCTGCTTCGAGAGATACCATTTCGCCAGATCGTACCAAATGCCAAGATGCCGCTTTTTAAATCAGCTACAATTAGTTATTCTGTTTCGAAAGAAAACGGATAATTGCTCATTATAAACTTCTGTTGTCTATTTGAAAATCGCCAACTTTCAGTAACACACTTTGAGTTATATATTTCACATACTTTTTAATTTGGAGTAAAATGGGTGTCATTCTACTTCATGTTTGTCAATTTCACGAGATTCTACATACTTGGATTTGATTTGTTGCAAAGGCATGAATGATTTTATGTTGGCGAAAATTGTCAAACCTGGCAACCATTATGTTTATTTTTTGCGCATTTTATTAATATACCTAAAATAATTCGATTTTCAAAATTTAAGTCAGCTTATCATGTTCTCCGGAATTTTCTGAATCCGTGGACACATCCGTGGACTTAAAGCTATTCGTTGAATCAAATCACGGAAAATGGAATGGAATCACACTTTCCAAAGCCTCAATCAAAGCCGCCGCTTTTTTGAATCAGCCGTTTAATTGGATCAAAAATCGAAGCACGAACGTGATCCAATTAAGCGGCGGCCACTGTAGTAGGATACATAGGAATAAAATTCATACAGTGAAAATTATCAGAATGATCCCATTTAAAAAAAATTCTCTAAACATTAGAAAAACAGTTTTATCAAATTATTTCTTAGTTGTAAGTTTTTTGCGAAATTTTTTAGTCCTGTAACTGACAAGACTCTATTCATTCTCTTTATTACTTCACTCCCCTCTATCTCGAAATGAAGATTAAATAAATTATTATGAATGGAAATAAATTCTTAGAAACCCATTGTTATAATTAATGTTTTTATTCATTATGCAAAGGTAAAGAATTCTAAGAAATTCAATTATAATTCTTGAAATTTGAGTGAAATTTTGACATTTTAATTAAATCAAATTCACAGTTTTCCATAGTTTATTCACGGTTCTTACATTTTTAGAAATCTGGTGAACTATAATAATTTTACATCGATAAATAATAAGTTCAACCAAAGGATGCTTCTCAGGTAAATTATTTGTTTAACAAAAGCGCCCTTAGCTAAAATTTGTACTTGTCAAAAAATTCAAAATAGTATTCTGAGAAATTGAATAAGGTAATTACGCATCGGAAATAATACAATTCTGTGAGTGAGTAAATATGAGTAAAATAAGTAAATGTGAATAAAGTGTGCTTTTATTTCTTTTAAATAAAAATGTGTTTCCTATCAATGAATTAAAAATATAGGCCCCCTTTTTTTGCTATAATATTCTTGAATAACATGAATTACATATATGAGAGTATAATACCTAGAATAATTATTTTCTACTTAAAGCTATCGAAATATTAAATTGAAAGATTTTAATGAGAATTTATACATGTATAAGGAAAGTAGAAAAATATTTTTTCACTTCACTCTTTCTGTCGAATTCAATATTTAATTATCTTGATAAACACCCAAAACTGAATATTGAATTTAATATTAATAGAAAAGTAGAACTGTATTTGCAGTGTGGCTGAAATATCACATTAAATGCATACTGCATTGCATAAGTGGTTGTTAAAATATTCAATGTAGTGGATTTCAGCTTAAAATAATTCTATATTAAAACTTCGCTATAAATTGCCTGTAGGGAATTACGCTAAAAGCTGCACAGAAATTAGGACTGACGTATTTTCTGTCTCCGTTTGTGAAACGACATGTATTCCTGTTCCTCTTTTTTCTGGATATAGATTTTTTTTTCTTTAAAAAAATGTTAGTACTACTTACAGTTGTTGATAATGTACAAAACAACAGAGATAAATTGTTTATGATACATACACAATTTATTTGTACTTTATTTACTTATTTATTTGTACTTTATTTACTAGAAGATAATGCCCGTTGTGGCGGTAATTGCAACGGACTTAACAAAAAACCTTTGACAAAAATATGTCTAATCAGAATATATGTTTAACCCTTCTCCAGTTAAAATAAATAATTTCACGTTCAATTTTTAACATATACCATATTCAGAATTCATGCTATTCTGAAAATGTGCGGAAACATTTCGCATTCGAAATATTTCATTTTAGAGGAACAGTTGCCCTTATATCAATGCCCCACGCACAAGAGATCGTTTTATCTATGAAAAAAAGTTAAACCGGGTAATTTAGAAACATTATTTTAAAAGAATTGGAATCGCAAACTTCCCTTCAAAGTCTGATAACCGTGACTCCAAAATGACGTCAATATCATTTGCGACACCTAATTTTGTCACTCAACTGAATAGCGTTTCTTATTCTGTGAAATAAAAAAGAGCTGAAAATGTAAAAAATTCTCAAAATCGCTTAAATATACGGGGAAGTGTCAATTCGCAAATTTTATAAATTATGCAAAATATTTTCTATCCTTTTTTTAAACAAAAAATGAAAAATTTCAAGACGATCGTACAAACGGTATGGATTATGTTTTTCGTGCTTAACTATTCAATCTTTTTTGGAATAAAGGTGTAAAAAGTTTAATCTTGGAGTGGTTGAACCGAAATTGTGACAGTCAGTGAATCAGTAAGTTAGTTATCATCCTAACTATACCTTAGGATTTTAACCCAGTGTTAATTTTTCATATGAACTGTTCTCTCAACTTAAGATGACTACATTTTCACCGATACACTCTAAAAAATGCAAGATATAAGAATTAAGTTTTGTATTAATTTATAAGAGACTAGTTTAAACACCTTTTTTCTCTAATTAACTTTTTTTGTAAAACATTTCATTTTCCGTACACTAAATACAAATAGATCTAATTTTCTGTCAACTGCAATAAGAAATTATGCGTATGCAAATTATGTATAGTGTTTATGCGTCGATGTGTAGTGAAATTAGAAATTCCTATTTTGAACGTATACTGAAATACATTACAGGTTTCACATAAATATATTTAGGAAATAGGAAATTCGAAACGCAAATAGAAAATAATGTGAAAGTGTGTTTAATGCATGTAGTCGCTTATTTTAATCTTTATAGGTGGAGATGTCCAAAGAGAAGCCACATATTGTGACAAAATCAGCGAAAATGCTCAAGGATGAAAAATTAGTTCACTGCATGACTTTAAACAGTAATTTTATATTCATAGTTATTTTACAGGGGTACCGAAAATTCTTTCAAATCATTAATATCTATTAGTAGCCATTGTCTAAAGTGCCTTTCAGATAGTTTCATCATTTTTTAACAAAAAAGCAAAATTAATAATTTATTAATTGATATGTCACCTGCATATCCAAAATTTTCCATGTTGTAGAAGAATTGTCAAGTTCGTCTTTTGTTTGAAAGTACTATTTGGAAAATTATACCAACATTTTAAACATCCGTTTGGTATTTTTAATTTAGAAAATACTATGTATTAAAATTGAAGATTAAAAAAGCTTATTTAAATTCCTAGTTTATAATAGGAGATGTTAAGAATTTTAAATTCACTTTAGGCATTGGTACCCAACGCCTCTCAAGGCATTTACAATATTTTTATCCCTTTGAAATTTAACTTTAAAAGATTGAAATACATATATGTGTGTAAACATACAAAATTAAATATCCTCTCAGAATATTCAAAATTCTTAAGTATGGGCGTAGCAACTTTCGTTTCGAATCTAAATTTAATAAAAACGCAATTGATATATGTCCCCTCTTTCACACGGTATTCTGGTTCCATACCTCGCAAGAATTTCCTGGGACTGCGAGTCCCGGGCATTTTAATAACCAATAAATGCACTTTGTTTGGAACATGTGATGACTGTATAAACCACGTGGCCTGCACTTATATAATTTAAAACACTGCCCAGAGAGCGACTTTTCGTGACCTCTGATGGCAAATAAATTTATAAGACAATTAATAAAAATATGTCTTATACCAGTGTGGTGTAACTTACGTCGACAGCTTATAGCTCGAGGACTTTCTTACTATATCGTCGGCTCGGCTACGAAGTACCAACGGCCGGCAGACGTTATATATAAATACATATTACACATATATACATACATATACTATATACATAATACATATACAAACATATTGCACATATATACATATATATGTAAACATACATATTATTGGGTTGGCAACTAAGTAATTGCGGATTTTGTTTAGAAAATCAAAGACAATTTTTTCATGGAACTAAATAACTTTATTCTGTAATGTATTGCCCATTTTGATGAATGACCTTTTGCCATCTTTCAGGCAGTATCATAATCCCACGTTCATAAAACTTCTGGTTTTTATTAGCAAAAAACTGAATAGGGTACGATTTGACATCATCATCATTATTGAAATTTTTACCATTCAAGGAGTTTTGTAAAGATCGAAACAAAAAGTAATCAGATGGTGCAAGGTCAGGACTATATGGTGGATGTGGCAAAACATCCCAACCAAGCTCCAATAATTTTTGACGAGTGACCAAAGATGTGTGTGGCCTTGCATTGTCATGATCGAATACAACACCTTTTCGATTTTTCAATTCGGGCCGCTCTTCTTCAACTGCATTGTTTAATTTCGTTAGTTGTTCAATGTAGACATCAGAATTGATCGCTCGGTTGGGTGGTAAGAGTTCAAAGTAGACAATTCCTTTGTAATCCCACAAAACTGATAACAAAACCTTCTTTTGATGAATATCAGCTTTTGATGTTGTTTGAGTTGGTTCACCTGGCCTGCTCCACGATCTTTTCCGCTTGATATTGTTGTAAACAACCCATTTTTCATCGCCAGTTATCAATCGTTTTAAAAATGGATCATTTTCATTACGTTTCTTTAGCAAATCGCAGCTGTTAATGCGTTGCGTTAAATGCGTTTCTTTCAGTTCGTGAGGAACCCATGTATCGAGTTTTTGCACATAGCCAAGTTGCTTTTAAGTGATTTTCAATGCATGTAGGTGATACATGAAGCTTCTCTGCAATCTCACGTCTTGTACTGTGACGATCCGAATCGATTATTGCTTTGATTAGGGCGTCATCAACTTCAACTGGACGACCAGAGCGTTTTTCATCTTTGAGTGAAAAATCACCAGAACGAAATTTGGCAAACCAATTTTGACACTGCCGTTCTTTTAAGGCTTCGTCACCATAAACAGCACATAACTTTTTATGAGCTTGCGATGCGTTTTTCCCTTTGCGGAAAGAAAAAAGCAAAATATGTCGAAAATGTTCCTTTTGATTTTCCATTTTTCAACGAAGGCCAAGCGAAAACTACGCAACCGATCAAAGAACTTTTTTTACTGATTGACAGCTGAACTGCCAACTATCAAATAACAAATTGTGCTTTACATTTGTAAATCGTCTGCAAACCTAAAAATTCAACTGAAGCCATCTATGAGGGAAATCCGCAATTACTTAGTTGCCAACCCAATAGTAATCTAAATTTATAACAAGGACTGATGTTTGTATCTTTCTCGTGACAGGCAATTAGAGATTTGTATCTTCATAGCAAATCTGGTACGTGTTAAGTAGTTAACTAATTTGATAAATTAAAAAAAATGAAATGTGTACCTGAAAGGATAAAATTGCATAATCACTGCGGCTGTTAATGACTATATATATTCAAATACGTTAATGAAATGCCAATAGTTGTTTAGAGTACACTCATATAACATGACTAGCCCTATGAGCGTCCAGGAAATGGGCAAATAATGTAAAGTTGTTTTTACTGTAAAATTTTCATGCAACTTTAAAATTATACAAAAAATAAAATTTTGATAGGACGATTTGTAATTATTAAAAAACAAGTTCCTAAATTACTTAAAGCATTAATATCGGAACATATTTTATTTTAACTGACTGTTATAATTAATTTAAGTTATAGATGCATTGTAGTGAAAACTGGAACAAAGTTGACGGGATTTTACGTCTCAGCCGCTTGGAGGGCTAGAGCTATTTTCCATAAGTACACTTTCATCTAGTCCTATTTCAATGCTGTGTGCTCTGTAAAGTTGATTGACCTGAAGATGTTCTCGATTAAATTTCGTTGAATTTAATAAATGGCATCTTCATATCAAGGCTCCATTTAATTACTATCACTGTGAAAGTGTTATCAAGGGAACACTGGATATAAAGCGACAGGGATACTTTTAAATGCTGCTTAAATATAAATATTTCATAAATTTGTAGATAGGATGGATAATTGACTGTCACACTGAAGAAAATGAATCATTAATAAACGTGGAAAATAAATTATAGATACTAAATATCTCGTATTGGTTATCTCTACGGATTAGTTCAAAACGTTTTGGTCATTGTCAGAAATTTATCGTACTTGTCAGAAATTCAAATGGCATCTGTAAAGATTAATTGTCATGCATCGATTCCAAGGTTTCGCATGCATCTTAATGCAAAATGAGGAAAATTGTTATGGCCATAATGCGGAACAAATTATCAATGGAAATCAAAGGGAAAATAATGCATTTTCATTTTAAGCTTTTATACCGAGGGATTTCATTTGCATATTATATAAAAACCACGTCTTACTAGACTCAAATTGTATTAAGTTTAAGTAAAAGTGCTTGATTTGAATAAGTAATTATACTTGATTTGAATAAGTATTGCGGGTTTTAAAATAATGGTTGTACGTAAATTAAAATTATTTTAAAATGAAATGCGTTTGAAATTTTTATTTTATACACTCTTTCAAATAGATTCGCAAAAAAAAAATACAGAAACTCATGCAAATACTAAACGTAATAACTGAAATAAAAATTGTGGTAGAAGCTCATTTTTTTTGGCGTCATTACACAAACAACATGCATATACAGGCTGATTCAAAAAAAAAATGTGACCAATTTCAGAGCTTCATAAATTTTTATTGAATTAAATTATTTACAAGGAAATTTCAATGTGGTTTCCTTTAGTATAGTACAATTTACGTAAACGTTTATGTCAAGCAAAAAGAGCTTTTCCGACAATTTTTGGGGGTATTTTGCTATCTTCCACTTTGATTGCTTTTTGAAGCCCTTTAAGTGTTCTTACTTTACGTCTAGTTAATTGTATTTTTACGTAACCCCATAAAAAATAATGGCAAGGAGCACAGTCAGGGGATGATGGTACCCATCTCTCAGGAGGTAGAGAATTAATTTTTTTATATTTCAGCCCTTTTTATAGTTGATTTTGCAGTATGTCCTAGTGCAGAATCTTCGTGAAAAACTAAGTTTCCTTGAGGCTAAAGAAATTTACTGTCTTTCATCATATGCTTCAAAAATTTATTCTGATAGTATTTAGCATCAATTTTTGCATGTGTTTCTACAAAATATGGTTTTGTTAAGCCGCGAGAGATCATTATCATCCGTACCGGAACACTTGACGTGCAACTCGCCTTTTGCAAACAGCTGCGTCTTTGCGACGCTGTTCGCCTGAAATATTTTGTATCTTCGTTTTGACAGTTGTGGATGACAGATGAAACAATGCTTCATATTAAGTTATCCATTCTTTGTATCTACCTTTGCGTAGTATTAAATAGAGGCCAAGAACGTTTTCTTCGTTTTTCTACGGTCTTTTCAGACATTTGATGATAGATTGGTTTTTTCACTTTTATAGCCAATTTGCTTTATCTGACGACAAACTGTTGATTGCGATACCTGCAGTTTCTTTGCTAAATGAGGTTTTGAGGCAGAGGATTTTCTACAGCGATAAGTCTTTTCAGTTTCTTTTTTCTTTTTCATTGAAGACTTCCTTTCGTCCACTTTTTTCCCCCCGAGCTTTTAATTGACAGTCAAATTTAATTTCTTTTCCAAGTTTAGATAGTAATCCATTAAAAAAATGTCTTTTCCGATTTTTGAATGCTTTATTTATAACAGAATTTGAACAACCATCCTGCAAAAGCTTTGAAATTTCGTTTCGGGTTTGAGGATTTAATTTCTCATTCATTATTTACTCCCACTAATAAAAGTAGTTCGATTCGTAATTTAAACGTTTCTTTTTAAAATAAAACTGGTGGTAAAGCAATTAAAATTTACCGTAACGGAATACGGTAATAACGGATCTTACCGGTGATAACGAAAAACGAGACACAAAATGAATTTATTGACTACATTGTAGAGTGATTTTCAGTTTACCATTTTCAGTTTCTACAGTTATTGCTTCGGATTCTTATTCTGTTTACAGTTTTCTTTGTAATCTACCATTGAAAAAACACTTTATTTTAAAAACCCTAGAACATAGGTTCCCAACCTTTTCTGAACTGATGCCCTTTTTTCTAGTGAATGTTTCAATACCGCCCCCCTCCCCCTCCAAAGAAACAAGAGCGTACATAATGCATGGTGAAAACAAGAATTAAATTTAAAAAAATTACTTATAGATAGAATATTGCTGGAATTGAAACGCTACTGAATTTCTTCTTCTTTTAAAAAATAGGAATAAAAGTTTTAGCTTACCTGTTATAAGGACAAGCAGGGGTTTTGATGATACGAAGTAATAGATAATAAACTATTGCTTTCTAAATAAATAAATTGACAGTTTCAGATAACAATCAAAACGCATACTTAACTATATTAAAAAGTATTTTCATTAAAATATCAGCGTAATTTTTAACTCTTTTTTAGACTATATTTGGTTAATCATCCCACGCCCCTCCGTGCCATTTCAACGCCCCCTAATTTTCTCTGGGTCTTTTACTGCCCCCTGAAAGCCTCAAACGCCCACAAGGGGGCGTTATCGCCCACGTTGGGAACCTATGCCATAGAAGCACAAGTAGTTCAAAGGACGTCTTTTGAACGCCTTTTGAACTAGTTGTGCTACTAAGGGGAACTTGCTTAAAATTTATAAATATAAACATATATATTACCTTTTTATTAAAATATAAATCTATTTTAGAAGGCAGAACAACTATAGAATTAATTTAATTTAAAACTTAAATTACATTGAGAAAGAAATTCTAACAAATATTCTGTTCCTCAATATACAATGGGGTGTTTCTTACAATTTCAAGGTGCTTAAAAAGAATATCTTTGTTGAAATTTTCTATCACCCTACAAATTTGAAAAATTCCATTTATAAGTTTTCCAGTTAAGTATGTAGACTATCGTGAAGCAGTTATAACTCTAGGATGGTTATTAAAAACAACGTGAAGTATTTGGAGCCTCATATAATTGGCTAAAAATACTTCACTCTAAATACGTGATTTACAAATACAAATTTAAATTACAAATACAATAAATTTAAATTACAAATACAAATTTAACCAAATACAAATTTGGTTATGTTTCGTCAGAATACTCGATATTCGAGTAAAGTATTGGATGAAACATAACCAAATTTGATGAGCGTACACACTGGATCACGGGATTTCGTTATCGCTAAAAAGAAGGCGATCATGCAAATAGTGATATTGTAGGATGATTTTTAACGTATCCTTTTCCCCTTAAATTATTTGTAACATTTTATTGAATTCAATCACCGACTTATCTTTAATAAATAATGAATTAAAGCGTTTTACCACCGTTTTCGGGACACCGTGTATATGCTTTTTATGTATGTTTCTTTTCTTGCTTCGCTAAAATGCATAAAATTAGATCACTCTTCAACTTGCCAAGTAATTTGGCTGAATGCCATATTGAATAAGTAAGATACTTTACCAGATTGCCTGAAATTCTGAAGAAGATAGGAATATGAAAAATACATATGTTAAAGGAATTTGAAACTGTAACTTTATGTGATGAGTTTTCCAAAAGTAGTTTGCGTCTAAAATGCTGCACTTGTGCATGAAAGCTATTCAGCTTTGGCAGCTGTGAAAATTTTACTTTCGAGAAGCCGTGATAAAGACATTGCAATAAGATGGTTGTTAACAAAGAAAATTACTTTCAAAGAGTATTCATTTGTTCATGTAATCTGAACAGAGACGTGAAAAAAGAAAAAGAGATTTAGAAGAATAAAACTTTTTTTTAAAAAATCTAGGAAATAATTTGATGCACTAAAATTAAGAAAGTTTGTGCTGTTTTGATTAGAGTGAAAGCATTTCGGTTTCATTTTTATCAGTTTTGTACTGATTTATTATTACTTGTTGATTGACATTTACGTAAGTTAATTAGCAGTATTATTTAAGTAAATTAGCAGTAGTCTTTCATGTACTTATGTAATAAGATACTGATATAGACGACAGTTTCCATGCATGTGAATTAATCATGCCAGAGAGTTCTAAACTTAAAACGCTAACAACTAAGAAATAAAAAATATACTGATTAAGAAATAAGATTCCGTCAATCGGCAAGGGACTTTTTAATCCCCTGGCCGACCGCGTTTTTTCGAACACTGTTCATCCCCTCCCCCCTTCAGCTTTTATACTTTCTTGTTTTCTTATGTTTTCCTGAATAGAACGTGTTTTCCATCGAAATTTTTGTTCAATTTTTATATTCTTAATTTCTGCTTGTGTGGAAGGAGGAACTTTTTATAGCAGATGAAGGGTAGATACTTTGCACTACCTGAAACGGTTCGTGCTGTTTTGTTAGGTACATACGTGTGTTATTCACAAAGCTCCTTATTAGTTTTAACCATTTAACACCAGTTCCTTGAGTATTCTAATTGTTAAAAATTTCGTCTTCAATCCTTACACTTGTTACTGCAGTTAGAGATTTACTCAGGCATAGAGTGACAAAACTAATTCATGAGCACTTTTCAGCTTTGTTGGAAATTGTTAAACATCCAACTTCTATTGCTGCTTTACAACAATTACTCTCGGAACAAATTTCAGAGTAACGAATTGAATTACTCCCACTAATTACTATTTAAAATCTAGGTCTTTGTAATTTAATTCTAAAACGACAGCACTTTCCGCTCTAATTCGGTTTATCAGCTGAAATATCTCAGCATGCTGTTGACAGAGGCCATTTCGTTAGATTGCAACGTTCTTCTGCTTTTTAGAAATATGTCTTTGGGATGCTTAAACCCCATTTGTAATTAAATTTACTGTGGGACATTTACAGCCAAGGGTTTTCGGAAGAACATTATTCACAACATTTAATCTTCGTAAAGAGATAATGAGACGTTTGCAGGTGGGAGATCATAAAACTGAACAATTTTCCCTCCAAAGGATATTCAGTTCCCTCAGTAAACTAAGCGCTTCGGCTGTTTTATTTCCTTTTATATGGAATACTCATACATGGTGAAATGCATATTAAATGCAACATATAAATTTGAACAGGTAGTCCTCCGTTCAAGACACTTCTAAGGAATGCACTCCCGCCCGTTTTTTCGCTTCGAGGGATTTCGGGATTGAGACTCATTGATCCCGTGGGATTGGCATTTCATTCAGCTAAGAATTCATTTCAACAGAGAAAAATAGGAAAATGTAAGATTTTAAGCGCCATGAAGTTCAACTTTAGTAACAGAAATTATGTTAGTTGTTAATTAATACAATAACATACAGAAAATTACAGTTATGATATTCCGAATAATATACTATGCTAGTTTTTAGTTTCTAAAAAATGAATGCAAAAAAAGGCAATGTAAAGAGTCACTAGTCTTCTCTTTCTTGATCTAATTTTAGTAAAACAGTTGAAAGCGTGAATTAATAAATTTCAAATCTAAAATAAAACTTTTTATAATTGATTCGTGTTTGTTCACTGAGAGATAAATTAGTATGGAAATATTTCTGTTCATTTGGTGATTGAGAAATATGCTCAAAATTTAGATTACGATATTTGATCCAGAGGCCAATTAGCGGATAATACCGGTCAATACGATTTTTGGGTCTGACTTCTACATGTTAGATTTTAGTTTCTCCTACGCCAAAACTAAGGAAAATCATTTTTTTATTTTTAATGAAAGTTTGCTTTTGCAGAAATTAAAGCAATTTTTCAATTTTTTTGGCAAAAATCACTGATTTTTATATATTTTTTTTAATAATTCCACTTTAAATTAGGATTAGAAAAGTTTTTGCTGGATACAAAAGTCTTTTTTACTCCAGATTTGTGATACACAATAACATATAAATGTAAAATAATAAGAAATGAATGTCTAAAAGTGAATATTTTACGTATTTCTTTTATGTTCGTATGAGCAAATAATAATACAAACAAATAATAATATTACAAATAATACTACAAGCAATACTACAGTGTGACAAATAATAATACAGTTTACTTTCGGGTTCATCAAAGTGCTGCCATCTTTCGTTTATGAAATAAATTAAAATATACTTATCGACGTAAGTCAGACAAAAGCAAACTTTAAGAACTAAAAATGAAAATTTAAGTATTTTTCAATATCTAGAATCAGAATTTATGCATGAGAACAGAACCTCCCTCCCCCCCTTCAATTTGTTTTTGTTGTTGTTGACCGGTGTAATTAGAAAAATTAAAACTTTAAACTAAAATTTTTAATTATTGATTCATTATCGTGAGGTAAGATACATGCATATGCAACAATTTTTGGTCAATGTATAACTAAGAAG
Organism: Cheiracanthium punctorium; assembly: GCA_038373885.1. Classification (NCBI taxonomy): domain Eukaryota; kingdom Metazoa; phylum Arthropoda; class Arachnida; order Araneae; family Cheiracanthiidae; genus Cheiracanthium; species Cheiracanthium punctorium. Next base: position 825,518 of record JAWZYV010016779.1, on the reverse strand, counting down.
GCTGCATAAAATTGTAATAAAAATCATTTATTTCCCAGTTTCAATCATCCAGGATCACGGTCGTAATCCTGCGAGACTAGTCCCGCAAATATGTATCCGGAATACAGCAGGATCCCGTCTGGATTGCATTCCCTAGGCACTTCCCTGTAAACAGGTGCCCATCGCGTAGGCTTGCCATAACACAAAACACATCGACGTAATATCAAATAGCACCGTCTTTCAAGCCAATTCTTGCAAACCTATTTTTAGGTTATGAAGTCCACTATGAATAATGCAATTTCAGATCGCTTTGTGAGTAGTGTCGACGCAAATGCATTTTGCAAATTTGTTTGTGAATTTTGGACTCCGCAGTGGGAGGAATTACCCAATTACGGTAAGTTATATATTCTCATCAACAAATTTTTTTCAAAATACAAGTGCTAGCGTTGAAAATGATGTGCTTGTAGTTCATTTACGATACTCTTGGATACTGTTAAAAAACTTCAAATCGAAAATGGCAATGTGGTGTAAGATGAGGAGGAATTCCTCGATGGTAAGCACGGAAACAACGAAGAAGGAATAAGATGCAAGTTTTGGGCACATGATCAAGGATCCGGCTGGGATCTTAATAAAGCGAAAGACGTACCCTGAAGATGCGATGTTTGTATATGCTCTTAATTACCTCTGGTATTTTTATTTTCGTATACAATTAAGAGGACTCGGAATCTTTAGACAATTTTTTTTAATTCAAGGATTTTCGCTTATGTCATGTGCATTACATTAAAGATAATTATAAACTATAATAAATTATTTTGAAAACTAAAATTTGATTCATTAGAAAGTTTTAAAAATCAAAAATTTCAGAATTCGTTTTTCTCTTCTTTATTTATCGATTCTTTTATACCAAAATTTTGCATTATAATTATATTAGTAATTAGTATGCTTTATAACTTTAGGGATGGGTTTTGCTATTGATGAATTTGTTTGAGAGAAAAAAAAAATTAGTTTACATTCATAGAAAAACGCAGAAAAAGCAAGATGTCATCCAACAAATAACAGAAATTTCAAGACCATTTTTGAATACATTTTAAGTTTTAACATTTTAAATACTAAAACTTAAAATTTTGTTAAAAGAATTAGAAATAAGAAAACGTAGTTTAAAGGAGTCGCATTATCAAAGCAGTTAAAATGTTTAAAAGACTTTTTACTACGTTTATATTAATCAGATTGTTTTAAAATTTCCGTAAGTTATAGTAGATACGGCAAACTATATTTTAAGCAAAATATTAAAAAATGGATGTTTTTATCGATTTCGACATTTGAAAGCCGCCAAGTCCCCTTAAGTTTTCGTTTCATTAGGAGTGATATATCAGTTTTTTTTTGTTTTTTCTGTGCCATTTTCATTAACTACCTAAAAAAATTGTTTCTGTTTATTTTTGAAAATAAACCTTTGTTTGGTAATCTATTCGTCATCTTAACCCACAGAAGCAACCAAGGACAGGAAAATTTATTCAATATTATCTTCCAAGAGGATATGAAATAGTTTCGAAATTTACTGTGAAGCATAAAGGTTCCAAGAGGACTTTCTGTAAATTTTAATATTTTAAACTACTTACTGAATTCAGGAAAAAGATGCTTAGTATCTACATCTTACCAGCTTTTACCGACAGTTAAGGTATGAAGCTTTAATAACAACAACATATTTTAAGTAAGAATGCTTAAAAGATTAAGTTTTAATGCTTTTGAGAAAATTTTCAGAATTATAAATAGATAATAAACATCGGAAAAAACACTCAAATTACTGGTGTTAAAGGTTAAAATGAATGAAAACTTTGTGAAAAAAATCACATAAAATGATACTTATAACAAGATACGATCGTTTCGAGTGAAAATTTATTCAGTCTTCATCAGTGAAAGCACTTCGTCTCACAAAACAGTGGGGACTTATTTTAGAGAATAAACATCTTAGAAATGCTGCATCGAAAATTAATACATTTAATTGATGAAAAGTATTGCCAAAATAAACATATTGCCATGCTTTAGTAAGTGAAAAATTTTTTGGAACTACACCAAAAATGTTTTGAACTTGTTGAAGAACTTAGTACAGTAAAATCTAACTTCAGCGGATACTTCATGAGTTCAAAATTTTCTTGAATAGAAGTATTTCCTTAGTATTTCAATTTGTAATCCATTAAGTTTTTTTAAGAAAACGAAACTCATAGAAGGAAAATATTTCGTTTCTTAAAACTACGTTTTAGACAGATTTTGTTAAAAAGTTAGGCTGCACAAATTTCGAGATATCATTTACAAGTAATAATAAAAATAATAATTTTTAACGTATTTACACAATGAACATGCGTTAGAAAATTTCTTAAAATTCTTATATCTTCACAAAACATAGCATATCACATTTTATGTTCTTGCTTTTGGTAAAATATGTATCCAAATCAGCATTAAAAATAATCGACTCTAATTACAAAGTAATTACTGGAGTCTCCCCCATTCTGCTTAAAATTCAAGCACTCTTTGCAACCATAATTACTTCGTTAAAAACCCACAGCTCTTTTTTTTTTTTAAAGCTCGCCATCGATTCCGATATTTTAAACATTACTATCCCACTTTGTTTCTCATTTATGGTTCAAGAAATATTCCTTTAAATAGAATTCTTTCACACAAACAGCTGAGTAGTAGCCATAACACTAAATAGTTATACAAGCTGCCGAAAATTGTTACAAGCCTAGAAAATTATCATTAAGTTTTAAATATTTTAATTGCGAGTGGTTAAAATATGCTTTTCTCCAAGAGTAATTTAGGCTTTGCGAAAACAGAACTATGACATTTCATTTAAAATATTTTATTAATAAAATGAAATATTTTCAAAGAATAGTTTGAGCTTACTTGTGTTATGATATCTTAGCTTTCAATATTAGTTAATTTGAGGGCTGTCATTAATAAATTTGTTCCCGTTCCCCACCATCTGACAGTTCCATTAAACTTTTGAGGCACAACCCTTTCCCAATGCTGAAAAAAGGGCAGCCGTTGCCATCACTCGACTTAACTACCATCAAGATGGCGGACGATCGAAACGTTTATCGCGTGACATGCTGACTGGCTGTGCGGCACAGCCAGCTGCGTCAAAAAAAAAGGGTCTCTAGATCTGTGGCACGCGATGAACGTTTTGATCGTCCGCCATCTTGCTGGTCGTTAAGTCGAGCGATGACAACGGCTGCCCTTTTTTCAGCATTGGGCAATCGATAAAGCTATTCCCGCATTCTTCCATTTTTCAGCAGATGTCAGTGCTGTTAGAAAGAATCGCGACCATTTATTTACGGGAAATGACGTGCTAAAAAGTAAAACATTCTCGTGGAGATATGTCACGCAACTATTTTTATAGAAATCCAATCTATTCTTCCTGACTGGCAACAGTCAAAACGTCAGAGTTTGGTGTTCCCAGAGCGGGAACACTGCGCGTTAAAGGATTAATTTTATGTAGTATTGAAAAACTGTGTAAAAGTGTAGTTCTTAAATAAACGAACTGATATAGTCGACTGTATATGCGTCTGATTATTTTCTACACAGATTTTGTGTGACGTTTCACGAGGACGTACACAGAAACGTCATTAATAATGCATAAAATTCCCAGATTGGTACACCCAATGTTGGTAAATTATTGAATTTTACGAGTTTGTTCGGATATTAATGGAAGCAATCCCAAACATTTAAGAGGCATAAGCAGAATTTTAAATACTTAAAAAGGCCTTCCATCTATAAATACATTCTGTATATCGTTAAACATATTAACTAATTTTTAGTGTTAAAGATTTCATTTTACTTGTAAAATTAAACATCCCCACAGCAACATAGAAATATTTTGGGGAGATCCGCTTTACCGTTTGGAGGAAAAATAGTTACAAAACGCAATATAAATTACAATAAAGGGAAACTAAAATATCCATAGTATACTTCTTTCATAGCGCACTAGGATGTAATATTTCTTGATTAATTAAAGGAAAGAATGACGTTCAGTAAATTCTGCAGGAAGGATACTTGAGAAAATTTTCGTAACAAATCTATTATTATTTTTCATATTTTTGCACCAATAATTTTATTACTTTTTAAGCTTTTATTTCGGAATCAATATAAACGAAAAACGCATCCTGTTTTAGTTCTAAATAGAAATATCTTTTGATAATCATAAAACTAAAATCACATTTCCTAAAAGTTTTAAAGCGAAATAAATTTTCCCTATTCTGTAGGTGTTCAATAATGTCGTTTCATCCGTTTAGAATCCTAGAAAAGTTCTTTATGTATTTACGTGATCGTTTATTTTTTTAAATTTAGAACAAATCAAGAACAAATCGACTGTGATGAAACTCACTTGCTGTTTGTAAACAGATTTCCCTTATTAGTTTATTTCATGGTAAAAATTTCAAAATACACATGAAGTTTAACCCCTTCTTTCTCGCTCCCGTCAAAATCCCACTCTAAGCTTTAGCGTAGAGCGAACACTTACTTGAGCGTAGCAGTACTCAAATATGTGTATTTGTTGGTAGGCATTGTAAAATCTTAGCCCACTTATTTCACTTTTGTTCAAAGAAAACTTTACAAATATTCATTTATTTTACGAAGTAAGTTTAATAAAATTCTCCTTCAGTGTTTAAAACAAATATTTTTGATGACTCCCTGCTGACTGCAAAACAAACATTCAGTCACACTAACCCTGAATGTTGGCTTTTAATAGCATTTTTTTTTTCTTTCGAGCTAAAAAAAGTTCCAAAACTTTAAAATGAATACATATAGTGTACATGTTCTTGTTTTTATACAATTTTCTGGAATAAAAAATTGGCACTTTTATGACCGTTTTCTTGAAAATAACACAACCGTTACGAGTTTAATAAACGTGAATTATTTTGGGAAATAAGCTGTAAAAATATTTTGTTTTAATAAATGTTAATGATATTAAATTTTATCAATTACATTCACCAAAGTTCTGAGCATTCTGATATTCTGAAATGCATACACGTTTATTATTATAAAATAACTAGAAGTCCGTTGTGGAAGCAGTTAAGACAGGCGCTAGAAAAAACATATGACACAAATGTGACCTCATTCAATATATTTAATCTTTATCCGCTTAAAATGAATCCATTCGAATTCTATAATTGTTACAGTAGTTACTGAAATCGGAATTGAAAATCTCTTTTGAAAATGTGCGAAATCTTTCTGCGAGTGAGCTTGTGAAAAATTTTAGCATTCGTAAGATTTCGTTTTGCTGGGAATATCCCTCTTATATCAATATTTCATGAACACTCATTCATCTTATTTATGAAAAAAGTTAAGTATATAATATGAAAAAACTATTTTAAACGAATGGGAATCGCAATTTTCCCTTCAAAGCCCGATAATTGAGACATCAGATATGACGCCAATATCATTTACGATACCTAGTTTTGTAACTCAATCGGTTAACTTTTTTTACTCTTTGCTATGAGGAGCTGAATATTACGAAAGATCGATTAAAGATGAGGGAACGATTGAATCTTCTGATTTTTAAAGTAGCACAGCTCGTTTTTTATATATTTTTTACATAATTATAAAAAATTTCAAGTCGATCTCACTGCACAAACGGTGTGAATTTTATTAATTTTTTTATATTTCTGGTGTAATAGCGATTAACGTTTTATTTTGAACTATTACAATCCGGAATCAGGACAGAGTGAGTGATCAGCGGACTACACACTTGAATTTAATGAAACTTTGTACGTTTTCTAATAATTTAAACATGAGCAGTAGCTTTGAACTTTGAAGTGAAACATAAACATACTTTATGATGAAATACTTTAGACTTGTTTGTTTGCGAATAATAGTTTAGAATTGTTACTCATCTAAAGACTACCGAAAAGAAAATCTATTGCTTAAAAAATTTTAAAACCGCTTTATATATTCCTCAAGTAATACGATCTGAAAAATTGAACTTACTGAAATCTTTGTATTTTCTAGATAATATACACTCACCATATTATATGATACATATATTAATGGTTAAAATGAGAGGTTCAGACTACCTCCTATAATTACACAGAAAGCGTTTTATGTATATAATACATTGTAAATTCTATGTATCTTTCCTTTCAGGCTTAGTAGTTCAAATGATTTGTAGTTCGCGATGTATCGAGAAGGATGTAAATGCTTAATCGACCGAATTGTTGACTGGAGTATTTCGATTGAATGATTCAGCTCCATCGCTGGATAGAGGGAATTGAATTCTTTGTGCAAGTGTATCGTTCGCCGTTTCATGTTGCCTTTATTCATTTTTATAAATGGTACGAAAAGACACCCTGATTAGTTATATATGTTACAGTGAAAACCCGAAATCAGTCAAAACCCGAATTAACTAGGCAAAATGCGTTCTGACTGATAGCGCTCGAGAAAACCCGAATTAACTAGGGAAGACCAGTTTTATTCGGGCAGCGGAAACACATTTTCGAGGGGCCCCTACAGCGAAGGCCGGACCCACTGAAGTTTTTTGGGGTCTCGCAAAGGGCCATCATTACCATATTTTCCTAGAGGCACCCTAAAGCGATGGCCATACCCACTTTGTTTTTTTTTTGGGTCTCGCAAAGGGCCAGCGTTAGTACATTTTCCAGGGGCCCCCCTAAAGTGATGGCCGAACCCACAGATTTGTTTTGGGTCTCGCAAACGGCCAGCGATAGCATATTTTCGAGGGGTGAGCAAGATCCACTTTTTAATGCATAAAGCATTAACATATCGGTATTCACTTGGGGAAACGGGTTGTCCAGAGTGCTATGAGTCAGAACGCGTTTTGCCTAGTTAATTCGGGTTTTGCCTAACGCTCTCAGTTAGAACGAACTTTCCCTAGTCAATTCGGGTTTTGACTGATTTCGGGTTTTAACTGTAACATATACATGTATGTAATCCATTGTATATACATTTCTACATACAGGTGCATTTATTATAAATATTAAGTTTATAAAAAATAGGTGGAAGTTACAAACACTGAATATGACTATATAAAATTGCCATTTAGGACTGCATAAAAAGAAATTTTAGATTAAATCTATCAATATATTATGACCAACATCATCTTTAACATAAGCTGAATATTTATAGCTGTCATGAATGCCTACAAGTTACCAAAACGTTGAAATATTTTACTGTTGGGGAACCTTTTTTTTTAGATTACCCGGGATATGCTAAAAGAACGTTTTGGGCCCCTTACCTTCCCCTTAACTTATTTGAGAATTTTGGAAAATGTTGTCTAATCAACAGTTATTCTGAGAAATCTCATTTAGATGCCAAATTTCATATTATTAGTTTCAGTAATTTTGGCTAGGCAAAATATTCATATACGGAAAATCGAAATCACTTTGCAGTTTCCCTAATAAAAGCGTTAAGGGTAAGCATTTGTTTCTTAAAACATAAAAATAGCCCTGATGGAATAACTTAGCTACAACCCAGAGAAGTATATTAAAATACTTGGGTCGTTTTAAAAGGACGTTGAAAATAGAAAAAAAAACCGTTATTGAATAGAAGAGATATACGGGTCAAAAATTCGTTAGTAATTGCATTTCAAAAGAATATTTCAAAAGTAATGCACTCCTGTGCTTATTAATTGCATACTTATTTGTTTTCCTACTTATGACAATGGAGTATTCCTACTTATGACAAAGAAGGAGATTCAATAGCTTTCAGCTCCATCTAATTCGCAACTATTGTTCATAAGTCAAATGCCTACGATAACAAAAGGTAATATGTGAAATTCTCTTATCATAACTGTACTCTTACAACTGTAACTCTTATCGTATTTGTACTCTTACAACTGTAACTCTTATCATAACTGTAGGATGCATGTGGTAAAACGTCACAACCGTATCGGCACAGTTGTCCTGTTACAATTTGGGCGATGCTTGGCCGAGCATTGCCATGAAAAATGGGTCAGTCATTGGTCTTTAACACTGACTAGTTCAGTTGAACTAGTCGTTAAAAACAATTGAACGAACCGGTTCCGTATACGATTGGAAACAGTTTGCCAGCACAATATAACAGACATAATTTGGCACGAATGACCACCGGGATAATACGTTAAGTACCATCGTATTCGTAACGCCTTAAGAACCAATGTGTAAACACAAGCTTTATTCTGGTTACTCATTGGTCGAGAAGAACATGCGCATGCTCCGGCAGTATCAAAAAGCGTCTGAAAGAATCTGCTTGTAGCTATGTATGTGCTTTAAGATATTTAGATCATACGAGAGAAATGAGTCCACGTCCTAGCAACTCGCTTCCTAGCAATAATCATTGTGAGTAGAAAAGACCGTTACTAGTACATTTCTACTCACTTTGATAAACATCCAAAGGAGCTATCGCTGAAGAAAAAAATACCTGATGCTTCTTTCAAATGTGAATTACGAGTAAACTGATGTTATTTGCAGTGCCTTTACCAAGCCTTAGTGCATTACTTTGAAAATGTCCCCGAATAATAACAAGTAATATTGAAAACATTAGGTCTAAAACGAAAAAAAAAATAAACAAGCTGTCCATGCATTTATATAATGGGATCTATAATGATAATCACTAACCTCTCTCACTTTGCGATGGACGAGCACCTTATGCCACTGATTATCGTCAAATCTTACTTTGGCAGGCTTAAGCACTTTTTCTACTGTGCTGGATCCTAAGTGTATGATGAGTGTAATTCCCCCGTCTTTTAGAGCTATCAACAAGTGATCTTCGCCTTTTCCCGTGTAGAAGAGAAGACCACTGGGTTGCCTAGACTTAAAATACAAAGATACTTGATCACTCGAGCTTAAGATAGGTTCCGAGTTCATTGCCAGGAGGTCATACGACAAGTATTCAGATCCTCTGAAAGTAGCTTCTGCCGGTGTTCTTTCTGTAATAGAAAAGAGAAATGGAGATATATTTTACCAATAAAACTACGTATAATTATAATAATAACACTGGTCAACAATGTTTTTTTCCACAAGAAATCTGAATAATGAATCTAGTGCATTTTTTCATCCTGAATTCAGATATGTAGTCAGAATTTTCCCACCAGGCATAGTTTATCTGTGAAAGCTACTTTTCAAAATCTGATTTTAGCGTTTTCGTTGACCTGTCATAGGAACCGTTACTTCAAATGTAGCGATTTTGCCCAAGCTGCAATTAAGGAAATTATTTGTAATATCATGCTGAAGCACCGTAAAACAAGATTGTGCAGGTTCATTCATGTTTGGTCATGCTCAGACCTGTAAATCTGGCATTATGATGCGTCAGTATGATGACTCAAAATGATTCAGATGAAAATCAAAATGATCCTGCATATGAAGCCAGTAACTATTCATCAGCACCATATTTTCCCAATCAGCAAGATCTTAATGACCTGATTCGGGATTTAAATCTGTCAAAACAGCAAGCTGAAGTAATAACTTCCAGACTCGAAAGGTGAAATCTACTCCAAAAAAGTGTAAGAATATGAAGTTATCTTAGTCGCCATAGTGTTTTCAACGATTGTTTCTCTGAAGAAAATGGTATTGTGTTTTGTAATGATATTTGTTCAGTTATGGAAACTCTTGGGCATCAACACCGACCAGATGAGTGGCGATTGTTCATAGACTTCTCTAAAGTTAGTTTGAAAGCTGTGCTGCTACGTATCGGCAATGAACTTCCATCAATACCTTTAGCGCTTGCCACTCATATGAAAGAGACATGAAAATATGGAACTAGTTTTAGAGAAAATACAATATGAAAAATATGAATGGAATATCTGTGGTGATTTAAAGGCCACTACTTTATTGCTTGGTTTGCAACTTGGGTTCACCAAATTTTGCTATTTTTTGTGCGATTGCGACAGCAGAGATAAGAAGTCTCACTTAGAAATCATGACCCAAAAGTGAATCTCTTATCCCTAGCCAGGAAAATGTGTCATATGTCCCTTTAGTGAATCCTGAAAAAATATTTTTACCTCCATTCATATTAAGTTAGGAGTAATGAAAAATTTTGTCAAAGCTATGGATAAACTTTCTGATGAATTCTTGAACTTGAAATCGAAATCCCCCAAAGTCAGTGATGCTAAACTGATAGAAGGAATTTTTATAGGACCACAAATCCGGTCATTAATGGCTGATGAACATTTCGAAGGACTCTTATATCCACTGGAGAAAGCAGCTTGGCAGTCTTTGAAAAGTTTATGCTGCAACTTTCTTGGAAACCATAAAGCAGAAAACTATCGTGACATAGTCATTGATCATCAGCATTCTTATAAAGCTATGGGATGCAACATGTCTTTAAAATTTCACTTATTGGATTCTCAATTAGACTTCTTCCATGAAAATCTTGGAGCTGTCAGCAATAAACAAGGTCATCATTTCCATCAGCAAATTTCTACAATGGAGAAGAGGTACCAAGGCAAGTATAGTTCCAATATGCTGGATGACTACTGTTGGGCCAAGAAGAGAGACATTCCAGATGTAGAATATGCCCGAAAATCACTATCTAGCACTTTCTAGGTCGGTCAGAATGAGTAATTATAATTTGAGTTAGATAGCTAGTTACGGATTTTTTAGAATACTATAAAATGTTCAAATGAATATCACACAAAACTCCTGCCCGATGGGGAAAAACTGAAATGATATTTGAAATCCACACAAAAAATACTTTTAGAATCTGTTATTTTAATTCTTGTGAAAGAAAGAAAGTTCATTTTTGTAGACCACTGTAATCAGACATTATAAAATATATATTTGAAATCTCTGATTGATGCGAATTAAGATTTGCCCATTGATTTTCTCTTTATTTTGTAATAAAACACTGTCGTACCAGCTGGTCATAAAATATAAAGATCGGGAAAGATCGCTCAAAATGATCGCAGTGGGCAAAACGATCCACATATATTTTCTTAGATACAGGTAGCGTTACCTACAGGGTAACGCATAAACTAGTTCTGCCTAGTGAAGAAGAAGCGAAGGTGGTATTCAAGCGGTCACAGTGCTACACGTCTAAATAAAATTCTTTCAAAAATTGGGTTTAATAAAATGCAAAACAAGGTGAGCACTAACTTTCCTATTTATTTAGATGTACAGTCTTTCATGTATAGAAATATGACTTGTTTCACTGAATGGAATAAGTTTTTAGATGGGAATTAAACTTTTCTAAATTTATCATGTTTCCCATAGTCATCCAGCAATATGACCTAAAGTGGGTAGCCATATTGCCGGGTGCATAAAATGAACCACCGAGTGAAGAAACTCCAGTACCGGATCCTAGCCATCATTGCAGCTCTTCAACCGTTCTAAAAATGCGTGACTCCCCATTAAATTATTATTTTGTCCCTCTGTTTATCGTAGGCCATAATTTTTGAATTAGAATTTTAAAATATTCCATTTTATTGCTTGTGACACTATTCTATTTTAAAATTTCATAAAATAAACTATGCATACTATATGATTGCAAAACTTATTTTATTTCATTATATAAAGTCATAATTACTTTTACATCTTTTATTTTGACGAGAAAAACCATTTGCAGTTATTTTCAAATGGGAAATCATTTTGTCCTTTAATTAAGGGTAAAATGACCCTTTGGACACGTTTTTGAAATTCTAATTCTTTCGTTACTGAATATACTTCTAAAATATTATTAAAATATGTTTATGATGCAAAATATAATGTAAAATATGATAGCAAGGGGGGAAGTTTTATTTAAACATTTATATTATTTTAGACAAGTTTTCTTCTTAAGGGGATCATTTTAGGCCACTTTCCCCTTTATATTTAGATAATTTTTAGGCTTATGTCCCTTTGGAAGTATATTTTTCAAAGATTTAAAAATTCGGACCCCTGTTTTAACTAAGAATCACCGTTACGTTATATATGTGTATCCATAGCAATCTATCAATCAAAATAATAATTGTGTAAATATTGGAATACATTTAAATTGTCTACAAAGCTCTTTAGATTGCCTTTCTGTGCGAAAAAGCATTTATGTTACGCTATATCTATCTATAAATCAAAATAATAAATATGCAAATACTGGAATGCTCTTAATTTGTCTGCAAAATACGTTCAGATTGTCTTTTCGTTAGAAAAAGCTCCCAAAAGTTTGTAGTCAATCGAAACTTTCGTATATTCAAATTTGATTACACCACAATCTGCATAATTTGCTTCCTCTTAAAGCAGCGTGGGAAAATAACTGAATCACTTGTTGTAGGTATAAAATTTTAATTGAATTACACAAAATAAATATTTTAAATAAAATTTTACGCTTCGCTTAAAGTGACGCCTTAAAGAAAAGTGAGTGAACGCTACATTCAACTCAGATAGAAAAGCATAATTATCAGTCAACATATCTGAAAAGAAATATAATTTTTTAAACAAGAGTAAAAATCTCGTCAAAGTAAATGCATTTTCTTAGAAAAGTTTTAATGGAAGCCTAAAATATGTAAAAAAGAATATTTATGCTTTTCAGAAAATTATTATATATAAGTCTTTAAATTTGATTAGAGGAACTTATAATTCAGAGAATATTTAACTTTTGAACGTAAAAGCATAATAATTTTTTTATGTTGTTTTACTTAAAACGAAATTTAATGCATATGATTAGCATTAATTTGCAGATTTAATTTTGTTCAAATTAGAAACTGCATTTTTAAATGTACTAAAGTTGTGCAGTTTTATAATATTTGAAAGTTTAGATATTATTTAAAAGTAAAGGTATAATAAATACATGAAATTCCTGATTTTCAGTGAGCTTCCTGCTCTATTGCGTCTTTTGAATTTAAATAAAAAGTGTCATGAAAGTAGTCATTTTTAAAGAAAAGTTGTGTAGTAAACAAATTGCATTTCATGCAAAATAAACTACTACAACATTAAAAATCTGTAAATGGAGTAAATGCTGAGTTTTTAAATCTAATATTTGTTCAGGTTTTAGAATTATATTTTTGTTGATGATTAAAGTGCAAAAGAAGAATAATTTACAATACATATTATTATTTTATTACAATATACAACTGAAATTGTTAAAAACAAAAAGAAAAAGGAATAAGGAATTACTTTAACATTTTATAGACACTTACATTTCAAAACGCGGTATATTAAAATTTTTCTATGTAGTTTTACATTTAATTATGGCTCAGCCATATATGTTTCCTACCATATCCAAATTGACAGTATAGTTTTGGTTTAATGTAAAATTACGTTCCTCCATAACGGTCTTTTCTAAAGAAAAATGATTTCAGACGTTGTCGTAAATTTCAATGTTACAAGGTTTAAAAACAACTATGCGAAATACCCGGATTAAACGACTCAACTACCTGGGGTCTCTTTTACGGAAGTCAAAACGCGACGAAAATAAAAAGTTACGTGAAATTCGTGAACTCTGAAACACAATTTAACGTCCAATTCGCAATTTGAGTTATTTTAAATAGTCCCTCGAGAATATAAATTTTATGTTTTTTACGAGACTGAACCATGGAGGATTTAAATACTTAAATTGGTTCCACTTGGATATTTTCCACCACGGCTGGATGAAATATCTTGCTTTGATAATTAAGCCTATCTGGCAAGAATTCTGCATAAAATATATGGAGAGCTGTTTTAATGACAACCGTAATGGAAAATGATTATCGATTATGATAATGTGTAAATTGCACAAAGAATGAAAACGGATTCACTTGGATATTTTCCACCACGGCTGGAGAAATATCTTGCTTTGATAATTAAGCCTATCTGGCAAGAATTCTGCATAAAATATATGGAGAGCTGTTTTAATGACAACCGTAATGGAAAATGATTATCGATTATGATAATGTGTAAATTGCACAAAGAATGAAAACGGCACAATTTCTAGCAAATATATAAGCAGTTTCTTTAAGTTAAGCATTAAAGACAGAGAAATGAAGATATATAGTATTATTATAAATAATAGATAGTATAAGTAATAGGTGGCGTTAGTAGATTTGTTAGGATAATAAGAATTAAAGCGCAATATACCAAGTTAATAAATATTTCGTGAAAGTAAAAGTGTTCTACTCATAATTTTTCAACGGTCGTCTTACATTAAACGATAAGTAATAGTATGTTGCGTTAATACATCACGTGGTAGTTTCAAAATAAAGGACTATCTGATCTTTTTTTTTCCTTCTATTTTGTCAATGGTAGTTACAATCATATTTTAGGACACTGTTTGCTTCTTCCAGTGCAAACGCAGCTTGCAAATAAATGAAATAAAATCCCAATTGGTAAAATGTGCTCCATACATTAATTAGGTTATGTACAAAGTCTCAAGTTTTCATCCTAAAAGGATCAGAGATATGTTTAAACAAAGTAGGCGAGGGGCTTATATAATATTAATATTAAAAAATCTGGAGTGACTCCACTCGACTTTCCGAACACTAACGATTAAGATCATTACCAAGCATATAAATAAATTTTAATCGATGAATAATTCAAACGTATATACCAAACTGAAGCTCAATCGAATGCGCCGTTTAAACGCTAGCGCAACTTCTAGAATTTCCCCCCATAGGCCATAATGTAAAAGAAATCTTTGTCGTAGCCCTGTCGAAAAACTTTAAGTCCTATACACATCAAAATCAATACCGGCCTTACGATGGTGATTTATTACATATGTACCCATTTTGAGCTCAATCGAATGTACCATTTAAACGCTAGCGCACCTTCAAGAATTCAAACCCCATAGGCCATCCTGTAAAAGAAATCTTTATCGTAGCCACGTAGAAAAACTATAAGTCCTATACACACCCAAATCAACACCGGTCTTGCGACGGTGGTTTATGACATATATACCCAATTTGAGATTAATCAATTGCCCCGTTTAGGAGCTATCGTGTTCACTCACACACACATACATCTCGTAAAAATAGCAACCATGAATTCGGAAGACCTCAAATCGTGTCAATACACGAAAATCTCGAAGTCGAGTTTTTTCATGATTACAATACTTTCCTGACATGGTACATGTTCGGAAAGTAAAAAGTCATATGCATTTAAGAAATCATTGTTTTCGCTCTTAATTTGTGTATCACGCCTAAAACGTTATCGTCCGACGTGATTCTTTTTCCTCATCGAAAAACATTAAAATATGGTTCAAGTCAGCATTTATCTATATTCATATTGTCCAAACATTTTAGGATAAAGTGCTAAAATGTTTACATCACTTCATAATTGCATGGGGCACATTTAACTAACTGAGAATTTTCTGTACGGGGATTTTATAAAACTTTAAATTTGTATTTATTTGGATATAATCTTCAGACAATTTCATCAATATCATAAAATTCTGTACTTTTTTTCATGCAACATTGTAAATTATTGTATAGTCTAAGATCCATAATTAAGGAATATAAGCCTAGATCAGTGTTTTTGGGAAACAAAGTAAATATCTTTTAAGAAGTCTAATGTCTGTCATCTCATTTAGAATGGTTCATTTATTGGGAACTAGTGCAAGAAATAATCGCCCAGTTTGGATGTACTAATATAACATGCTTATGCTACCATAAAAAAATAATAAAATGCATACCATTGTAATGCGATTGAAAATACTTTATAATAGCAACTAAATTTTACCCTAAAAGTAATGTTTTGCATTTAGTTACAGTTTTTAATTTAAAATCATTGATTAAACTTCTGAAAGTATGCAGTATGCATGTAGCTATTTTCCTTTAACCCATTAACGCTCAGTGTTCCCGCTCTGGGAACACCCAACTCAGACGTTTTGACTGTTGCCAGTTGCGAAGAATAGATTGGATTTCTATAAAAATAGTGGCGGGTGACATAGCTCCACGAGAATCCTTTACTTTTTAGCACGTCATTTCCCGTAAAAAAATTGTCACGATTATTTTTAACAGCACTCACATCGGCTGAGAAATGGAAGAATGCGAGAGCAGCTGGATAGATTGCCCAATGCTGAAAAAGGGCAGTCGTTGCCACCCGTCGACTTAACTACCAGCAGCTGGCTGTGCCGGCACAGCCAGCTGTCGTCAAAAAAGGGTCTCTAGATCTGTGGCACGCGATGAACGTTTCGATCGTCCTCCATCTTGCTGGTAGTTAAGTCGAGCGATGGCAACGGCTGCCCTTTTTTCAGCATTGGGAAAGGGTCGGGCCTCAAAGGGTTAAAAACACTTGTTACATGGAATTGAAATTGTTACAATACCTTTCAGAAATGCTGAGTGCAATTTTTCTGTTTTTAGAAGATATTTTGAAGAAAAATTTTAAACAAGATTCGGCGATTTTCTGCAAAATCGGTTTTTAAGAAAATTAACTTACCAAACCTCTTCAGTCATGAATGAAACGTCAGATGCATTGTTTATAAAATCATTTTTGTGCTGTCGTGAGCGAAAAGAAAATTTGAGAATAAATCTGCTTTTCTTCCAGGCCATAAATCTGGAAGTGCGTTAGTAAGTTGCTATGCCATTTTTCTGTGCAACGTGCCATATATTATTCTTGAATGTTAAAAATACCTTTTATGATCCCGCAACTATTCCCCCCCCCTCCTCTCCCAAAAAAATGAAATAAAAAGAAAATCTTTCCATGTGTTTTTATGAATCTAAGCGATCTGTTTAGAGAGAATCAACTGCTTTTGTTAATTCTAAATATGTGCTTGATTTAAAGATTTATAAGTCCTTTTTTATTAGGTTAAACATAAATTTACTTTGAGAAATGTTAAAAAAAATTTCTTCATAGTGACCTGTACTATTACTGCATGGCATAATAGCCATTTCCCCCTACTATCTTCAAGGCAATGTCATGATGCCATTTATCTTTTTGAGTCAAAACTTATCCAAACAAATTTTGCAGTCATTCAATGAGCTAAAAATTTTCTGTGAATTGAAATGTTATGTGAAATAATTAAAGTTAAATTACAATGGGGAATATAGTGGGAGGCCAATACCACGTGAATATGGTGGATGAATGATCACTTCCCAATTAAGCTTTATTAGTTTTTGTCCTTCACCGGTATAACGTGGCTGCACATAATCACGATCGAAGATTAAATGATTTTTGTTGATTAATTCTAGACTTTTTTTGTTTTACCCACTGCAGGTTTCATCGCGTATAAAACAGCACTTGATAAATTTAATCATTGGTTTTCTGAAAAGAGCTCATAGTACACGACTTTAGCTCAGTTCCATCAGCATTTTTTTCTTTCTTTTTAATCTCAAATAATTAAATAATTGAAAAGCCTCACAATAAAAATGTAAAAATAAACAATTGTACTAATAATTTCACTTATTTCGAAATCAAATATTTCTATCATCAAATATTGTAATAAAAATACAGGAATGTGAATAATTATCAATTATTAGATGTTTTTATGCTGAAAAATGTTATAATATTTGATTGAGCAATATTAACAAAAACTTTCAAATTTTATTTTAGTATTTTTAATAATATAAGCATAATTTTGAATAATACATGCATATATAATATATGTTTTTCAATGGGTTTCAATAAAATTAAACACTAAACATTAATATCTGGGATGTCTTGCGTTATTTGTCTCTTCTGAGTGAGTTTTATCTTTACAAGTAGTCTTGTAGAACATCCTTAATTTGTTTGCTATTGATGAAGATCAGAAACCATGAAAAAATCCATTTATATTTGAAATTGATCTCTTTCTAATCCATCTTGCCTACTGAACAGATTTATATTTCCCTCAAATATTGTTAAAATCCGCTGAGCGTCTTGGAAATGGACAAATAATTTAAAGTTGTTTTCACGATAAAAATTTCGTGCAGCTATGAAATTGTAAAAATAAAGATCCGAAGATTTGTAATTATTAAAAAATAAGGTCCTAAATTACTTACAAGTTTTAACATTAAACATATCTTATGATACCCTGGCGTTATAATATAACTAAGTTATACATACATCAGTGTAAACTGGAACTTAGTGGAAAGAATTTTACGACAAATCCGCATGGAGGGTTAACAACATTTTTATGAAGTGCTGAAGGACATAAATGTTAATAGTCGCTTTTCAAGCAATTGTATTTTTGACTAATGTTCTCTAGCACACAAGTGAACAAAAAATGTATCCCGTGTAATTGTTTGTAGATTAGCTACGAAGATTTTTTAACGAGATATTTGAATTATTTTAAAAAAGTAGAATTCATAGAGGATTGTCTATCTGTCTGTTTTGTTTTAATAAATTATGGGGGCTTAGGCACTTCTGATTTACAGCATTTTGTGGCAACGACAAATCCATATTAGATCGATAGAGGCAGTACCTGCCAAGGGTGTTAATTTCTACCACAAACTTCCATTTCTACCTCATTTAGGAGCCAATAGATGGCAGCATTGCCGATCGCAAGCAGGACTTCTTAATTTTGAAGTAAATACCAAGTATAATGCCTCCCCAGAGGTGTCTTATCGTTCTGTATGGGAACTTGGAGGACATTGCGACCACGACCAATTGAACTTGCCCCTGTCACCATTAGCGAGAATAGCGAACTTTGGTTTGTTCCAGGATTGAATTCTCAATTTTCCGGTTACGAGATCCATACCTCCTCCAAATGGGCTACAAAGGCCTCCGTTCGTAGAGGATTACTTTCAGGGAAGAAAAAAAAAAGATAAAAAATGAAACAATTACTTGAGTGAGAGAAATTTTTGAGTACGCTGGCTCAAAAAAATAAAGCCCAAGCAGTGGCATGGTGCATAGCGCACTGAACTGGAAGACAGAAGGTGCCTGGTTCGAAACCAGGTCGCATCCACCGACCTAACTGTTCGGAGTTTTCCGTAGTGTGAAAGTTCGAAGCGTGAAGGTTCCGGGTTCAGGTACCATTGCGCGGCCGTCGATCTAATGGTTTGGAGTTTTGGAAGGTTTTCTCCAGACGTAACGTGAATACGCGTTAGAATCCCTTAGGAAGTCCTCCTACCAAGGCATCCCCCATCCTTGGCAGATTGCCCTCGTGTAGCGTTGCTATAATCACACAAGCATAAAAAAAGTGTAATTATTTTTTTATATTGCTATGTTGTTTCACCATGCAAGCTTTAAAAATAAAAAGTCTCCCTTCTGTTCCAAAAATTCCATTTCCTTGGAATAAAAACCTATTTTTTATCTTTATTTAGCTGCACTTGCATACCTGTTCTAAAAAAATATATGGCTGAAATAGGACTCAAGTTTGAAAATGATGAAAATAAATGAGTTTTTCTTTGCGGCCATATATTCTGAAACAGAATCGTTCGTGCTTTGTCACATTTTTATAATAAAAACTTATACATCATCGCTTAATAGTGTCGAAGGCGTTCCTAAAAAAAAATATCTGAACGGATACCGACGGTCAAAAATATGTCACTACAATTGAAGGATAGATTATGGGAGTATTTTTAGACTAACAATAGGAGTCTACAGATTTGTAAAATAAGCTTTCTTTGGAATTCCCCGGTGAATGAGAACCATAGAATAAAATGTGACAATGAGGGACCTTGGAAGTAAAATATTTTTTCTGAAAAAGAGTATATTTCCCTTTCTTTAATAAAAACTTGTTATAAAAGCACATTCTTAGTGAAAAAGAATTAATTACTTGTTGTAAGATATTTGTAAAACGTTAAAACTTTCGTTTATTTTTTGGATATTGAAATGCTTTAAGTAAGGCTTTTTAAACCTACCTTAAATTCGTTTATCAAAATTTGAGAACTTTTATTTTAAACGTTAACATAAATATGAATTCTCAGAAGTGAATAGTTTAATATTAAAGAAGCACATTTGAAAGCTGGTTAGATAACACCGGTCAACAAAAAAATAATATTTTTTTTTTTTTTGGTTGCTGATCTCATTCTGAAATTCCCATTCTAGACATTGAAAAATACTTTAATTTTCATTTTTAGTTCTTAAAGTTTGCTTTTGACTGATTTACGTCGATAAGTATATTTTAGTTTATTTCATAAACGAAAGATGGCAGCACTTTGATTCACCCGAAAGTAAACTGTATTATTATTTGTCACTCTGTGGTATTGCTTGTAGTATTATTTGTAATATTATTATTTGTTTGTATTATTATTTGCTCATACGAACATAAAAGAAATACGCAAAATATTCACTTTTAGACATTCATTTCTTATTATTTTACATTTATGTGTTATTGATTATCATAAATCTTGAATAAAAAAGACTTTTATATCCAGCAAAAACTTTTCTGATCATAATTTAGAGTGGAATTATAAAAAAATATATATAAATCAGTGATTTTTGCCTAAAAAATTGAAAAATTGGTTTAATTTCTACAAAAGCAAACTTTCATTTAAAAGAAATTATTTTCCTTAGTTTTGGCGTAGGAGAAACCAATATTTAACATGTAGAAGTCAGACCCAAAAATCGTATTGACCAATGTTATATTATAATCCACTCAATTCGAAGTTGCCTCTCCAATTTTCAAACAAATCACAAATACTTTCTTTTTTTTTATGAAGTACGATTATGCTTATTATCTATACTTTAAAGATTTCTGTTTTTTAAATACTCCAGTTATCATCTTTTATTTATTTAAACAAATGTATTGCTATTATTGAAAGTAGAAGATAGAGCTTTACACTTCCGCATAGGTAAATTAAAATTCTAGTTTCCAGGTTCGAATATAATAGTGTTGAAAATATACCTAAATTACTGTAACTGAAGTTCAAGTTAAAATATGTGCCGCCGAAGTTAAAGAATGTAATGGAAAGTATCTTTTGAGACCAACTATTGAGAGATATTATAACAAGATTTCTTAAATAAACTTTTTAAAATATTATGAGAAAGAGAATTTCGAACTGAACCAAAAAATTGAAAGTAAATGGCAGTGAAACCTGTCTAAAAAAAGGCTCTTTATTCAAAATATACCGAAAGAAAAAATGTACACTTTCTTTACAAACTTCGAATTTGAAGAAAAATGTCACATAATAATTTTCGACAACTTTCTTTAAGTACTTACAGAGAATAAAAGCTACAGATTTCGGAGAAGAAGATGAATAAGCTTATTTGGAATCCCTTATGCTATTTTTTAATTTTGTTATCAGATAAAGTTTATTAAATATTCTGTTAAATAATATTTTATTTAAATTATTAATTAACAACTTAATGAAATAAAAATTCCATTATTTTAACATAAGCAAAGTTATTTTCGCCAAACAGATAAAGATTGAATTTTAGAATAATAATGATACAACCTCAGCTTTAAATGCACATTATTGTGGGAATTCAAGTAAATTCAGTCTGTTTTTTTGATTTTCTACTGATGCTACTATTTTTTGTTGATATGTACATAAACTTCTCTACTTTTGTTTATCGACATCTCTCTTTTTTTTTTTCTTAAGAAATCGGCATAGTGCGGGCCTAAAAAACTGTAATTTTACAATAGCCTCAATTCAGAAACGCATTTAAATATTGTCAAGGTATATTTATGTTGTTGTTGTGAGATTACGGCCAATTATCTGCACGAGAGATCTAGGCTCATGCGTGGGATGCCAGCCTTGGGGGTCTTCCTAAGGTGTCCTAACCATTATTCAAGCTAAGTTTCGGAGGAAACCAGGGGAAACTCCGAACGGTTAGGTCGGTGAACGCGACCTGGTTTCGAAACAGGCACTTTCCGTCTTACAGTTCAGTGCGCTATACACCATGCCACTGGTCGTGTCAAGGTATATTTAACGAAATGTTACTTTAAAAATAATCTAGCAGAGAAACATAGCCAAAAAGGAATTTCGTGCCAAACTTTTTGCAGAATATTTCGCTGGAAGCTCCTTAAGACTAACATTAGCAATAGGAAAAGAAACAGATTCATTGGTATTTGTGGTTAATTAGTTCAATAAATATTAGGTAGGAAAAAGTAATCGGAACTTCCACTCTCGAGCAAAACTTAAAATATTTTAAAGAAATAATTAGAAATGTATGCGCCATTAATGTGACTGACATAATGGAAAAAGGATATAATATGATAACTCTGTTGTTTACCACCTTGCGCACCAGGGACGTACGTGCGTACTCTTTTACAACGCCTCGCATAAATACAATGGTCGTTGCTGCTTGCGTTCATGGTATTGCAAAGATTTAACTTTTTTCTACCTGGTAATCTGAAACACAGTGTATAATTGCTATTTGGTATTCTAAGCCGTGCTTTTTTTTTTTTTTCACATCTCGATATTTTTGCTGTTCATTTTCACTCGCTAGATGGCGTTAGTAGTCATTGAGTTAAACAGAATCTAATAATCTGGTAATGCTGTCTCTTTGTAGATAAACTGGCCTGGTGCGCAAGGGGTTAATGGAAAGAATGTGAGAAAGCAAACCATTTGTGTGAAGTGTTTCTATATTGAAGTGCAAGCATTTTCAAGACCAACTGGATAAACTGCCTAACGCTGAAAAAGTGCAGGCATTGCCATTGAACATATTCAGAACAAATATACTCATATATTTTTAAGTATTAATAACCTAGTCAATAAATTGTGTTATAAACAACTTCTAGAAGTAATGCATGAAAAATACTCTAGCGAAATTTAATGCAAAACTATATATATATAAGGAATATTCATGAGATTTGACGTTTGTCACAACACGTTCTCATTTGACTTTCTTTGCGTTTCATTTCAAAACATTCATTTCGAACGATGCCGACTTTTATTGAATTTCTGACAATCAACGAAACTTCATAATTTGATTTGTTTTAAATTAAAGGCATAAATGTCATTCCCTTATGACATGAGCTTTAATTGTGAAATGGATTCGTTTCTTAAATTTTGACTTAGATGTTTTATTTGAAACTCTTGAAATGCAAAGATTTATGATATATATGCGTGGTTTTAAAGCACTAAGAAAAACTATATTTTTTTTAGTCAGTGAACTTAAAAAACTCTAAATAATGAATCAAAATTGAAAGAAATTCAATATATAGTGAAAAAATATAACAGATATTTAAAAAGTGTTTTTCATAAAAATATTTTAACCAGCCTTTACACCTTCAGCAAAGTATTTATAATTCAGAAGAATAAATACTTTTCCTTTCTTTCTTTTTTTTTTTTTTACTTTCCGAACACGTACCATGTCAGGGAAGTATTGTAATCAAGAAAAAATTAGACTTCGAGATTTTGGTGTATTGATATGTTTTGAGGTCTTCTGATGCTATTCTTACGAGATGTATGCATGTATGTGTGTATGTGTGTGTATGTGTGTGTGTGTGTTAGTGTGTATGTGAGTGAACATGATAGCTCCTAAACGGGATGTTAGATTTAGCTCAAATTGGGTATATATGTCATAAACCACCGTCGCAAGACAGGTATTGATTTTGGTGTGCATAGAACTTATAGTTTTTCTACACGGATACGACAAAGATTTCTTTTACATTATGGCCTATGGGGGGAAATTATCGAAAGTGCGCTAGCGTTTAAAAGTTGCATTCGATTGAGCTCAAATTGGATATATATGTTATAAACCACCGTCGTAAGACCTCTCTTGATTTTGGTGTGTATAAGACTTATAGTTTTTCTACAGGGCTACGACAAAGATTTCTTTTACATTATGGCATATGGGAGAAATTCTTGAAAGTGCGCTAACGTTTAAATGGTGCATTCGATTCAGCTTCAGTTTGGTATATACGTTTGAATTATTCATCGATTAAAATTTATTTAAGTGCTTGATAATGATAATAATCGTAAGTGTTCGGAAAGTCGAGTGGAGCCACCCCAGATTTTTTTCTCATTATTTCCAATGGGCGGGCATTATTGCCTATTACCCCTTTTTCCACTACTAAGGCCACTGACCATTTTATTATGCGAACACCCTAATGGCTGTCAGAATCACCCCCTATGAAGGGACGGACAAGTTAACACCCATGAACAAGCTGGGATTCGAACCCGGGCGCGACAGAATGGTTCTTAAGCCACTTCGCCGCTTCGGTGGCAGAATAAATACTTTATCTGCCGCTTTAGTATCAACCTTTTAACGCGCAGTGTTCCCGCTCTGGGAACACCCAACTCGGACGTTTTGATTGTTGCCAGTCACTAAGAATAGATTGGATTTCTATAAAAATAGTGGCGGGTGACCTAGCTCCACGAGAATCCTTTACTTTTTGGCACGTCCTTTCCTATCAAAAAATGGTCACGATTCTTTTGAACAGCACTGACATATTCTGAAAAGTGGAAGAATTCGAGAACAGCTGGATAGATTGCCCAATACTGAAAAAAGGGCAGCCGTTGCCATCGCTCGACTTAACGACCAGCATGAGGGCAGACGATCGAAACGTTCATCGCGTGCCACAGATCTAGAGACCCTTTTTCGACGATAGCTGGCTGTCGTCGATGAACGTTTCGATCGTCTGCCCTCATGCTGGTCGTTAAGTCGAGCGATGGCAACGGCTGCCCTTGTTTTCAGCATTGGGAAAGGGTTGCGCCTCAAAGTTTTAAAGAATAGATACTTTATCCTTAAATAGGAACTAAAAATTTTGTCATCTTTATGATAGTTTATGCGTCATAATTTTACTTTAAATAACACATTCATATTTTTTTTTACGTTTTATTAAATTCGTAAGCTCATATTCCAAAAAATCGACGCAAATTGATAAGATCGCACTCTTTTTGCCCCTTTTATAATCAACGATAAAAATTAAACAAGCACAGTTGTTCTTTAAAAATGATTTTTTCGTTTCCACAGCTTCTCAAAGCTCCCCAAGTGACACAGTACTTTTCCTTACTCTACATATGTGGCAGATTGTTCTAGACTTTTTTTAATGTAATTTCTTTTACATCCGAATTTATAGATGGAAGATCGAACTTCAGATCTTAAATGTAAATTTTGCGATAATGTTAACTCTCAGTTATTTTCTTTTGCTTTTTTTATTTGAAAGAGTATGCATTCCCGTTTGTTTCACGTAAATTTTACCAAGATATGAGTATAAATTTCGGTAATAGGAGTAAGGCCTCCGAGAGAAATTTTATAAGGCGGGGCGAAAATCTTTCCGGTCCCTGTCGTAAAGCACAAAAGTTTCGAAAAAACAGGAGGGAAGGAAGGAATATTTTTTGTAAAACTGCTCTTTTTGATGGTTTTCATATAAAATGCTAAAAGGAAAGAGAGTGGGAGGGACGTTTTTCTGATATGTAATGGTACTTTTAATTCATTTTCGAAGGTTGAAAAAATACTAATATTTAAATGGTAGAATTAACATTTCTGCCATCTAAATCATTTCAGCCATCTAGGATTATAACTTCGGTATTCTCAATTTCTTTCTTATTAATTTCTGGAGCGATATCTCAATATTCTATTTGGCTTAACAGCGACTTCAAACTTTTTATAGATAATAATGCCAATATTGTGTCGAAATTTTTAAGTATAACAATGAAATATTTCATCAGAAATTTTATGGTTTTAAAAACAGCAAATAATGCGAATAACTGTAATTAGATTTATTTCATTTGAGTAAATGACGTATTTTCTGAATTTTAAGGAGTATTTTTTGAAGCCGGCTAAGTCAAAAGGAATTAAATGTTTTATACTACATTTAGTTTACTTTAACTACAAAAAACTGCAACATATTTGGCTATCGAAATTTTTGAGAGTAATTTCCTTCCAAAATCTTTTAATAGATACTGAACTCTAAACACATTGTTGCAGAAACTACATTACTCATAATTCATATACACTCATGTCCATAAATTAAGGATAATTCAGAATCACACAGAAATTGATCTCTAAAATAAAAATTTCACCTGTGGAATGATCACACACATCTTGAAGAAGAATATGCAAATTACAGGAAACCACCAGATGGCGTGGATGGTACGTCACAATGACGAGAGTGTAAGAGAGGGGTATATAAGGAATGGTGGCAAAGAAGTAAAATTGTTCACAAGCGCTGTGAAAACCTTTCAGTGCAAAAACCGCATAGTTATGGCACAAAGGAGGCATTTGGATGATGTTTTACGTGGCAGAATTATTGGACGACTGGAATGTGGACGTACCCAGCTGGAAGTATCCGAGGAACTTGGAATCGCCCAGAGTGTCATCTCCAGGCTTTAGCAACGATTCCAAGATGATGGTAATGTGAGTAGACGTTACAGTATAGGTCGCCCCCGAGTTACAACGCCGAATGAGGACCGCTATTTGGCAGTTACTGCCAAAAGAAACAGACGGAGTACAGCATCAGACCTGTCTCGTCAGCTCTCTTCAGCTACCGGTACGACAGTTTCAAGGCAGACCGTGTACAGACGCTTAGGGCACATTGGTCTATATGCTCGTAAGCCTGTCAGATGTGTTCCACCTACCGCAACTCACTGTCGCCTGCGATTAACCTGGAGTAGAGAGCATGCAATGTGGACACCGCAACAGTGGTCTTGTGTGATGTTTTCCGACGAGTTCAGGTTTAGTTTGGAGTCTGATTCTCGCCGGACATTCATCTGGAGTGCGCCAGGTACCCGTTACCATCCAGAGAACACTATTGAAAGACACCGTTATGGTGGTGCAGGATGGCTCGTTTGGGGAGGAATTATTCTTGGTTCCAGAAATGACCTGCATGTTCAGAGTGTAACGATGACAGGCCACATCTATCGGGATGTCATTCTGGAGCAACATGTACGTTTGTTTCGAGGCGCCATGGGTGCTGAATTTGTGTTTATGGATGACAACGCCCGTCCTCACCGTGCAAACATTGTAGACGAATGCCTTCAATCGGAGGATATCACCCGTATGCATTGGCCAGCATACTCACCGGACTTGAATCCAATAGAGCATGTGTGGGATATGCTTGGCCGACGAATTGCAGCCCGTCAACCCCCTCCCACCTGTCTACCGGAACTTCGGAGTGCATTGCTTGATGAGTGGTGTAATATTCCCCAAGATCAGATTGATCATTTGATACTCAGCATGCCTAGGCGTTGTCAGGCCTGTATTGCATCGTCCGGGAGACATACTCCGTATTAACCATCCTACTAACCATGTTATACTGTTTTTTGTAAATAGGTTCTTTTTTGAAATTTGGTCAAGGGAGTAAAACTTGCAATTTTTATTAATTATGTCAAACATATAGCATCTTTTTTGCTCTTTACTTTTTGTTTAATAAATAGACTTTACAAATAAGTCAAATTTGTTTTGCTTCTTTCTCTTTCTTTGCCTGAACTTCATTATCCTTAATTTATGGACATGAGTGTAGTTGGCGGCTTATTATTTTTCGGTTTGCAGTTTATCAGTATGGAATTTGTGCCACTAGACACTATGAATATTTTTTCTAGTTCAATGGAAAAATTTAGAAAGAAACTTGTCTATTTATGAAGAATATAGCCATTTAGAGTTAAAAACAAAAAAAAAAATGCTTGTATATTGTTGCAACAGACAAGTCATTCTGCAAAATACGAAATTCTGATTTAAAATTAACAAAAAAATACTGGCATAAAAATGAGTTCGTAGTAGTATGTATTTTGAAACATAAATATTTGTTTCGAGAAAATAAATTCGACGATATTTTTTCATAATCTGCGTTCTTTGAGTGGTTAGCTGTGGATTTAGAGTTTCTATTTTTCAAAAACTGCGTTGCAGACAGATGAATACATACTGTGCGTCAGATAAAACTAAAATTTATGTTTTCATCAATCCTCCACAAATTTTGCATACTGTGCTACAAGGAAGAAATAAATTTTCAGCATGGTAAATCTTATTCATTGTAAAACCTGTCAGGTTTGCCTCACTTTTGACAAAACAAAAACATTTTATTTCGACAATGAAGTGCACAAGAAAAACAATCCAGTAGAATAATATATTTTTCACAAGCAATCAATCAGCGGATGGGTTGTGATCGTATGCTTCAATTCTATTTATTTTTCAGTTTTTTTCCTCTGAAGTTGTTCATCATTTTGAAATTTAGTCTCCGAATTTCAACGAATAGATTATGTATGGATGATGATGGTTAGTGTGAAGGAGTTTGGACTGAGGAGGAATCACATTTTAGCTAAAATAGCTGATTTAATGCATAAAGTAACATTTAGTTCAATATTTCACGTGAAAAAAGTTAGCTTTGTTCATTTAAAGTAAGTAAATTAAAAGAAAATGTTTTCTCAAAAATGCACTATGCTTGCTTAGATAGATTCAACGAAGGGATTATACACTGCTGGCCATCGTAAATGCAACACTCTGAAGGAAGCATGCAAATAATATGAAATTTACAACATGCATTAGCTGAGGTGAGATATGCAAATGATTAGAATTTCAGCGCAGACGCACATCAAGCGCGCCTGTGGCGCCACCTCAAAGCGCTATTTAAGGCTTGGAGATTTCGACGGTTTCAAGTACAGCAATTGTGTTTTTCTTGCTTTTTTTTCAAAAAAACGATAAATTATGCCTCGTAGGAAACAACGATCATCTTTTGATCAAGTATCCGAGTTTGACAGAGGAAGGATAGTGGCATACCGAGATTGTGGGTTATCTTTCAGGGAAATCGGTCGTCGTATTGGACGAAACCAAACAACTGTGATGCGGATATGTGATCGTTGGGTGCAGGAGGGTACGACGGACAGACGTGATCGACCGCATCGACCTCAGTGCACCACGTCACGTGATGACAGGCAGATTGTACGCATGGCAGTGACGGACCGCTCAGTCACATCACGAACCATATCACAGCAGATTCAGTCTGTAACGCATCATCCAGTGTCTGCGCGTACCATTCGACGTCGTTTACAGCAGAATGGTCTGTCCGCAAGACGTCCGTTGCTTTGTCTACCTCTGACGCGGAACCACAGACGTCTCCGCCGCCAATGGTGCGATGAAAGAAGGATGTGGACGACAGAATGGAATGAAATTCTCTTTACTGACGAGTCACGCTTCTGTATGCAACACCACGACGGTCGGATTCGAGTCTGGAGACACCGTGGAGAGAGGATGCTGAACAGCTGCATTATGCACCGTCACACTGGTCCTGCACCGGGTATTATGGTATGGGGCGGTATCGGATATCTCTCTCGCACTCCTCTAGTACGCATTGCCGGTACTTTAACCAGCCAGCGCTACATCTCCGAGGTGTTGGAGCCAGTTGTCCTTTCTTACCTTCAGGGCTTGCCAACAGCCATATTTCAGCAGGATAATGCACGGCCACACGTGGCACGCATTGTCCAAGGGTTCTTCGTCAATCACCAGATTGAATTGCTTCCCTGGCCGGCGCGCTCTCCGGATCTTTCGCCGATAGAAAACATGTGGTCCATGGTTGCTCAACGACTGACCCAGAGTTCATCCCCAGCTGTCACACCAGATCAACTTTGGCAACGTGTGGAAGCTGCTTGGTCTGCTGTACCCCAAGAACACATTCAAAGTCTCTTTGAATCAATGCCGAGGCGTGTGGCAGCTGTGATCTCCAACAACGGCGGCTACTCTGGGTACTGATTTTGGCAGGAACCACGCTTCATAGAATGCTGTAAATTTAATCATTTGTTACTTGGTCAACATGTTATCTACACAATAAATTTTGTTGTGATATCTCTTGTTTTTCTTGGTGTTGCAATTTGGGTGGCCAGCAGTGTATTTTAATAAATGCAACACTCTTTTAGATGTGCACTTTTAGACATCTAAACTTAAAAGTGGATTTAAATTAAAAAAATAAGCCAATTAGATGTCTGCGTGTTAAGTTTTAACATGTGGTTTAAGTTGTAACGTTTACATTAAAAATTCGTAACCTTTTTCTACTAAACCTAGCACGTAATAACCTGAAGTATGGAAATAAATAAGGGTTTTTCGTATTTCTGCATTGTTCCAGTTACTGTTTGTTTTAAATTTCTCTTCAGCGCTTTTGAGTGTTTAGCACGCTCAAAAAGAAGTAAAGCATCTGTCCGTGTGTGTGTCCCGCCGAAAATGGGAACTTACTTGATAAGTAGAAAACTGTGAAAGACAATTAACAGAAAGGTAAAAAACTTATTTGCAGTTAGTATGAATTGCAATTGTCTAGATCAAATAACATTCTATGAATCAAATTTAACAGCACAAGGATACTCTACTTATCTCTCTATTCTAAAAAAAAGTAAGGGCCACTGTCGTCGCCGCTGTCAAAAAGCTTGTTCGCCTATCTTCTCCTAAACCGTGGGGATTTTAATTTCGACTAAGGTGCCCACAGATGCTTACGGAACCTGCTAAGCTGACTTAAATTTCGAAAATCGAATTATTTTAGAAGATGTTAATAAAAAACTGAAAAAATAAACATAATGGTTGCCAGATTTGGCATAAAATCACATTCCTTTGCAACAAAGCGTTTCCAAGTATGTAGTATCACGTGAAATTGTCAAACATGAGTTAGAATACGCCCATTTTACGCCAAAATAAAAACTATATGAAATAAGTTACTCAAAATGTGTTACACAAAGTTGACAATTTTCAAATAGTAAGTTCGCTGAGACAACAGGAGTTTAGAATGAGCGATTATTCGTTTTTCCAAAACAGAATAAATAATATCTTGAAATGAAAATAATTAAAATGCAGATTATTTTAAAGCCGGTTCGGTCCAGCTGGATTATTTGCTACCAGAAGAAATATTTGGCTGCGTGAACTATGCCATTATAGCAGTTATAGTACACTTTGGATATTTGCTAGCGCGACGAGATGGTATAATTTGTGGTGCTAAGTACGCCAATCTGCAAATGATTATGTAAATGAAAATATGGATAACGGTTTTCCGGTAACCTTAAATGAACAGTCATTATAGGTTGTGAGCATGTGTAAATCTCCCAATAATGAAAAGTCGCCATGGGTGGCAAGCTATCCTATCTGTTCCGTAGCTTTTATTAACTTTACATGTACGCAAGTCGCCAAATAATGAAAAATCGCCATGGGTGGCAAATTCGTAAGGTGTCCAATAGATTTTACATTATTAAAAATACAGCTGAAACAGATGTTCTGATTTTATTACGCTTTAGCTCCTAATTAATATAGATTTTAATGGCAACATTAAATATCATTGTGCTTTCTGAGGAGTGCAAATAATTTTTCCAGCGATTATAAGCGGAGTCCGCACTCCAGGTCCAGTATAGCTCAGGACCCGTACAACACGGATTCCCGTAACAAAATATCTTCCCCGTGTTATGAGGGGGAGGGGGTCTACTGTAGTGTGAAGTTTAAATTTTTATGTACCAATGAACATGCAAGAACCAAGCAATGTGTAGCTCAGTAACATTCTATCTGATCCTATCTTGAAATTATCCTATCTTGATCCTATCTTGTCTGTTGAAATTATATCTTTTTTACGAATAAGCCTTATCAGGGGCCGAATGCCTCATACGAAAAGCGAGCGTAGCGAGTCTGGGGGCCTTGGTCCCTAGTATTTAAAATTCTAACTTTTAAGAGACTGGAAACAAATAATAGTATTATGGAATATTAAATATGTGATCAAACTCACAATTATAGCAAAAGTGCAGAGTTTTTGCTTTCTCAAGTGCTGTGGTTCCCAACCGGAGGTTGCGACCCCCAAGTGGGTGGCTATGCCTTTTTTGGGGGGGTCGTCGCAGACCTCTTTTGTAGGAGATGAAAAGCAAAATATTTTCACGTTTCTCTGCCATGAGACACCTTTTCTCCCTCTGTTATGTGAAAAAGTAAAAATCCTTATTCTCATCACTGATTTTGTATGAAAGCTATAAAAATTGATGTCGTAGAGTGAATCTAGGAGTGTAAACCATATTTGAAAACGTGTGCATCACGTCAGAAAAATCGAAAATATGAATTACAATTAATTTAAGGTAGGAAATTAGTAACCACCTTGAATCTGAAATTCAAAGATATTTATTTTCCAGAGGTCCACAACAAATCCAGGAAGTTGACAACGCAAAAGTATGGGGGTATTATGCAATTTAATCCTTTAGTTAACCGAAGTTTAATCTGTTTACTCCCATCATTGAAAACATTCGGGTTCCAGATAAGAAAGGGAAAAAGAAAGAAAATCTCCTTGGGAAAATTGGGTGATTGTGTGTGATTAAGGCAAATCTGCGCGAGGGGTATCTGCCTAAGATGAGGGATGCCTTGGTAGGAGGACTTTCTAAGGGGTTCTAACGTGTATTCACGTTACATCTGGAGAAAACCTACCAAAACTCCAGGCCGTTAGATCGACAACCGCGCGATGGGACCCGAACCCGGGACCTTCACACTTCGCCCGTCTACCATTTTCAGTGATATAACCACTGTGCCATTGTGAGGCCGGGAAAATTCTGATTACATTACTCAGTCAAGCAGTTTTAACAACATAAATACTTCCAGTTTTAAAATTTGAAATATTGTATGTTATATGTGTGTGTGTGTGTTAGAGTTAACAAAAAAAAAAAAATAGAAAGAAACTAGAGTCAAAATTGGAACCCAGTGATGAATATCCAGCGACTTAAATCGGAATGTGCAAAAATAATGGCCACAGCCATTCTAAATTTGGATGAAAATCCAAGACTACTTACCGGATTACAGAATGGAGAGAAAGGGAGTCAAAAGTCATATAAATTTCGACGATAATGTATTTTTACTGTATTTGAAAGTATTAAAAATAATGTTAACTATATATACAGGGTGTTTCAAAAGAGGTTCGACAAACTTTAATAATAGATCAGGTACATAATAAGAATTCGAACTCACACAGCAGTGTAGGGGTAGAAACTCCGTCTTAATTAATCACTTTGAATAAATAGTGAACTTTCTGACCATGGTTCGTGAAAAACTAATGGATCTTTCACAAAATAGTTTGACTAAAATTGATCATTAACGGGATTGATTATTGAAGTAAGGTTTATATATTGATTACAGGCTTGATTAGTAACAGATAAGTGAAAACGGCATTTTTGAATGCACATTGATTTGAGATTAAGATTTCTTTTTATGAACCCTACCTCTCTTTAATATTTGTAGAATTTTTTTTGTAATACCCTATATACAGGGTGTCCAGCCTTAATGTGACCCAATAGCTAATTCCCGAACCATTCGGTTTAGATATGCACTTCCAATTTGAAAAATGTTTTAAAAAGGGTAAAGAATGTTTTTACGTGCTTTTCGAACCAAAAAACCCATTTAGAAAAAAATTACAAAAATTAAATTTTTATACGGTCCCCAGGTCCTATCACTTATATTTAGGAAAAGATGCAGTACACAAAAACAAAGTAAACACAAAAAGTTTCATTTTATTACGATAAAAACTGACCAAGTTATGGAACTTTGAAAATCATACATTTCATCCATTTTCTCGGCCAATTTCAAGAAGCTAGTAAGGGACCGTCTCCAAAGTGAAATTAACTGGAACTCTGCCAGAAAACATTCGCTCTTGCACGTCACTCTTATGTAAATCGTTTTTAAATTTAAAAGTACATACATTACGTTAATATTACAATAACTGAGTACTTAAGAAACAAAATTTATTCTGTGTACGTGTAAAACATAGATAAAATAAAACATTTTGGACGAAGAAAACTTTTCAAAAGCAGTTCCAAAAACTTAGACTTATTTGCCTGCGGCTTCAGACTGATTTGCTGCGGTACTCATCATGGCAAACGTTAAAAATCTGTTGTGTAGTCGCTTGCAATTGCATACAGTCGTATTCTAATATTACGAATTCTAGTACAGGAGAACGATGTGTATACAAATGAAGAATACTGCGAAATGGTACTGTTGTATGGGCAGTGTAATCGAAATAAGAGAGAGGCGGCAAGACTTTATGCCATTAAATTTCCCAGTCGAAGAGATCTATCTTATTGTACAATTGCCCGTGTTGTTCTACGCTTGTATAGAACTGGGAGTTGTCATAGACGTATTCCCTTGTCTCGTGCCACACCTTCAAGTTTGCAGATACCCGCTGAGGATGTTTTAGGATATGCCTTGGCTCATCCTAAAAGTAGTGTCCAGGATATTAGCAAGGCTTGTTCCTACTCAAAATCGACGCTGTGGAACATGTTACATACGTACGGTGCATTTCCTTATCGTCCAGTCCTGACGCAGGAGCTAATGCCCGGAGACTAGTTGTATACATCTCGTTCTGCCATACTAGAATTCGTAATATTAGAATACGGCTGTATGCAATTGCAAGCGACTACACAACAGATTTTTAACGTTCGCCATTATCAGTATCGCAGCAAATCAGTCTGAAGCCGCAGGCAAATAAGTCTATTTTTTTGGAACTGCTTTTGAAAAGTTTTCTTCGTCCAAAATATTTTATTTTATCTATGTTTTACACGTACACAGAATAAATTTTGTTTTTTAAGTACTCAATTATTGTAATATTAACGTAATGTATGTACTTTAAAATTTAAAAACGATTTACATAAGAGTGACGTGCAAGAGCGAAAGTTTCCTGGCAGAGTTCCAATTAATTTCACTTTGGAGACGGTCCCTTACTAGCTTCTTGAAATTGGCCGAGAAAATGGATGAAATGTATGATTTTCAAAGTTCCATAACTTGGTCAGTTTTTATCGTAATAAAATGAAACTTTTTGTGTTTACTTTGTTTTTGTGTACTGCATCTTTTCCTAAATATAAGTGATAGGACCTGGGGACCGTATAAAAATTTAATTTTTGTAATTTTTTTCTAAATGGGTTTTTTGGTTCGAAAAGCACGTAAAAACATTCTTTACCCTTTTTAAAACATTTTTTAAATTGGAAGTGCATATCTAAACCGAACGGTTCGGGAATTAGCTATTGGGTCACATTAAGGCTGGACACCCTGTATATTTATATCCTTATTGAAGGTATTGAAAATTTTTGTATAATAGCATTTACTCACGTGCTTATTTAAATAACTTCGCAGTTCTTGAGCTTTCCTAAAATGTACTTTTAATCATTTAAAATATAAACTTGGATTTATGAAACTTCACATTCACCAAGAAGTAAATGCTTAAATTCCAGAGTCGAAAATCTTCGGTCTTTAAAGTTAACTTTAGATGTTCTTGAGATGTAGTGGAATATTCC
This sequence comes from Cheiracanthium punctorium, assembly GCA_038373885.1. Classification (NCBI taxonomy): domain Eukaryota; kingdom Metazoa; phylum Arthropoda; class Arachnida; order Araneae; family Cheiracanthiidae; genus Cheiracanthium; species Cheiracanthium punctorium. Next base: position 790,651 of record JAWZYV010016779.1, on the reverse strand, counting down.
TCAAATCTCCAGAAGAATATGCATATTAAGTTATAAAAGCGTATCACGGAGTCCCTAGCAGAGTATTTTAACACTAATAACTTCTCTCGGATGAAAGCAATGATAAAGCGAATTCTTAAGGACATAGCAGATATTTATTCACAGTCTAAAAGTCCTAATGACCAAAAGGAAGGTTTAATTAATTTATTGTAACTCTTGCAGAACATGTCACTGAATGTCTGGAACTACAGTTTTCTGAGTTAGAGAAAAGGACTTTTGTTACGAAATAATCCCTGAAACTGCTTTGTTATCACTCTTGTAAAGGATAGCAGTGAATTCAAGAAAATTATTTAGTGCAAGCAGAAAACAATGTGTTTAAATTTTAGCTTTCTAAAGAAGGAGCAGTTGAAATTTTGTTATTCAGCTGAATTTGTGAAGATATTAACGACAGAGTTTTATAATTTTGAGAACACAAGAAATCGTTCTATTTCCTATAACGTGGTGAGAAAGACTTAATATTTCTTATCATTATTAGCGAAAGAATGAGTCAAAAGTTACGAGCTTGTTGGAAAACATTTAATTTTTTTTCTTTATGATGTGGAAATGGTGGATGACGTTTTTTTGAACTCTTAATTTTATTTTATTTTTCTACTAACGGCAATAATTTAAATATGTGGCTAAATTGATTTAACTATGTTCTGCATTTATATTTTAACCTCAGTTAGAAATATAGTCTGAAGGGAAAGAAATAATGATGAACGCATTAAAAAAGGTTTTGATATCGATATATGATTTGAGGTACTTTGGGAAAGGTAAAATTCGGTTTCAAATTTGTAAAAATTAGTTTTTCTTCTTACATATTAATTTTATGAATTGAAAACTTCTGGTATTTCTTTTGAATGTATTAAAATGCATAGGTTCATGGTCTTTTCGTCGCAGATGTTCGTTCGGTCTTATACATATAGTTAACCATACATAAGGAATTTTTGTAAGAGCTATTCTTCAACTGAATCTTGATAAAAAATAAACGCCTTCCTTTGTAGGAGCCATCTTTCGGTATCTCAGATAATTGCAAGGTTTCACCAACACCTCCTGCATATAGAAAGCCTAACAATTCAAGTTTTGACATCATCACTAGATCTACGAAAATGACGTCATCACAGTTTTACTTTCACAAAATTAAACTATTTTAAATTTCTGGTGAATGCTACAAATATCAAAAAATATCTTAGATTAAACATTAAAATTAAAATACCTTTCTTGTACATCTATTTCCTTATCATATTATCTAATTAGTCATGGTCAAAAACTGACATTTGTCGTAAAAGTAAATTTTTTATCTCAAATTATTAAAATTTTTTTAGGCATGAGTAAATCACCAGAAATTTTTAATAGTTTTATTTTGAGAAAATAAAACGTTTAAATGTAGGCCTCTTGGTGATGTTGTAGTTGTTATTCTTTCTTTACCTAGGAGATGTTGGATCCACAGACTGGAATTACTTCCCTAAAAGCTTTGAATTCGCGGGTAAAAGTTTTATGGATAATCAAAGATCATGTCTCAGATTAGCAAATTTTCCTATTAATGCCTAAGTTCTAGGAAGTTTAATTTACCAACTGCAATAGAAATCATCACTAAAAGTTTATTCACATGCATAACTCAGGATGCGAGTTCGTATGTTTAATAAAAAGGTAACGTTAGATTGAAAGGAACAAAGAACATGCCAAGAGTAAGCACCTGCCTGAGATCAAGCGTAACTGTGAGCAACTCGAATAGGTCACCCCAATACGCTGCGATTGGTGGTTGGAATGAAGTTTTCAACAGTGAACGTGAACAAAAGCATAAGCATGTTCATGGGCGCCGCCAGAATATTTCCCATAAGGGGGGGCAAAGACTTCCCCAGGGAGGGCAAAGACTACTTCAACGTATGGTTACCATGTTGAAAAGAACAAAAAAGCAAGGGAGAACACTGCATACAAAAATCCAGGGGGGGGAGGCAAGTGACCCCTTAAGCTATGCTGCCGGCGCCCATGAGCATGTTAGGTAGGCTCCGTTTTTATCTTAACTTAAACATGTTAGGTGAGATTCGATTTTGATTTAACTTAATCATCTTAGGTTACGTCCGTTTTCGTCTTGAAACAGCAAAGCCTTTCATAATGTTCTGAAATATCTGTATGTTTAATTTCAAACTCTGATATATGTTAACAATTGAAATTTGAAGAGATTATTTTCGCTGAGAAAAAGGGAATAAAACATTTACCAGCCTGAAAACCTTTATATTACTACAGACAGAACGCATTTCTTATTCTGTAACGACACATAAAAGTCGGGCATAAGAGAAGAAGCTTTTTTCCCTGTATTATCCCTTAAATTCCCTTTTGTGGGCATCTTTGCTTTACGATATTCAACTTAAAAACAAGTGAACACTTAAGTACGTGCAAAGAACTCTTACTGGAGAGGTTATGTGTCAAAAACGAAGAGTCAAAGTTTGTCGTTTCTCTTTGTATACTAAAAAGCTCGGATACTGGCGAAAAGTTTGAAGGAGCTTGATGCAATATTTATTTGTGTTGATTTTCTGTATTTTGGAAGAGTACTGCCTGACTTTTGTTTTCAAATGCTTGTCTTTGTCTTCATTAGTGAATGATTTCTTTCAAAAGAAATACGAGTGCCTTAAATTCGAGAATACAATAAGTCCAAGTCTAATTAGTGCGTAGTTTCATATAATATTAGCAATATTTTTAGCCCAGAATTCTGATAACCTCAAATGAAAGAGCAATCTTTAGAAATTTCCATAAACGCAACGTAACGAAAAGCTTTCATATTTTACAGTATTATTTCAATTTTCAAAAGAACACAAAACTAATAAGAAGTCCGTCAACCTCAGTAGGTATTTTAGTTTTTCGGATTTGAATTTACAGAAATAAAATAAATATGAGGGGTCGAAGGGTCGTTCTTTGCATTCTACTTTCTATCTCAATGTAATTTGGAGCAGCACTTTCAGATAAATGACATTCAGAAAAAAAAATTTAGATAAACATAAATACGTTTAAACAAGAAATGCATATATTTTCCCAAATTAGGAAGGAAATTATTCTCAAAAAATCTGTCTTCTTGATTTGTTGTACATCCGTACTACTGCATATAGAATAGCATAGTAACCTGATCCCATTATTTCAAAGATTAAAATGCAGGGTTTTACTTTTGTGATGAACGATGGATTGTTTCATCGGTCGTTAAATCGTCTTATTTAGGAAGAAAAGGCAATCTTTGCCGCGGTTTCCTTTAAGAGATAAAAGATAGTAGATCGAGGCAAAAAAAAAAAAGCTATTTCCATCATTATTCTTAGAGCATAATCTTCGAAAATTATTCTGTAAGGTTTTGGAAGAAACTATAAAAATACTATATGCATCATTTTCAATAGGAAACAGTATGGTAATTGTAAGCATTAAAAATTTATTTCCACACTCGAAATTTATTTTCGAATGTTAGAACATTAATGACGAACCGGCATGTGTACAAATCAAAACTTCAGACTTTTCAACAGTATTAAAAGAAAGTGTTAAAAAATATTCCCATATTGAAAATAAATGATAAAAAAAATCCTTCTCACAGTTTAATTTTTTTTTAAATCTGAATACAGGTAATGGAAGAAATTTTCGATTTAGGCTGCTTTAATTTGATTTTTTATACTTGAAAGACATGCAGTCTCATAAAAATGTAGAACGAAGAGGATATATGAAAATCGATAAAGCGTAAAAAGTAAGTCTAATAAAAAGATATGCTTCTTTGTTTCAGCATTTACTATATTTATAGGGTTACATAAAAAAATCTATAGTTTAAATTTCTTGAAATGCACATCTTTACTTATTCATACAAATACATATTTGTGAATTTGAACTTCTGACTTTATTGGCCCCCAAAATAAGATTTTTTTTTTCATGTATTACTATATCTACATGTTCGTTAAATCTATATGTCTTATAAAATTACTGAAACTTCATTAAATTTTCAGCAAATTCATATATGTACAATTTAATAATATAGATGCATTTTTCAAAAGAAACTTATCTGAGTGTATTTTTGCAAGTAAAGTTTTCAAAAATAATTAATTATTCACAAAAATCTACAGGGATAGATGGTTTAAAGTATACATATTTCTTCGATCAACCGTATAAATGTTTTACTGGAGGCTAGAGATGTATTATGAGGGATTAGGCAAATCTGAGATAATAAAAATATAATTAATAAGGTGTCGGACATTCTTTTCATCTCATATTTATTATTCACAATTTTACTTCATGTTTGATAAAAGTTTGCTTCAGCTTAAAATTTTACTTTTATTTTTCTGTAATAGTTTTATTTTAATTTCAAAGATTTTGAAAAAAAATATTTTAAAATATATTTTTTAAAAAGCATTATTGTAATAACGAACATATCAACAGGAATATAGTTTTAATTGAATATATATTTGCTTTAAAATTGAATATATCTAACTTTATATTATTGAAAATGTTTCAGATTTTCATCCTTTTATTATTTTTATTTTTTTTGGACAAAATTTTTTATGGAATCACTATGAATAAGTCTCAAGGCCAAACTATGTTTGTTTGTGGCTTAGATTTGAGCACGCCATGTTTTTCACACGGACAATTATACGGGGCATGATCTCGAGTGGGCAAACCATGCAGTTTGTTTGTGTTAGCTAAAAATATTATTCACTCTATTCCGTTAAGGGATTGATATTATTTTTTAGTAAAATTATTGTAATTAGCGATATATATAAATGTAAAGAATAAATTACAATGAATTAAAAATATAAATGCTTGGTATTGTGTTATTTTTATATTCCAGCGTGGTTCACAGCGCTCCATGCCTCTTCCACTCATATACCACATCCTCACATACTTACAATAAGTTAGCCATTTCTTTCTACTAAAATAATCCTAGAAATAATTTATATGGCAAAACAACGTTTGCCGGGTCAGCTAGTTATATTATAAAACCTTGATTAATAAAATTTATTAAAAAAGCACACTTCTTAAATTTTCATACAGAAATATGTTTTAAACTTAAAATAGGAATTATTTGTCAATCAAATGGATTTTAATGCAACTTTAGAAAGCTATACTGAGGGTTACAAAGTATACTCCAGTTATTCCTTACCGACAGTAGAAGTTAGTTGACTGCAAATAATCGTGGTAGTTTTGAAGGTGTGTTTATCAATAACAGATATTTGAAGTGAAACTATGGTGACATCACGGTAGTCAAAATTGAATTTCAAAGAGGAAAGTTTACTTGTAGAATAAAGTATAATAAAGCGAATAATATTTTCTAAGAGTTTAATCTTTGCATGTTTGTAAATATATAAAATCGGGTATGTATCAGTGTATATATATATAATATTTATATACTATTTGGACCACATTAATCTTTGTTTCACCTAAATACTGCATTCTTAAAAGTAAAAGTACAGGAATAATTAATGAATTATATTTTTCTTGAAATTGCTAAATTTAATACCTAACTGGACCCGACCCCTTCAGCAGGAAGTTGCCTTAAATGCGTAACTTATGCTTAGCTAAATTCATTGATTTGAACCATCTTCTTAAAAAAAAATTCTGCAATAACAATTCTTCTTTACAGAACTTTTTTCTAATCTTAATTTTCTTTCGTAGTTATGGCGTTTATTTACATAATAGTGTAAAAACTAAAAACACTCAAACTTTTTTAATAAAATAAATTAACACAAATAATTTTGATCTCTATTCTCTTTAAATTTGCGGAAATGGTAAAATTAAATTCTTGTAGCTATTTTTTAAATTTCATTGATATATATATATATATATATATATATATATATAATTTTCTGGAGACATTAAAAACGTATAATTATTCTCAAAACATTCCAATTTATTTCAGTTCTAGAGTAATTGTGATTTCAGCATCTTTCTTTTACTTATTCAAATTTTTTATAGTAAAGACAAATGATAATGATAATTTTATTTTTATAATCATAAAACAACGCAATAATATTTTTACGGGCGTATTTATATATTGTACTTTATTTTATGGCAGAAATAATTTTATTTTTCTAATTAGATATTATATTTTATCGAGTCATATGCTAATTAAAAATGAAAAATGATAAAATTTTATGCAATTTCGTACATTAGTATGTACTAACATCGATTTTCTGAAATGAAAAGCATTTTATGAAATTCAGTTAAATTATTGATTTTAGTAAGAAGATAATGTTGGTTACGAGGGAAAATAGTATTAACTATCTAAAAATTGCAATTGTTCATAATTTAAAATAAATCTTGAAACTGAAAGTAAATTCTTCTAAACAAAGATTAGAATCGAAAGAATTGTAAACATTGAGTTGTTGATTGACTGATAGCTTAAAAAATGAATATTAAAAGTTCAGTTGTTTGTTCAATGTAGTTTAATGACTTTTGAACTTGTGTAACATACATTATTTACGTTTACTGTCAATCTAAAAAGTATTAGAGTACAAGCCAAATGTTCTTATGTCAATACTACTTAGAAAATATAGTTTTAAAAACAAATTATTCATGTGCTAATACAAATTTTACATCTATTCCTTTCATATTGCTTGTTATTCCAAAAATTTAGATATTCACGAAACTGAAATATGAAATTTTAAGCTTACACTAGTAACTATCACGCGCTGGTTCGTGATCGGCAGTCTATGTGTCTCCAGTCAGTGTCTCCGCGAGATACGTTAACTATTTTTTAATATGTTTCACCATTTCATCAAATAGCGTAACGTGGATAGTAAATTTTTTGGGTATGATTTACAAAAATTCAACTCTTAGACAAAATAAGATTTATTTAGTATGGCACTAAATAATTAGCTTGCACACAAAGATTCAACCAAAATACAATGATAATTTTAACCCATTTATGCCTAGCGTCCCTTTTTTGGGACGGCATTTTCGCTATTAGTCGAAAACGTTATTTATTTTTCCTTGCCTTTATTCATGAGCATCGAGCCTCAACTCTACAAAATATTTTAACATGACCCAGTAGGATGTTGATATTTCGATTTTTATGCATAATGATTTTAAAAGAAATCATCCCTTGTTCAAGAAGTTGACGTCAGAAATTTATCTATTATTTCTATTGTTAGTAAAAATAAGAAAGTCGCAAAAATATCCAGGCACAAATGGGTTAAAAAATCGAAATCTATAAAACTATTTTTTTTGTGTGTGTTGAACGCGTAAAATAGCTAACAAAATAAAGAAAAGCTGTGAAAAAATATATGAACTTTATTTGAAATAATATACATATTGCATGATATTGTAAGTTTAAGAATAAAATGTTGCATTTTGTTGGAAAAAGCTTTTTAAATTTCGTTACTTGGGGTGAAATGCGGGAACAGAAAACTCCGAACAGAAAAGAAGTGAAATTCTTCATATGCTTTCAACGAGATTTTTCGAATAAATAAAGGTATTATGTGAAATAGAAGTAAACCCACTTCCATTTAAGGAACACGCACTCATAAAAACTCATCCTGAAAAGCTCTCTAGCGAGTATTCTCCGTTAAAGTGCTTTATGTTGATTCAACATCTCGCTTTGCATCATGATTTGTTTTCCTCAACGGAAATATGTCCCAAGAGAATTTTTCTTGTAATAAGTAATAAAAATGGGATACCCAAATGCTCTTTTCTTTGAAATTCTAAAGAAATGATACTTGTTTCCTTTATACAGGAAACACATCATGTACAAAATAGAAGCATACGTGATATTTTGTATTAGTCAACTAGCCGAAGTAGTCATTATTTTCATGGGAATAAGTTGGATTTTCACAATTCACGCAAATGCCTCCTCTAATAAAAAAAGCAGCCCGTTTAATTTAATTCTGTATTCTATTACTTATACTACTGGCCAAAAGCATTGCAAGTTTCAGAAATCAAACCCTTTTAGAGATTAAGTCCTCTCTCCCCCGTCAAAAAGAAAAATCAATATAATTGATATTTTTTAATGTCAACATGTCAAATTAATTACTTCAAAGACAAGATAGCATTAATTTAAAGAACAAAAATAATTATTTAATTTATTTAAAACATAGTATAAGAAATACAAAGGTTAATATAGATATCATAATCCATTTTGGCTAACCGGAATAAAATTAAATAAAGAATTAATTTCAAGGTTATTCTGCAAAAAGAGGATAATAAATAAATGCAACTGAACTCAAGATCATTTATTATGTTACTGAGCAGCCTTGACTTTGATCACAGCAGCCACTCCTTTAGATATAGAATTCACAGTGTTTTACAACACTTCCTTCGGTGTTTCATGGTGCCAACTTAAATTATGGGTTCCTGAAGCACTTATTCAGTTTTTGGTGATTTTCATATGTATTCTTTCCAATTATACTACATTAATTCTCAAAAATATTTAAATCTGGGAAATTACCTGTCCATTTTTTTCTGAGCTTATTCTTAAAAAGATCATTAGATTTATCAAACTTGCAATACTTTTGGCCAGTAGTGTGTCTGTGCAAAATTTCAAGCAGACTGGTTTGACATACAGGAGACGATTTAACACTTGAAAGTCACAATTTGAAAAAAAAAAAAAAGTTGAGTTTTCAGGTTTTCAACATTAGGTTAAACTGTTCTTTTGTATACACAAGATGTCAAAATAGTTGATGCAACGGTACTTTTATCCAGTTCTATGAAATGTATGAAAAAAGAAAGATGCTGATATTCCAATTTTTAAACCAATTAGATTTTTTTTCAATATATTTCAACATATATTTTATCATATCAGTGCAAAATTTCAAGTCACTAGGGGAAATGATGTCAAAGAAGCTTCGTTTGAGATTAAAAAAAAAGAATGACATATTTTAGTTGACTGCTTTTTTTTCAAATATTTGTTCAAAACATTTCATTAATTAGTCTAAGACGTTTTTAAATTTGAAAATGTATAAAAATCGAAAATGGTTAAAATTTTTGTTTTTTCTTATATTTCTTAAATCAGCAAACGAAGTTTTAATTTGTATAACATCATTTAATTTGAAATTTATATACAATAAAAAAAGAATATGCAGAGTCTACTCTTAATAATAAGAAAAAAATAGTTAAATACCAAATTGTTTATCATGGATATGTGGCATCCTATTACAGAAAAAAAGATGTTTTAAATAAGATATATTTTAATACAATATGACATCTAAAAAATATTTAAAATAATAAGTCATATTTTTTTTACCTAATCATCGGGAATTTGTTAAAGTAAATGACAGTTTATCGAAGACAAGACAGCTCTTATTTAAACAAAATAGTGAGCAGATTATAGCCAGCTTTACATATGCTATACATGGGTTGGTTTACACCCGATGGACTCGAGGGATTAGAAAAATGATCTCGAAAGAAAAACGTAACACTGTAAAAAACGTAACACTTTGTATAGAAAAAAGGCCGGTTAAAAAAAATGTATTTACACTAGTCATCATTAAACCATAAACTTTTGAGTGAATATAGAACAATTTTTGTAATTTTTGAGTCACATACTTCCTTTGTTCAGTTTATGGATTTTCCATGCATACTGCTACTTAGTGGACATTTCTGAATTAAATTTAAAAAAAATCTTGAGTGCGTATATTTAGTGAACAATCCATATATCAAAATCTCGTTTACAGAATGTTTAATTATAAGTCCCTAGTTTAGAACGGCTGGTTAGTTACCAAAATTTAATATCTTTTTTTTATGATTGCAAAAGATTAGCCCAACAAGACTGACAAATTCTTCCTAATATAGAGGACACTCAAATGGAAGACACGCACTAACTACATTCTGCTACTATAGTTGTTCGATTTTAGGGCTAGATTCAAGTGAAACGCGCGCGATCGAGTTCGACCAACACCCCCTATAGCAGGAAGCCAAACAACTCATTCGGAGAAGAGAATTGACGTCACAAGTCGAAGGCCTAGGACCACCTAGGACGAGGGCCGAGGCGTGCGAATTCTTGTTCGAGTCAGATCTCAGATCAACGTGCTGCATAGAAGTTCGACGGTGCCATTTTTATTTTTAGTGTTTGTGATTATTCTTTATTTCAAGAAAGACAGCCGTATTAGTTCATCTTAAACGTGAAGGATGATTTCCTGATTATAAAGTAGGATTGATCAAGAATTTTGAAAGTAAGTACTGTATTTTTGCTTTTAAATTACATTAGAAAATTTTAAATTCTCTCCTGTAAACCTTATGCTTTTAAATATTTTACTGTTTTCTACATTATTATGTTATAAAGACTATGCCGACAAGCAGAAAAATTTACTCGTATTATATCTTTACTTACTCGTATTATATATTTACTCGTATTATAATATGGCACCTTGTAAACGCTATGTTTTTCTTCATTTTCATGTGTCATTAAGTCATCTCATTAAAAATTTTTAAATCCCGACTCAGAAACCTGTATCGTAAAATAAGTCTACATAAAATGTGATAGTTTAAAATTTATTTTATTGTTATTTTTTAATTTCTTGGTGCAAATTTATGATTTTTTTGGACAAACATTCTTTTTATATTTTTAATAGTAAAAATTCATATACCGAAACGTTTTGATCAGTTGTACAATTGAGATAATACAATTTTCTTTTCTTTTTAATTTGGACATTCAATAAATGATTGTAGTCTATTAATAATCTTCTATGCTATTTGGTTTTCGTTAGCATTGTTGACATAAATTCTTATGTGGGAAAATTCAATGTAGGTTAAAGAAATTTATCTGTTTAATGTTTATTCTATTCATAATAATACTTAGTCATTCACCCCTATTAACCTATAAATCAATTATTTTAATTTAAGAGCTATTTTTTAACCCATTTGTGCCTGGATATTTTTGCGACTTTCTTCGATTTTTACTGATATCAGAAATAATAGATAAATTTCTGATGTCAACTTCTTGAACAAGGGATGATTTCTTTTAAAATCATCATGCATAAAAATCGAAATATCAACATACTACTTGGTCATATTAAAATATTTTGTAGAGTTGAGGCTCAATACTCATGAATAAAGGCTAGGAAAAATAAATAACGTTTTCGACTAATAGCGAAAATGCCGTCCCAAAAAAGGGATGCTAAGCATAAATGGGTTAATAGTGTTTTCAATATACATTTCCAAATCCAAATTACTATTCTATTGTTTTAATAAAAGTAAAAGAGATGTATTTTTGAGTTACTTTTAAAAATGAGTAGAAGCATAAGAATGATTAGTTTAATTAGTATCTGTGACTAATTCTATGTTATTATTTGTGATTATTCTATGGTTTGTTCTTTTTCATGCGTTTTATATTTTTATTTATTAAACTAAAAAAGTGTTTATATATAATTAAAACAGTACCAATTTCATATCAGTAACACTAATATTACTTTTGAAATTATAAATAGTCTTTGAAGCAAGGTTTTTAAAAAAAATTAATTTTCATTAAAATAGAATCTCATAGAATAATCCATAGATGCATTAATCCGGGTTTACAGTAAACAATATGTGCACACAAACTAAATGTATGACTTCTGTTATATTTTGATTAGTATAATTTTAAAAAATATATTTTTTAACAGGTTTGAATTTTTTTATATGTAGGTTTAAAAGATGGTCTATAAGTGTTGTGTTCCTAACTGTCGAAGCAACTACAAAAATGGCTCAAAAGTGCCTGTCTATCGATTTTCTAGAGACATTGACTTGCTGAAAAAATGGTTATCAGCCATACCAAGAGACAATTTTGAACCTACTAATCATTCAAGGGTAAATATTTTGTTTATAAATTTGTTAAAGTTCTACAAAATTATTATATTGAAGAAATAGTTTATGGAGGATTGATCAAAAGTAAACATAAACAATATTGTTGATGCTTGTAATTTAATCTAGGAAAATCTTGAGATCTACAACATGACGGTTGAAACAATTTGTTTCAACCGTCTTGAAGTTTTTTGAATTTAAACTTTTAAGTTATAATTTTAATTATTACATTGAAATTTAAGAATTTTATTGCCGTTCCTGTTTTCAACATTATAAAAGCCAAAAACATTTTAGGGTTGGTGCAGTTCCCAGAAAATATAGTTTTATTCCTGGGCCCTAAGAGAGAAATCCCAGATTTTCGGTTTTTATTGGAGTGATATGCAATACTTGTGAAATCAGTCCTTGCTTCTTCCATTAAGAAAAAAAAGTGTAATTATTAGTAATGTTAAAAATATTTTTTATTTATTTATTTATTTTTTTAGTATAGGTATAAAGTGAAAAATGAACATTTATACATTTGTTTCACAGAAAAACTTCACTTAAAAATTTGTTACTTTGATTGTTGTAGGTATTAAATGTATTTTATTATAAAGTCTCATCTAAAATTGAGATCTGTACCTAATATTCCTTATTTTAGGTTTGTCAGCTTCATTTTGATGACAGAGACATAACGGATTGCGCAGAAGCAGTTGATGAAAAGACTGGACAGACATATACTTACAAGCTACAAAATAAAAGATTAAAAACGGAAGCTGTTCCGTGTAAATTTTCGAACTGTCCGGAGTACCTTTCCAAAAATGTGGCACAAAGAGAAAGTCCGGATTTGAAAAAGAAAAAATTAGAGATGAATCAACTTCAAGACGCTATTAAGGCCAGTATTTTAACGGCAAAAACTTATGATGAGGCTCATTTATTTGCAAATTTTGAAGATATGATATGTATTATAAAAGGTATTGAATTACCAAAAGATTGGAATGTTTTGTTGATTAATGATTCTGTCATAATTTTTAATTTATGTCTAGAACAATGCCCTCAAGTTGAAAAGTCAATTGTGATTGACAAAAAGTGTGTGGCTTCGGTATATTTAAAAGGTCTCCAATTAACTTCTTTAGGAGATTATGCCTTTCCTTTTCTTGTTTCAAATATTAATGACATATAAAAAATTATAAATTTATTGCAAAATTTTTCTAAAAATGAAAGTACGGTAAATGATACTTTATCTACAGTTTATAATGTATTATCTTTGCTTATAGAGTCAATTGAAGAAAACAAACAAAGTATTTTATCTTGTGTTCTTGAGCAGTTAAATCTATTGAAAATGAAAAGAAATTCCTACAGATATTCATCAGATTTTTTAATTTTATGTACATTACTTTTTACAATTTCTCCTCATAGTTATAGGTTCCTCAGAAGTAGTGCTTTTTTGATTTTGCCTCATCCAAATACATTAAAATTACTGTGTTCAAAATTAAATGTAAATCCTAAAAATGATTTGAATGTAAAATACATCTGAGATAAATCAGTATATTTGAAAGAAAGTGACAAAAATGTTGTGTTATTATTTGATGAAATCTACTTAAAACCTTTTTTAGATTTTAAAGGGGGAGATATTTTGGGTGTAGCTGTAAATACAGAAAATGCCGCTAATTCTGCGTTTGTTTTACAAAGCATAACTTCAAAATACAAAGATGTTATCAATATTTTACCAGTTCAAAAAATAGACGCTGAATTTCTGTATTCATCAATATTGAAATTAATTACTGAATTGAAAAAATTAGGTTTTACTGTAGTATGCATTTCCAGTGACAATAATTCCATAAATAGGCGTGCCATGTCTTTTTTCGCAAATCCTCCTAAGCAAACTTTTGTTTATTAGCATCCTTCTGTTCCTAACCGTCCACGTTTTTATGTAAGGGATGTAGTTCATTTATTTAAATGTGTACGAAACAATTGGTTAAATCAGAAGAATGCTGACAAATGTTTGTATTACCCACAATTTAATTTTGATGGAGAAAATGCACCTAACTCTGTGAAAACTGCATCATTTAATACTCTTAAAACTATATATGAGAAAGAAAGCAGTGAAATCGTTAAGCTCTGTCATACCTTGACTCAGGAAGCTCTGTCTCCCTCCAATTTTGAAAGACGGAATGTTAAGCTAGTCCTACAAATTTTTAATTCCCATGTCATAGAAGGACTACTTGATGCAGGTCCTAAATATAATTTGTCCCATTTTGAAGACACTGCTGATTTTTTGAGAATAATTTAAACATGGTGGGAAATTATGAATGTAAAGTCTATTTTTAAAGGCCAACACAAAAGAAATGTTTTTCAAACACCTTTTGTGTTTGATGAAACCGATCCCAAATGTAAATTTTTATATTGATTTCTTGATTGGCTTGATCAGTGGAAAAATTACAATTTTGACAACGGAAATTTAACCAACGAAACTCATGTAGCTCTTTGGCAGACAACTTATGCAATTTTAGAAATAGCTAGATATTGCAATGAGGAACTAAAATTAAATTATATATTTACTGGCAAATTTCAAACTGATCCTTTAGAAAATCGTTTTGGTCAATATAGACATTTTGCTGGAGGACATTATAATATTTCTTTACCTCAGCTTTTGGAAGTGGAAAATAAGTTAAGAGTTCAAAGTGTATTACCTTAGTTAGTTAAACTCGAATCAATTTGGCTCAATTTCAATTGACTCTGAAGTGCTTAATTCTGAAAATTTACCACTTGATTTAAGCCTTCCCAAAAATCACATAGTGTTTCTTTTAAAAAAATTTAATTTTTCATTGGATGATGAGGACATATTATCGATAATTGATATTGAAAATGTTTTAGCCTATATCGCTGGGTATTGTATTCATTCCTGCATTAATCGAATAAAATGCAATGTATGTAAAAAGAAATTAACTTTATCCAAAGATATTCAATCTATGTCTTGCCAACTCATTGAAAATTTAGACCGAGGTGGTTTGAAACATCCTAAAAATTCAGTTGTTGACATTATAATTACTTCCTACCTTGTCGTTTCTAAACTTATATCAAAAGAGTATGAAACTGAATTTTTAAAGTGACAAAATCATAGAGCTGCAGCTTATTCTTTAATAAAACATTTTTTAGTTTTAGAAGAGAAAAGTTTAGATCTTGATGACTGCGAAAATGGCCATTCAAGTTCTCTCATTCAAAAATATTTAATATATTCTTGTATAAATATATTTTTAAAAAATTATGTAAAAAATGCTAACAATAAGTTAGCTGAATCTTCTGGTAAGAAACGAAAATTAAAAACTCTGGCCAATTCAAAATTAGATTCTACAGATGGAATTTTAAATCCTAATCCAAAAGAAGATTCTAGTGAGGAATTAAAATCAAAAAAAGATAATGTTCCCCAAAAAAACTGTGCTTAAAAAATCAAAGGTAACTAATAGTGTATCCAAAAAAGGTTTCACGTCTAAAGAAGAAAATAAGCCAGTCAACTTAACAGTTAAGAAAAGTAAATATGTGAAATCTTAAAATAAATCTTTGGTAAAGATTTCAAAGCTAATATACTCTAAAATAAGCTACATCATATTTTTGTCCTCATGTTAAAAAAAAAAAAATATTACCTATATCAATGTTAACTTTCTCTTGAATGGCCATTTTCTCAGTCATCAAGATCTAAAATTTTCTCTTCTAAAATTTACCTATACTAATGTTAAATGTAAGATTCTTATAAATACATTTGTCAAAATAATGTTATTCTATATAAGTTTAATTTTAATGGACTTTTTAATTTTAATGGATTTTTTTTTATTGGACTGTACAATATTTACTTGTTTAAGTATGTATCTGGATATGCTAAATAAAATCTTTATAAATGGTTGATAATCTTTCTTTCTTATTTCTGAAATAAAAGAGGAAATTTTTCTTTAAAATTTCATTCAATCTAAATAAATTGAACCATGTAATCCTATTCCTAATATACAATTTGCTATTGATGTTGAATCTTAAAACCTAACAGTATTTACAATACAATAACTTAAATATAAAACTAAAAAAGAAAGAAAAAAAAAGAAAGAAATTGAGAGACTTTTTTTTTTTTAAAGCTAAATCGCTTCTCATAATTTTAATACTTGAATAATAATTTATCAGGCACTACACTGGTAAAAGATGTATTTGTAAAGTACCTTTATAAATTATAAATATATCCGTTAAATTAATAGATTTTATAGTTACTTTTAAAAGTGAAAAGAGTAATATTGCACTTTCACCTAAGAAAAAGAAGAATGATCAAAATTTACCAAGTACTTAGACTTCAATATTAAAATAAAAACACAGTTTTTTTTTTATAAGATAAAAAAATATTAAGCCATTATTTAATTCAGTAATGCATGCATATTGCAATTTTAAAATGCGTACCAAAAATTATGTATTTAAAAATCATAGTGGGAAGGATTAAAGACTGAGAACGGAAGAAAATAGTGGCCTTCACCGTGTGACGTCAAAAACCTGTCGTGCGGCTTCCTGCTATAGGGGGTGTTGGTTCGACTCGCAATCGAACGTTTTTCAGTCCCAAGTTCCCAGTTCAGTCCCCAGAATGCTTCCAATGAACAAACCTATCGCGCTGTCACGTGATCAAAACACGATTGTTTTATTTCAGTTGAATAAGGGAGAGATTCAAGTGAAACGCGCGCGATCCAGTTCGAATCGAACATTTTTCAGTCCCCAGAACGCTTCCAATGAACAAACTTATCGCGCTGTCACGTGATCAAAACACGATTGGTTTGTTTCAGTTGAATAAGAAACATTGATATATTTCGAAGTTTCCCCTGTTCGACGCGGAAAACGTTCGAATTCTGTTTCACTTGAATCTCGCCCTTAATGTGAGAAGGCTTCAAGAGCGACTTCAACATTCTCTCCATGCCTCAAGGACGTCTGTCGTTGCTGGTTATAATTTTCACCAAACATGCAATTAGCTAAGGAAATAAGGGACGATACTCGAAGTATTTTTTTAGTGAGTGAGTTAGATGAAATATAATTTAATTCTTAATATTCTGTCATTTATTTACCGTAAAGTCTTAGACTGGGATATTAACTGTTTTAATGAAACAATTTACAGAAATTAAGTAATAAAAACTTACAATGTGTTATTTTTTGGAGAAAATCCCCCGAGTTACTACTTAGAGACCACGGTAAGTGTAGTCCTGAGAATTAACAGTGCTCGTATAAAGTGTTTTGACTATATCATATTGATACTGAGTTTGTGTAGAAAATTGTTGGTTTAAAAATTTTTTTGTGGAGAGAAAATGTTGCATATCAATGCAAATTCCCAAATATCCCTCAAATCGTAATTTCTTTACCACACTTCGCTCTTCTGTGTATACGTTAATGATACTAATAAGTGTTTGCTACATTATTTCAGAAGTATAATAAAGAAGCAGTTTTGAATTTAAAATTCCTCCTAATAACAATTCTTGAAATTACTGACAATCATAGTTTCTATTTAATGTAATGAATTACTTTTATCAATTTTTTCTCCCTTTACCCCACTTCTCTTTATTGAATTTTGAGATTAGAATTCCCATACCCATTTAAATTTTATTAACGAAGAATTTTTTAAAAATCCTGATTCGTTTAAAAAACGTAGTCGATAATTAGCGAACTAATATTAAAGCAAAATACCCCATCTCATTAACAGTATTGCGAGGACTTATTTTATCCCTAGAGTGTTCCAGAATTAAATATCTTTTTTATGGTCCAAAATTTTTTCGTTTAACACAAATCATTATTATTACTTTATTAAATTCCCGCGGTAAGTGAAAAAACGTTATTACCTTTTAGAACGGCTTACTCGTTCTTAGTACTTTATTTTATGGCAACATAATTTTTTTTATAATGTGTCATGATATATTATTGAATCTTGCGTAATTGATAATAAAGATAAAAAGCATTTTTGATGCAGCGCGTTGCTGAACGGGGTAGTACATTAGCGTTTAAAAACTTTGATTTTAAGAATTGAAAACATTTTTTTAACACTGATTAGATATATATTTAAGCAAGGATATGATTTTTGTCATTAAAAATACTTTTTTTTTTTGCTAAAAAGTGAAAGAATAAAAGATAGTGGTATAATATTTTATATTAAACCATTTTTTTATATATATGCATCTTCTTTTGAAATAGAAATTAAGTTTTAATTCTCTTGAAACTCAGTAACATTTGCATTTCTAAAAAAGATAATGTGTGATTATCCTTTTACTTCCTTCATAGCACTAAGCTGAAATATTCAACACTTAAGCTGTAAAATTTAGTCATATATAGTGACGTCAATGTGACGAAATTTCGAGTTCTTCTCCCTAGCATTCAGACCGAGGTCATGTTCGTAATCTTGTGCATTGCAGATGTATCGGGGTCTGTTTTCTAACTTTAAACTGGCAGTACTGAATGCCCTAACTTTTAAGCTCACCATGATAACTACGGCGAATTCTGTAACTATACAAAGTTTAAGGAAAAATATCTTTTACATATATTTTACTCTTAAGACTTTTAAGATGTGTAAAGAAAGTGCCAATGTACAACTGCGAAAAAAAAAGACCCACTTGCTTTTTATTTTGCCGTCATTCGTCATACAGCAAAGACGTACGTACTATTCGTTTGCAAATAGCGCATACTTTAATTTACTATTAATTTAATTTGCATAAGGGGCCATGGTCCTATTTAATACTGCATCAACTTCGTTTTTCTCAATGGCCACACTGTATTTTGACATTATTAAACGAAAGAAAACCTTCAAATTACCTTAATTCACCAATTTTTTAAGATAATTTACGGAGATATTGCAAATTATATTTTGCGCGATTTTAGGGGACTTTCTGCAAATTGAAAAACGGTTTTTGTTGGTTCCGAACTTTTCGCCTATCATTAATTTCACCCGAGTTTAAGAGTGGCAAGAGTGACACGATGATGGAAAGACAAAATGCGTTTGCATTGGAAAGCTTCTAATAAAGCAATAAATCTGACAGGTCGGTTTGAATAGAGTATAATGTGTCATCGTCAGTACTTAAAGGGTTGAGCGAGGCAGTTTACAGCAATTACACTACTGGCCAAAAGTATTGCAAGTTTCAGAAATCTAACCCTTTCAAGATTAATCCCCCACCTCCCCGTCAAAATTAAAAATCAATATAATTGATTTTTTTAATGTCAACACGTTAAATTAATAACTTCGAAGACAAGATAGCATTAAGTTAAAGAAGAAAAATAATTATTTAATTTATTGAAAAAATATATAGGTTTTTATAGAAATCATAATCCATTTTGGCTAACCGGAATAAAATTAAATAAAGAATTAATTTCAAGGTTATTCTGCAAAAAGAGGATAATCAATAAATGCAACTGAACTCAAGATCATTTATTATGTTGCTGAGCAGCCTTGACTTTGATCACAACAGCCACTCCTTTAGATATAGAATTCACAGTGTTTCACAACACTTCCTTCGGTGTTTCATGGTGCCAACTTAAGTGATGGGTTCCAGGAGCTCTTATTCTTTTTACTTTCCGAACATGTACCATGTAAGGAAAGTATTGTAATCATGAAAAAATTCGATTTCGAGATTTTGGTGTATTTACACGTTAACAGGGCTTCTGAATTCATTTATGCTATTTTTACGAGATGTATGTATGTATGTGTGTATGTGTATGTGTGTGTGTGTGTGTGTGTGTATGTGTGTTTGTGTGTATGTGAGTGAACACGATAGCTCCTGAACGGGGCATGCGATTGAGCTCAAATTGGGTATATATGTTATAAACCACCGTCGCAAGACCGGTATTGATTTGGGTGTGTATAGGACTTATAGTTTTTCTACAGGGCTACGACAAAGATTTCTTTTACATTATGGCCTATGGGGGAAAATTCTTGAAAGTGCGCTAGCGTTTAAACGATACATTCGATTGAGCTTCATTTTGGTATATATATTTGAATTATTCATCGATTAAAATTTATTTAAATGCTTGGTAATGATCTTAATCGTAAGTGTTCGGAAAGTCGAGTGGAGTCACTCCAGATTTTTTTTTTTTGGTGATTTTCAGATGTACTCTTTCCAATTATACTACATAAGTTCTCAAAAATATTAAATATGGCAAATTTCCTGTTCATTTTTTTCTGGGCTTATTCTTGAAACGATGGTTAGATTTCTCAAACTTGCAATACTTTTGACCAGTAGTGTAGTTTCAATGTTCAGTCGGTTCAATTCCAACTTCTAACGGGTTACTTTAATACGCGGAATTAGATTGAAGTTTTGCTTTTAGACAAGATTTATGTCAGCATTGAGAATGAAATATTTTAGTCTGTCGACCATCTGGTAGCAATATAATTTTACTTTTTGTGATCTTTCTGTTTAAATGAGGATTTCCCGATACAATGTTAATAATGCCTTTTCTTTTTCTTAAGAAAAGCGTATTAAATCAGAGCTATTTTCATTAAAAAGTATTGTGCCAGAAGAGATTCAAAATGAATTCAGAAACTCATCGAGGGTCACTGAAACATGCGTTAGCACAAATACTGGCTGAAAAAGAAAAAAGATATCCCAACTGAGATCACATAAACTTCTTATACTTTCAAGAAGATTTTCCGAGGCAAAAACAAAACAAGGAATAGAAACATACCCACTTTCTTCTATTTAAGGAAGAGAAACTCATAAAAACTCATTCTGGAAAGCTCTCTGGTGAGTATTCAAAGATAAAATTCTTTATGTTGATTCAACATCTTGCTGTGCACCATGATTTGTCTTCATGAGCGGAAGTTTATCCCAAGAGAAATTTTTGTAATAAAAAGAGAACTGCCATACATAAATGCGCATTTTACCAGATTTCGAGAGAGTGTTTTTTTTTTTTATATTTTGAATACAACATATGAAAATTACTTGTTTCCTTGAATATTAATCAGACGTCTGTTTCTTTCAGAGGTCTAGCTAAAATATTATGTTCTTGAAATTTTAAGGTAAGAGACTACCCAAAAATATCCTTGTTTAGTGAAAATTTTAAGATTTTTTCTTATTCGATTAGATACACGATTAGGATTCCAAAACCGTTTTACTTTTGCTTCTACGATAACTAAAAGCTAGAAGAAGGATGTATTTCGTACAGTACTAAAATCTTTTAACGAATTTAAGCGTTGAATTTACGAGTTCAATTACGTTCAATTTACGAAAAAAACATTTCTGAAGAAATCTGTTTTTCGTAAATTTTCTTAACGATAAATGTGATATATTTTAACTCGTTTCAGATATTGATTTGGCATTTTGCCAGGATATTTTGATCATTACTAGCTGTGTTATGAAGCAGAATATAATATTTCTGTGTTTATTTATTGATTTTACGATCCTTGATTTCTACTTTTTTTTAATAAAAATACTTATTTTTCATGTAAAAATTGAAATACTTTCTTATTAGAACTTTTGCAAATAGTTTGGTGCGTAACACAGGTAAATATGTTAGTTATGTACTGTATAACTATTTTTACCAACACTTCACTTAAATTTGGATATGTTTCAAAGTTTCCTTTGAATTTCATTTAAACGACATTTAAATTTTGTGTTTTATACCCATTTTAATTAAAATTATTGACTTTTCATTATAATATCTAAGAAAAGTGCTCCGAAGGCTCATACCTTAATTTGTCTGAAACTATTCGAACAATGTAAAATTTAGATATAAAACACTCATCCAGAAAGTAAGTACAGTTTACGTACTGAAAAAAGATCAGCAAATTACTCTCCTTCGTATTTCAATAGAATTGAGGGCTATATCTTGGCACTAATTGCAACATAATCGATTTCTAGAATTTTGCCAATTTCGACCTGAACCAGCTCTGAACGTTTATCTTGATCTCATCATAACTTGAAAATTGCTAAGGTAAAAGAAATTTCTCGAGAATTAAAAAATAATGTAAGTCGGCTGGAGCTAGACCCGGCCTATAAGGAAGTTAAAAGAATTGTTTCTAGTGTTCATTCGTTAAAGATCCTAACTCACTTTAGCACTATATATTCAGGCATTGTTGGGTTGTTTCGGGAAGTTTCATATATGTGGCGATATATTTCAAATGGTCAAATATTTTCCTCATTCAGAAAATAACGGCTCTTATTTCACAGCTGACGGACCGATTGTTTTAACCGTTTGAGGCGCAACCCTTTCCCAATGCTGAAAAAAGGGCAGCCATTGCCACCGCTCGACTTAACTACCAACAAGAGGGCGGACTATCGAAACGCTCATCGCGTGCCACAGATCCAGAGACCCTTTTTTGACGACAGCTGGCGGGCAAAAGACATTTTTATAACAAAACTGAGAGATTCAGGACACTTATGTTTCATTAAGGAGTATAATTTAGAATATTTAAATGTATATTTTGATTATTAAGTGTACAGGAAAGTAATGCCTTTTTACAATAATTTGGTTCCCATGTAAGTAATTCATTTTTTACAGTAAATTCAAAGAAATAAATTTTCAAAAAGATTTAATTACAATCAAGCTGAGCCTAGCATAGTATTCACATTTTTTACATTTTAAAGCAAGATTTTTAAAGATATTTTTCTTCCTTTGAAGAAAGATGTAAAAAAGGAGAAAGGGTGGCCGTATTTGGGGGGCGGAATTCAGAATGTCCTGAAATTGATTTTTAGGTGTTTTTAAGTCTTGTATTTCACAACAAGAATTTTAAAGATATCTCTTATTTTTTTTGAGATAGAGAAAAATATATGAAAATAACATTTTATCCGCCTCTTTCCCTCATAAGTTACGAGTTTTAGAAAATACTGTCTAATCAAGGACCTATTATGCTAGAGAACTCATATACATGCTAAATTTAGTATTATTAGCTTTAGTTGTTTTGACTACTCGAAATATTGACGTGTGATAAGCATTACTTTCTGTTTCCCTAATATAACACGCTAAGTATTATGTTAATGAATGATTAACTTTCCTAAAAATAAGATTCGAGATAGAGTCTGGGTAGTTCGAGTTTTGCATCAATACGAGTTAGTGAAAAATTCAGTTTAGCTCCCAAATAACGACCAACCCGTACGAAACACGTGAAAGAATTATTTCGAGCCACGAAATTCAAATACCTGGCGTACCAGAAATCCCCGTCTCAAAGCAAATGCGTGTATTCTTCCCTTGTCCTCACGGACAGTGTTCACAGGCTGCTTTGTTGATGACGGCGTAATATTGTTGGGCCAACATGAAATGGGCCAACATGCTATCACACAAAAAAATTAAATAAATAAATAATTGACTACTGTTTTCTGACATTATTAACATGTTCTAATCATCAGCAATGGTATAATATGTAAGTACATTTTTCATTCAAATAGGCACCCAAATCACAAAAATTGCTTTATTTGCATTTAGTATTTGCTTATTAAATTTTACGATATCGATCATTTGAGTTCTCGATTGTTCGAGTCAAGTCGGACCCCATCCACCTCGAATTATCGAGACTACTGCAGTGAAATATCTCACATCGCTACCAAGGTATGAGATCCCCACCAAGATTAGCAAGTTGTGTCTTATTTAGACTTGCCAAGGGACACGACTGTCTATTTTATTTTATTTTTAGATTTGGTATCCTCGAAAGTCCAAACTTCTATACTTGTGGAGAGGATGTAATCCTGGATGTACAACTCCTATTACTGTGCCCGGCACTATCGCGTAACTGAATATCTGGCAGGCATTGGGAAGCCAGGAGACCAATAAGGACAACTGAATACCTAATTAACTTGCTTGAGTTTTACACCTGACTGTTAATTTCTCCAAAGTTTCAATAGGTCAATCATGTTTTGTTTCTTGTTCAGTTGTTTTGGTGGCGTATAATAGTGTGTAGATGCATGTCTAAGTGCTATTGCTTGTTGTTGATGTTCTCACGTCCATGGATAGACGATTGCCACTATCCATGGAAAGAGGTGCCATTGTCCCCCCCCCCACCCCAGGAGATTGGACTTGTGCTAGTGGGTCCCTAATTTTGAGCGCATTCCAGATGAGGGGCCAGCCACCATCTATAATCGGCACCCCCAGAGATATTGATTGAACATGGAGGACATTGGATCCACGACGGATTTCACTTGCACCAGATCCCATGGGCGTACACGGTCCCACAACGGTCCAGCCGAGAGAGGGGTTCACCCTCCCAAGCACTGGGCAAGCCAGATGCTGCTTCACTTTCCGTGATCTTACGGGAACGGATTAGTAGTAGACCACTGAGGGACAGTGCTATTGTTTTAATAATAGAAAAAAAAATCAAGATACCATGAAAAAAAACATAAAATCATTGTTAAAATTTTTATAGAGTGTACAAACTGCGTTCCATTTAAAACTCTCTAAAATTCAAAACTCTACATCAAAATTTAATTTTTCATATCGCTGTTGTCACTGCATTGGTGGAATGTTTCTACCAAGTCATTCGAAACAAATACTTTGAAAGCATGCTTTAAAAAAAAAATAATGGATGACTTGGTTTTTTAATATAGCCTACGCTAGAGGAAAGCAAAATCCCGAAACATGAGAGAATGTTTGTGGTAAGAAGTTCTTTGTCGTCATGGTAACAAGAGCGCTTTTAGTCCATAAGAAGCTGCAATATAATCGGGGGCTTTAGTCTAAGAGATGGTTTTATTTGAGGATTTCAGACTCAAGCATTATGTCTGAGAACTAAAACATTTAGTTGTTAATATAGAATTCAGTCGAAAAATAGTACTGTTGCAAGTTCGTTGTCTAAAATTTATAGTCGCAATCATGCATTGTGTTTTTTCTACTGAACAATAAAGAGATGTTTCTCTGGTTTTCTGTTTTATTGCAATTTATATTTTCCGAACAAAATTCATATAGTTATGGTCAAAACAGTGGCTTATTTCAAAATTGTGAGGTCCTACCACGGAAGATACCGTTTGGGACCTCTCTAGATTTTTTATGTAGGTAAGCATAGGTGGTTTTGTAACTATGAAAACCAAAATCGAATATTAATCGGAATAAAAGTATTGTTACCATTTTTTACAATGAAAAAGTATTTCCCTTTCACTAATAAAAATCAAAAGAAAGATTAGATTAACATAAAAAACCATTAAAAAATAAAAAAACTCGTTATTGGTTTCGAGAAACACAAAGGAACGAATCTCCTTCAGGAATGTTTTCCCTAAAGTCCTTCCTTCATTAGGAGAAGAATGGAGGCATCTTTTTGGAAAGGAGGCATCTTTAAAAGGAGGCATCTTTAAAAGGAGGCATCTTTTTGACTTTTGCAGGGCGACGCCATGCACGCTAGGGCCGCCCCTTCCTGGCAGTGCGGCTTCACATAGAAAAATAAAACTTTCGTGAAGCGACATAGTGCTCTATAGAATTTGGTGACGTTAAATAAGTAATCTCAGATCATTGTCTGAGTAATCTCAGATCATTGTCTGAGTAATCTCAGATGTAAAATTCGTACTCTTTAATTCTGGTCCTAGTAACCAAATTACTGATGAAAAAAACACACACACACACACTCATTGTAGCCCTTTAACCTTTTAAAGTGCAACCTTTTTTTACATCTGTGTAGAAGAACTTGATATAGTACCCAACGCTAAAAAGTACACATGTTGCCATCTCTCGAGTTAACTACCAGCAAATATGGCGATCAATCGAATCACCCATCGCGTGCTACAGAGCTAAAGGTCTCTTTTTTTTTTGACACAGCCGACTGTGCTGGCCACACAGACGGCTGTGTCAGAAAAGTGCTTTTGCTCTGAGTCGCCAGATAGACGATTCGATCGACCGCTCAGTTGCCGGTGGTTAACTCGAGAGATGGCAATGTGTGTAGTTTTTCTGATTTGGAACCATTTAACCATATTTTTTGCGCAACGGTCGCGAGTCATCTTAGGTTGTCACGAGGTATGGAACGTTATGCTAGTGAATATTCTGTACCAGAAGGGAAAATTATTTCGAATCCAAAAAAATTAGAATTTATTTTACTCTTATGCGTTATGCAAAAAGTTATTTTATTTAACTGAATTGAAAATTGGCTTTTTTAATGCACAAGCAGGTTATAATTAAACTTCCCTTGCATGCAGCACTCTTCAGCTAAAACAGGTGAACAACTTGCCACCAACTTTGGCATTTGGACTCTAAATGAGATTTGCGCAATGAAGATTTCTAAAATTCAGTTTAAAAAATGTACACTAGGTAGCGCTCTGCAAGAAAAAACGACAAATTCAATGACTAGCTCGAAAAGTGCGAATATATTTGGTATTTATTCAATATGTTTTGAGCATTTATTAACTAACTTAAGTGATTTCTTGAATTGGATTCACCGGTTTACCATACGAAGTGTCACTTACTGGATACTTTTTTTAACTAAACTTTGTAAAAACTTTCTTGAGTGTGCATTCTATATGCAGAAATGGGTGGCAGTCTGCTTATCCGTTTCAGTTGCAGAATGTAGTTTATAAGGGATCTTTAAACATAAACACCTAGTATTTTTAAATATTGTAAAATAAAAGAAAACTGATTTTTTTAAAAGAAACAGTTTACATTCAAATAAATTGAGCCATGTACGTAGCCAGGTTTAGGACTACAGGGACCTAGGAAACCCTCGAAATTTGAAATATTTATTAATCGGGTGTAATAATCACGTTTTTTTAGTGAGAAATTTTACCTTTGAGCCCTTTAAGAATACCCCTCTTTGAGCCCTTTAAGAAATTATTTTCTCGCGACGTTCCTGTATTGACCAAATATGAAGATACTTCCCACTCTTTTAGAAGTTACACTGTGCCATTGATTTTATTGGAAGCCATAAGGATTATACAACAAAAACAATAATAAAAAAATGTGACAATTTTAGATTAAATGAAAGAAAAAATGCAAGAAAAGAAAATAACTCTTTTGAACCTAAAAAAATGCTCTTAATAGAAAATTTTCACTAAAAGAAACTATACAAAGATTAAACATTGAAACAAGAAAAGAATCAATATGAAGTCAATGATTTCTATAACAGATGTCATTTGTACCGAAGTTTTGATAAGAACATTTCAAGTAAGATATTAATCGCCTTAAGGTAAAAAAAAAAAAAAAAAAAAAGTCTTAAAGACAACTTTCAGAAATAAAAGCAGGTCAGAGTGTCTGGAGATTAATCAAAATGTTTCAAAACTTTTCTCAATTGGAAAGTTAAGATTTTGTGTAAAACAACTGTTTTGTTAAACCGGTGTGACGTGAAATCAATTGACCAATTTTACAAAAACTGAATTACATAGATCGCTGTCTTGCTATATTCTTTTTAAGTCCATTAGGTTTACTTTCAGTTAGAATTCACTCTTTAGGCTTTCTTGTAAACTAGCATTTAAAACTTTTAAACAAATAGTTTGACTGTATTGTATCGGTACTGACTTACTGCATATAACTACACCGAAGAACCAAAACATTATGACCACCTACTCAATAACACGTTGCGCCTCTTTTGGCCTTCAAAACAGCTGCAACTCGCCTGGGCATGGATGCCACGAGTTCTGAAACTTTGAATTTTGACTCTTTATTATTTGAGTGTTTGTGAAGTGTTATTAAAGAGCACTTTTGCGGAAATACCGGTAGGCTTCGATGCAAACGGATCGTTATTTTCGCTCTTTGGGTTTAAGCATGGCAACTAAATGAATTTTTGTGAGTTTGTAAATAGCTTTTTCATATTTAAAAAATTACAAAAGGTAAATGTCTGTCAGTTTTTCATTGTAACCCAAATACCGTGGTACAATGAAACACAAGGTATCCGTACACCTGCGGAGACTTTTTTTTTGAAATTTTAAAAATTTTACACTTAAAACTATATTTTATCATTAAATGTAAGAAAAAAATGAGATAATGATTTAAAACAAAATTATCAAATATCCGAAAAAAAATTGGGGCAGGAAAAGACAAAAAAATATCAAAATTTTTACATTTCCACAAAACACCATAACTCGAAGAATTACTTACATATTCAAAATCTGTAAAATGCATAAGATTAATGATAATATAATCTAGGGAATAGACTATTATGACTATAATGATAATATAATCTAGGGAATAGACTATTATCAAGACGTTTGTCCTGCTGCATGAGAAGCTGGAACAGTCAATCTGTATGAATAGGGTAAGAAATGCGAAAACAGCCAAGAACTTTAAATACAAACAGCCGTAAATTGAAATATTATTAGTTTATGTTAATGAGCATAGTCTATTCCCTTTCATAATATACAAAAAACATGCGAACAAAAATTCATCCCATTCAATGCATTGGTTTTTAAGTTATGATGTTTTGCGATCCATAAATCGTCAAAAAACTTCTATTTGAGAAAACGCTAAAAACAACTTTCATATACACTTTATTTAGCTTAGGGCTACTCATTTTCAAACTGCTGTATCTGTGCTTCTACTTGAGATAGAATAAAAATTCAAGTGGTTTTAGAAAGATAAAAGATCAAATTTTATTATTTCATCAAAATTGAAAAATCGATTTTTTGACCGAAAATTGCATTTCTGAGGTGTACGGATACCTTAGGTAGTCTTTTTTCTGAGATTTCCCTTCCTCGCTTCTTGGTCTCCAAAATACTGATAACGTTCGATTCACGCATACTTCGCTCCGCTCCTGTGATCGAAAGACTCTCCTAAAGGAGAAGCGCACTTTTGAAAACTGCGCCAAAAATCGCTCCGACTGATCGAATTTCGCTCGTTTGGTTTAAGCGTGTGGGAAATGAGTAGGTTAAAAGTATACATTCATTTTATTTTTGTACATGCAAATTTGTGAACAGGGAAAAAAAAGTTCGTTTCACCGTACCCCAACTTCGCCTATAGTATGGGTGATCTTATAGCGAAAAAGGAAAATCTGCTTTTTTGTTTCTTTGCGCCACATGCAAATCCGCACATTTAGACAGACCGGCTTAAAATCTCATTAACTTAAAAAACTCTGAACGTTTTCCAATTTTTGCGATTTTTCGTAATTTTAAGTCTATACATTTACACTGATACATTAATTTAATGGAAAAAAATTAAGCTACCGTCAAAACTTTTGACAGAAATTTCCCGAAATCATTAAGCTCTTTCGCAAAGACTGTGCTATAATCAAAATTCCTCCGCAAACTGCTATTTTAGTTCTTTAGAAATCGGAATAGCTATTCGAGATTACTCAGTTTGACTTTTTATGAGAGATTAAAATTAATCTAATTAAGTTTTCTTTTCGATGAACCTTTGATATAAAGATTAATAGCTTGAATTAAGATCACACTATATAAATAATTCACGACACTTTATTTGCTTCTTGTTTTTATATTCTAATGTTACCAGTAAGAACTACTGAATAACTGGGAAGTTTTCGTTTAATTTTGTAATTCTTAAGCAGCCGCTTAAGTAACAGTATTTGGGCACTGTCACTAAGGATGCCCATCACGCCTAACACCTCGTTTACACTCAGCCCACATCCGCAGAAATGAGCAGGAGAAATGGAAGTAACAGGAATGTAAACACCTCACTCGTCCTGCTCATGCCATAACCATTTTTGCTGCCCTTCCTGCCGCCCACGCTCCCTCCTGAAGGGAGTTTGAAGGCAGTGAGGAGGGAACTTCAGCAGAGAAGTATAGCAGGAGAAGGGGGTAAACAGGGTATAACATGCACTCGCTGCACAAAACGCGAATGGGTATATGCTCACTGAATTTGCAGACGCAGTGGATGCAAAATACGTCTCGTACATTGCGCATTCAGCTTGTTTATTCTTTGCAGTTTATGAATCTTTTATATTCTGCACGTTGATATAGTTCTCTAAGTAGGTTTGATATACAATGACTTTTTCTTCGAACATTTTATTGTTCGAAATAAACAATAACAATTTATAGTATTTACGTATTTTTGTAAACTTTCATAAATATTTAGTGAACAATAGATTCATCCTTTTTTATAACAAACATACTTAGATGCCAACAGTTTTTATTACAAATACCACCAACAAGTGATTATTTACTAGCGTTATATTATAATGTTTCTAGAGCTGAATTCTATAGCAAATATTATCTGTTTCGCTGTGTTCTATCATCGGTCTTCGTTTTACGACGATAGAACAAAAAGCAAAAGTCTAAAAAAATCTCCCTAAACAAACTCAAAAAGAATTTAAAGAGACAGATTTCATTTTTATTTAAACACTTTATAGAACAGCAATTATCCCTTATGAAATAAAGATAAGAAATATCAAAATTAGTGAATGTAGTCATGGATCTGATTCTGTTAAAAGTTCGCCTTGCTAACTTTACGTGATCATGCTTTGCTAGTAAAACATGGGTTAACGGTTACTTGAATTTTTCAAATTAACTCAGCACTTATTAAAAATACTTGTTCCATAAAGGAAAAAAAAAGAATGATTTAACTGATAACTAAAATTTAAGTTGAAATTGTTTTTCTGCTGCATGCTCTGAAGCTCTTGCTTATATTTGTAAGTGAACTTATTTACACTTACTTACTTACTTTGTTGCAATGTTTCTTAAAATATAAAAAAGTAGTGATCTTTTGAGCTGTCCTGTCGATCTAAATAAAATATCGGGTAATTACACGAGAACATCTAGACTTCAAGGAGGACTTTGACTGTCTTCCTTAGTCTCAAATCCTAACTAATCTCTCAAACATAGGTATTCCGTGGGATTTGCACAAAGTAATATGTTCTTTTCAGTCGGTGGCTCGGTAATATTTACACTCAGCTCACTTCCGCAGAAATGAGCAGGAGAAATGGAAGTAACAGGAATGTAAACACCTCATTCCTCCTACTCATGCCATAACCATTCTTGCTGCCCTTCCTGCCGCCCACGCTCCCTCCTGAAGGGATTACGGAGTTAGTGAGGGGGGGGGATTCCAGACGTATGGCAGGAAAAGGGGGTAAATGGGATATAACATGCACACGCTGCACAAAACAATAATAGGAATCCCGTCGAAAAGGGATCTCCACAAAAAGTCTTCCAATTATATAGGGGTTGTCTCAGGGCTCGTGCCGGTGTCCCTTCCTTTGGAAGATACTTTTAAATCCAGTATTATATAATTTCGATAACGTAAGCCATACTCAAACTCTTAGCGTATGTGGACGACGTTCTGATTCTGGCTTCTGGTCCCAGAAGGCGACAATTATTCAGGATTCACTAGATAAACTGCAGAAGTGGTCTTCCCAAAATTGTTTACAAGTAGCCATCGACAAAGGTGAGGCAGTAATATCCCCCCAAAACAGTGGGGGGGGGGCAAATAGTAAATCCACAGCATCTCTCAAATTCTCGTCAAACCCTTTCTCAACGCTAAAAAAGGGGCGGCCGGTGCCATCGCTCGACTTAACTACCAGCAAGATGGCGGACGATCGAAACGCTCATCGCGTGCCACGGATCTAGAGACCCTTTTGTCACGCAGCTGGCTGTGCAACAACGGAAATCAATAGAGTTGCATATCTTACAATGGTGATCTGTTTATTGTACAGAATATCAGAATGCTTTGACAAGATAGTTCGAACGAATTTAACATCTCAATGTACCACACGGCAACGGAAAAGAAATTCTAAGTACTCATTCAATTCATTTTTCATTTCTTGATAGTAATAAAAGTCATAGTAATTTAGTCAAAAAAGGGTCTCTAGATCTGTGGCACGCGATGAGCGTTTCGATCGTCCGCCATCTTGAAAGTAGTTAAGTCGAGCGATGGCAACGGCTGCCCTTTTTTCAGCATTGGGCAATCTATCCAGCCGCTCTCGCATTCTTCCATTTTTCAGCAGATGTCAGTGCTGTTAAAAGTAATCGTAGCCATTTTTTGACGGGAAAGGACGTGATAAAAAGTAAAGGATTCTCGTGGAGCTATGTCACCCGTAACTATTTTTATAGAAATCCAATCTATTCTTCGTGACTGGCAACAGTCAAAACTGTTGGGTGTTCCCAGAAAACTGTTGGGTGTTTCCAGCGCGGGAACACTGCGCGTTAAAGAGATACAGCACTCCATTTAACTCCACATAAAGCGCTATATTGTGTTAAAAGTTCGCTATGCTCACTTTGCATGATCGTGCTTTTCTAGTAAAACTTTACTAACAAAGGATTGAAATGCATCTGCTGCGGTTCAAGAATATAGGAGACTGAAAGGCCTAAGAGAAGGTTCAGTGACTATCACTGGTTTGCGAAAAATGGTTGGTTATGCGTTTTGAAAATTCTTTAACTTTACAAGTGTTACAAAGACGAGGGCGTAAACCTGTACGGAAGGTAGAACTTCATGCAGTTGCGACTGCTATAGAAGGTCGATCGAACAGCCAAAGCAGGGTCCGGGCAATAGCAAGGCATCTGGACAAAATGGACCTTATCCAGGATTTCTACAGATTTCCCAGCTTTTGATTCCCTGACTTTTCCCTGACTTTCCCTGACATCTATCACGCTCTTCCCTGACTTTATCTAGCGTGCTTTCCCGAATTTTGCATTTCTATTTTTAACATTACATCCTTTAATTAATAGTTTTTTATATATCAGGTTGTAACGAAAGTTTTCCGCCATATCTGCCTGAAATACTAACTTCTAACTCCTTAGATAACTGTTTTTGAACTTTCGGTACCAAACTTGCACAGTGTCACATGATACAACAATAGTACTTAAAGCTGTACTCATAATTCGTTGATATTATGTAGCTGACTTTTTGCAACACAACTGGAGGTAAATGGTTGGTTCTAATCCTCTAGAGTGATAGTTCTATTTGAGACACCTTATACTTAATGATAACTATATTTTTTACAGATTTCACAACACAGTGTTATAAAGTAACCTCTTTCTTTCAAATGCCAAAAATCGTTTGACAAAATAGGAGCCAATACGCCAACGAGAACTGTGTGCTGACGAAGTTTGCGGTGGCGGGAAACTTTCGTTACAACCTAATATTTTGCCCTTTTTTTTGCAAATAATAATAATAAAATTAATATATACAAGAATCTTATTTGGCATCATTGGATTCTAACTAAAACCATGTTTGATAATAATTTAGGATAAAATTAAGCCTATTTCAACTGCACAAGATAGGCTCATAAAGAACACATTTTAAAATTATTTATAAGGTTGAATGAGAAAATGAAAAGAAAACAATTTCTATACTTAGGTTCAAGCAGCAAATATTTTCTTGATTTTACCACAAAATTCAATTTTTCTTGCATTTCCCTGACCTTTCTTCAATTTCTGCTAATTTCCCTGACTTTTCCCCAAATCCCTGACTTTCCCTGACCAATACTCATTTCCCTGTCTTTCCCTGATAGTCCCTGATTTTCCAGGTCTGTAGAAATTCTGTTATCGCGTCACTTTCGCCCCTGGTGTCTAAAATCCGAATTATTTTTCCAATCAAAATTCAAATGATTAGCATTGCTGAAAATTTGGTGAAGTTTGGTCCAACAATTTTCTCTCAACCGGGTGCTAAACAGCTCTTCATTAACAGTGGCTAACTTGCATAATCAAGAATTTTAAAATAATTAAATAAATAATAATACTGAAAAAGAATTTAGCAGGATATATTTTATTTTCAATTGGTCGAAGCTTTAGCTGATAAGTTTAGCTCTGGTATAGGCAATCATTTTAAAACTCTTTGCTTTTAGCTAACGATTCACCATGCATGGCATAAATAGCACCAATACAATACCGGAAAAAAAGCACTTTTTGAAAAGATTAATTTGTATTTCAGTTACATTTGCCTCCCTGGCCAACTTACTAAAACTTCGAAATTAATAATGTAGGGTTTTATGAACTGGCTACCGGGCAGTTATGTCAGTTCCTTAGGTTTGGCGTAGTTATACAGTGGACTTGGCCATTTTACGATACCGTAAAACGTTCAGGTCGGTAACCCATTTCTCAAAAACTATAACTAAAACTATCACAACTATTTATGATGAATTTTTTGGGAAAAAGTATATAAAGTGTAACAAAGCATTTATACTGTGCTACAGTTTCTTTACCGATTTCAAAAGAAATGACATACCATGGAAATGTCAAGTCAGTTATAAAACGAATTAAAATAACAACGGAAATCAATAGAGTTGCATATCTTACAATGGTGATCTGTTTACTGTACAGAATATCACGATGCTTTGACAAGATAATTCGAACGAATTCAACATCTCAATGTACCACACTGCAACGGAAAAGAAATTCTAAGTACTCATTGAAGTCATTTTTCATTTCTTGATATTAATAAACTAACATAGCATTCACTTAATTTTTATAGAACGAAAAGTAACTTTCAAAAATTAAAAGAAATCATTAATTGTTACACATTTTCGAAAAAATGTATATATAAAACTATAATTAAACGTACCATTAAAGTTTTCTGAACTTGATACATGTTTCATTAGGGTTGACTTTCGAAACGCTACCTTTTAGATGATGAAAGGAAAAAAAAATATAATTTTAAAAATATGGAATGACTTATACTTTTAATGAAGTTTGACAAGGAAAAAAAAAGAAAAAGAAAAAAGAGTGAAGTCATTACATTCCGAATTCAAAAAATCCTGCACTTGCGATATAACGAAATAAACGTTTTTCGTCATTATCCAGGTACTACAAGCTGCCTGGAATGGGAACGTCATTATAGATACAAGATACTTAAAAAATGCAGAACAGCATACTCTCTTTCAGAATATTATAATGGTGTTTTGAAATATTTCAGGGATACTTCCTGAACAGTTGCTGATCTAAAACAGACTTTCGTATCAAAAAAAAAAAAAAAAAAAACCATTCATTATGAATTCTTAATGATTGTTTCCGTATATATTGTGCGTAAAAATGCTTTAAAGGAAAACTGAACGCAAGCTTTAAAAATCTTATTTAATAATGTGCATATGAGAGACTATTTTTGGAATAAATATATAGCTCTGCATAAATATATTAGTAATGAGCTTTCCTATTTTTAAACATTGTAATACCTACAAAAACTATTGTATATGTTGCAAAAAACTTTTGTGTTTAAGAGATATACTATTATAATTTAATAGGGCACATTTCATTTCAAATTTTAAATTTAATAACACTGAATGGATGATTCATAAAATGTTTCTTCTTCCACACAGGTGTTTTTGCTTAAAGTACGAACCATTCTCGTAAATTAGCATTTGTGGCAGCTCGTCATTTAAGGGCCAGAGGGGCCTGGCCCCACCGACTAAGCACCGTCTAAATCAAAGTATCTTCCTATTATGTAAGGCAGTTCTTTCAATAATTTACTTTCATTAAAAAAAATACACGCGTTTTACTCTATTTTAATACTATCCATTAAAAAACGCGCTTAAAAAAGCGATAGTTATACGATTTTCTCCCTATCTAAACCATGCATGGGCCAAGGGCTGGCTTGCCCTGAATGGGGAGTCTCTTCTCCGTTCACCGGGTTGACATATTTGGCATTGAGCATAAAAGCCATACTGACGCGGAATTAACTTGGCATCCAAACGGCTTATTTGGCGCTGTTCTGGGCCCAGATGTGCGGGCCCTCGCACGGTGATCTACACGACCGTACGGGAAAATTTCGGCAATCGGTAGCTATTGGCGAAATTTTCCGCTTAGGAGGAAATCATAGTTTATTTGCGTGATCGTATTTTTGCAGTGCAGTCAGATATTTTTCTGTTTTGTTTTCTTGATTTACGAAAAGGGATGTATAAATGTATTTTTTATATATGTTGATATTTATTTTAAAATAAATAAATCATCTAAAAAATTATGAACAGGCAACTATAAAGAACATAAATATTAAATATTTAAATGTGGCTTTTTGTTTAGTAATAAAGTAAACTTTTCAATTTAACATAACTAGGTAAAAAATAGCAAAAGTTGTATAGTAAATTCGATAATTATTTGTCATTTGAGAAATTTTAAATACTTACGCTGTGTGCACGTGGGGATAGGTTGTTCTATATGTATATATATTTTCGCGATTTTAATTGGCACTATTTTTTTTCGGGCCCCACCACTGAAACGGGTCACAAGCCGCCACTGATTAGCATGTAACACTGAGGGGGCAAATGTAACATAGGAGGGGAGGGGGGAAAGACGGTCCCTATTGTATTGGGTTGTTCCAAAAGTCATTTCATTTTCTGAGAACATGCGTAACCCATATGCCGAGCTTTGAGACGTTTAAAATGATCATGAAGGGTTGAATTCGTTCCATTTAATATTTCAGCTATCTCAATAGTTGTTATTCGCCGGTTTGCACCAACGGAGGTCGTTACTGTGCCATCATCCGCTTATATTGGCCTTGCAGAACGTGGCACGTCTTTGACATCTAAATGGCCGGATCAAAATTTGAAAACTAGCTTCGGCGTTCTCTGAATACCTTTCTCCATACACATGGTATAACTTCTTATTTCTTTCTTAACCCTTTGAGGCGCAACCCTTTCCCAATGCTGAAAAAAGGGCATCCGTTGCCGTCGCTCGTCTTAACGACCAGCAAAATGGCGGGCCACAGATCTTGAGACCCTTTTTTGACAACAGCTGGCTGTGCCGCACAGCCAGCTGTCGTCAAAAAAGGGTCTCTCGATCTGTGGCACGTGATGAGCGTTTCGATCGTCCGCCCTCTTGCTGGTAGTTAAGTCGAGCGATGGCAACGGCTGCCTTTTTTTCAGCTTGGGGCAATCTATCCAGCTGTTCTCACATGCTTCCATTTTTCAGCAGATACCAGCACTGTTAAAAATAATCGTGACCATTTTTTTACGGGAAATGGCGTGCTAAAAAGTAAAGGATTCTCGTTGAGCTGTGTCACCCGCAATTATTTTTATAGAAATCCAATCTATTCTTCGTGACTGGTAACAGTCAAAACGTCAGAGTTGTGTGTTCCCAGAGCGAGAACACTGCGCGTTAAAGGGCTAAACAGTATTTTTACCTTTTTGATAGAGAAAAGGCAAGACATATCGAAAATGTCGCTTTTCAGTTTCCATATTTGAAAGTGTACCAAACAAAAACTACTGCTCAGAATGAATCGAACATTTTTTGCAAGCAAGCTTGCTATGCAAGTTGTCGAAATATAGAACGATTAGGCGGCTTAAGTGTGAAGTTGGCTGTGGAAAAATACAATTAAGTCCTTTGTTGGGAAGAAACAAGATAACTTTCCGAACAACCTAATAGAAAATAATATTTTCTAATCTGAATTTTCTTGAAGTTTGGGGGCCCTTTCCCCTTTTTTCCCTTAGTAAGTTACGCGTATGGTACGAACAACTGCATATATTGTATAAACGCGCTCCTTAAAAAGTTCTCTATTAATTCCAACACATTATCTATATATTACTGCGGTCTACGAAAAAGGTCTTTTTATATTGAAAAAAAGTATGTACACAGCAATTGTATTTTTAGTTCTTATAAGAATATCTCAAAATTAGATCAATAACTTACAACTGCGGTTATTGAAAGAAATACGAGGGTTGTTCAGAAGTTCAGTCATTTTTACTTTTCCGAACATGTACCATGTAAGGAAAGTATTGTAATCATGAAAAAATTCGAATTCGAGATTTTGGTGTATTTACACGTTTTGAGGTCTTCTGAATTCATTTATGCTATTTTTACGAGATGTATGTATGTATGTGTGTATGTGTGTATGTGTGTTTGTGTATGTGTGTATGTGAGTGAACACGATAGCTCCTGAACGGGGCATGCGATTGAGCTCAAATTGGGTATATATGTTATAAACCACCGTCGCAAGACCGGTATTGATTTTGATGTGTATAGGACTTACAGTTTTTCTACAGGGCTACGACAAAGATTTCTTTTACATTATGGCCTATGGAGGAAAATTTTGGAAAGTGCGCTAGCGTTTAAACGGTACATTCGATTGAGCTCAAATTGGGTATACATGTTATAAACCACCATTGTAAGACCGGTATTGATTTTGATGTTTATAGGACTTATTGTTTTTCTACAGGGCTACGACAAAGATTTCTTTTACATTATGGCCTATGGGGAGAAATTCTTGAAAGTGCGCTAGCGTTTAAACGGTACATTCGATCGAGCTTCAATTTGGTATACATGTTTGAATTATTCATCGATTAAAATTTATTTAAATGCTTGGTAATGATCTTAATCGTGAGTGTTCGGAAAGTCGAGTGGAGTCACTCCAGATTTTTTTTTTTCTAAAGAGCAGATAATGCAGGAGGATAAACAGACAATCACCATAAGAATCCACACTCATTGCGTTCAATGGTAGATAGAGCATCGCCAGATAAAAAATGACGCATGCGCAAGACGACTAAGAAGAGAGAGTAGCACCAGAGCGGCGTGAGCACAAATCACGACGGTAGACAGACGTTTGGCAGACACAAAGATTCGACAATGGAAATGCTTACTTTTATCCTGTATG
Source organism: Cheiracanthium punctorium (assembly GCA_038373885.1). Classification (NCBI taxonomy): domain Eukaryota; kingdom Metazoa; phylum Arthropoda; class Arachnida; order Araneae; family Cheiracanthiidae; genus Cheiracanthium; species Cheiracanthium punctorium. Next base: position 752,569 of record JAWZYV010016779.1, on the reverse strand, counting down.
AATGTGGTCTTTGAACCATAACGCAAAACCACACACTGGAAGGCTGATGCAAGATCAGATTTGTCACTTCGGACGGGAGAGATTGGACACTCAGCCTAAAGCCCTGATCTGGCCTCATTGGACTTTCACTTGTTCCCTGCATTGAGAGTCGCTCCCTCGGGAATCACTTCCAAAACCATGCTGGGGTGAAGCAGGTTGTGAGACAATGCCTAACAACATCGCAGGACAACGAATTCAACCAAACTGACTGCACGTACCTTAACCCTTTGAGGCGCAACCCTTTCCCAATGCTGGAAAAAGGGCAGCCGTTGCCATCGCTTGACTTAACTACCATCAAGATGGCGGATGATCGAAACGTTCATCGAGTGCCACAGATCTAAAGACCCATTTTTGATGACAGCTGGCTGTGCCCTTTTTTCAGCATTGGGCAATCTATCCAGCTGTTCTGGCATTCTTCCATTTTTCAGCAGATGTCAGTGCTGTTAAAAAGAATCGTGGCAATTTTTGCTACGGGAAATGACGTGCTAAAAAGTAAAGGATTCTCGTGGAGCTCTGTCACCTGCAACTATTTTTATAGAAATCCAATGTATTCTTCGTGACTGGCAACAGTCAAAACGTCAGAGTTGGGTATTCCCAGAGCGGGAACACTGCGCGTTAAAGGGTTAAGTGTCTCAATATCGGTGACGCCTGTTTCGAAAAACAGTTAAAGTTGTACATCTCATTATGCGAAGGTGTATTTGTTTTCAGCGATAATGTTTCAGTGTGATGAAACTTACTTTCAGGAAGTCTGACAACCTTACTGAAGTTGTTTTAGTGGTTTCATTAATTGGTATGCAATTATTGCAAGAGAGATAATTATGTCGGAAAAGGTTTTATAACCAATATGTTCATAATAACTCATCTTTCTTGCTATATTTTTCTAACTTGGCTTCTAAATGAGTCTTGGCAAAACATGCATCAAGTATATTTCTGCATTTTCTATCCCTTAACTCTTATACATAATAAAACCTCCATAAACTTTATTTTATATCCGCAATTCCCAGAGAATGGTTCACAGTACTAAAACAAGGAAATGAAAGTCAGAGAGATTCGTTTGTATTTTATGAGAAAACCCAGAAGAGGAAAAGTTTTCTGTGATATTTTATTTGTTTGTTGAAAATTGTTAAGCTTAACAGTAACAAAACTTCCATCTTAGGATCGTAATTCTTGAGCTTTGAGGTTTAGTCTTTGGATTTTGTTTCTCGATATTCGACTGAGATCCGTATCCAAATGTCAATAGAACGATGAATAATGTCAAGACCATTGATTATAAAAGATATTTAAGGGAAGTAGATTTTTTGAGAATGTACTGCAAAAATTTAATTTTTTAATTAACTAAAAATGTTTTCAGCAGAATGCTTCACTAAATGAATGTCTATATAATATTATTCTATCGAATTCTTTTCTCGTCACTTGTAAAATGAGAATAAAGCAACTGGAATTCAGTCAGTCGAACCGGTGTTCATATTTGACGTTTTTGAAAGGGCGCAGAAATCCGGCCGCCTTGACTTTCTTAATGTCGAACGCTCTGCCTCTTTTTCTTTAGTGATGATGCACATTGCTCTTTATGGAAAGAAAAAATAATCCTATGCATGAGACGTACAATACTTTTGTCAATGTAAAGTGCCACTTTTTTTTCAATATAAAGTGCTGCTTTTCAATATAAAGTGCCGTTCGTCCTACCTTTTTTAAAAAGAAATAGGAACGCTGAATCTGACGATTACTGCAGGAAGTTTTCTTGATTTCGACTAACTAGCTTACGCTGACAAATCCCTTTGAAGAATTTAACTTTGTAACCGCTACGACTTCAAATAAAGAAATCGTGGACAATTTTCACTTCATAGGGTACAGAAATACAACTCGCGGATATAAATAGAACAAGGGTAGTAAAGTAACAAATCCATGTATGAAATAAGTAGTTAAGTCAAGATTAGGGCAAAGAAAGCAACCATACATTGTTACAATATTTTTTTTTTCCAATGCCTGGGTCAGCTGTGTACTATAGGCTTGACCGCTTCGGCAGCATAGATGTTGGGGATTTTATGATAGCGATATCTAGTAGAGCAAGCCAACGCTGTTCCATATGGGTGGTCTGCTAATTTTGAACCGGATGAGCAACTTAACACCTGCTTGACACCTCCAGAGGAATCGTTTGAACATGGACGTTTGGAGCCACTATACATTTTACGTGCACCAGCACCCTTTAGCATACACGGTCCCACAAGTCTAGTCCAGAGAAGTTGTCACCCACCCAATTGCTAAGCCAGGCCGTCGCTGCTTCACTTTTCGGTGTCCTTATGGGAACCAAATTTAACCGACTGAGCTGAGCCACTGTCGCTGTTGTGATCATTACTTAACTTTAACGATGCATCTCCAATTAAAATCCCCTTTCACTTTGTAAATATCAGTGCCTCATCAAAGCAAATTTCACTACTTCAGTGACATAAAATTCTCCTCAATAAACATTTCATTAAAGAATCCAGGGACAAAAAAAAAAAAAAAAAAAAAAATAGGATAGATGAAATATTGCGAGTCACTAAACATAAAATTTTCTCTTGCATCATGGAATTTTGACTATAAATGTAAGAGATAATCTTCATTATTGATTTAATTATTTTATCATGTGCATTTTAAAGTAGACATGTTTTTAGTGTAAGACTGTAAGACACCCACCGGGGGGGCCGACCCAAGGGTTTACGGCAATATTCCCCCGGAGGAAGAGTCCAATTTATTTAACTTTGAACAACAATACAAACTATGCCACTGGGGTTCGCAGAATCCCAGTGGCAGAAGGAACAAGGATCTTAGTAGTACAGAACAAAATCTTTTTTTTTTTTTTTTTCCTACCAATCCATTTCATTCAGTGTGGCCTGTTTACTATAACACATAATACTAACTATTAAAAACACATCAAAACATTAGGAACAAGAAAACTATATACATTGGACAACAACACATTATATACAACTACACACATTATTTAATACATTATAAATCATGTAATATTATACGATTGAGGACAATTGTCTAAATACCACTTCCTTAAGGGACAGCCCAAGCTCCCTGGTCCGACCCAAATCCAACGGCATATCCTCTAATTTAAGAAATATAATATTTATCCTGGCAATGTGAGTGATTAATCCCTTACATATCAATTCATATGTATATGCTATACATCTTACATTGATCCATGGCTATTATATAGCTATCATATTAGAATTTTCTACATTATTTTTCTATTTACATCTCGCATGACTTTATATATTTACATGTTACATTGATTCTTCTTCTTTTTTTTTTTACCACTATCTATATTAGTTTCTCTGCACTACCTTACAGTTTTACTAAACTCGTTACCTATACAATTGCCTCTTGCCCACGCTTTACCCACAACCATTTACAAATTCCCAAACACGCATAGAGGTACACAAAATCCCAGAGAAAACATGCTTTAAAATTTGACAATATACCATTTACTATAAACATATACTATACTATATGCACAAAATACTATACCATTTACTACATAAACTAAAACTCAAAGAAACACATGCATTACAATTGACTATATACATATAATTACCATACATATTTACATGTCTTCTACTCGACAGTACATTTATTCTTAATCTATAATGTAATTCGATATGAATCTATAATTAACGCTTACACATTATCTATTTACATTTTTATTCATTCATTGCGTGCTCGCACACTTGCTTATATATATCTGGCCATCACATAATTATTGCGTAGTGTCACGTATTTATAATAAACTTTTTACACTAAACGACGATATACAATAAACTATATACATACAATACAACCATGCCATACCAAGCAGTACTCAAATTGTAGAGAAACACTGGCAGTTTAAAAACAGATTCTTTTTTTTTTTTTTTTTTTTTTTTTTAAATCCTTCAATCTGCCATGTATTGTAAATTATATATCTTTACCATATTATATATTAAGAACGCATAATCATACTTATATCCAAATGCCACTGTCCTGATGTTTTTAGTGTAACAAGTGATAATCTAATTTATAAAATCGTATGAAGATATTTTATTTGGACCTTCCGAAAATATATTTTCACGTAATTTTCTAAATTAGATTATTTTATGAATTATCTATAAATCTTTTATAAATCTTAAGTTTATAAAAATACAAATACATATAAAACTAAAGACAGGTACTTTTTTTTATATATATCTGGAATTAAATTTAAATATTATCAAATTTCATCAATTCTTATATTTCAAGTAGGAAATGCTTTTAGGGTAGTTTATATAGTACTGCTCTAAAAACATACAAAATTTTCAAACTTGAATGGTTGAGGTAAAGAAACTGTGGTAAATTTTACATGAATGTTTTAGTAAAAATATATTTGATAAAAAATAAAAATTCAAAGTTTTCATATTACTAAGATTATAATAAAAAGAAAACCAGTAAACAATCTGAAGCAATTCAAAATATTAAAAAAATTGAAACACATTCAAATAAATTCTTAACTTATCAACAAATTGTTTGTTCTATAGAAACCTTGATAAAGACGGAGACAGACATAGTGTTGTTCTCATATTGCAGGCCATGTTTTTTGGAAGTATGTTGTCCTATTTTCTGTCGCCACGGCTCTTACATTTATTTCCTAATCTTTCGGTAGAAAAAGCAAATTAAACCCTCATAAACGTTCTTTTGTGTGTACTGTTCCCTGAGAATTGTCACAGAGGAAAAGAAGATAGACGAAAAGCTAAGCAGCAGTAGTTCGTTTCTTTTACGGAAACAACAAAGGAAAAACTTCGCTGGAAGTTTTTTGGCCTGGAAAATAGCCGCATTAAATAACTATGAATAGCTTAGTTTTCTTTTCTTGTTCCCGTCGTTTAAAATTCGTGAAATGCATGCCACTTTTCGGCGTATAATGTATGACAAAAACGCCAGGTGCGATGCGATTTTATTTTAGAACTACGGATGAATGCGTAGACGTGAAATTTTAAGTAGTTTAGAAAAATGTGATTAAAACCTAATTATTTTAAAGCATACACCTTTTCTTTAAAAATATCAGTAAATATTTAGTTATAAATATTTCTTTAATACCGTGTACGAGATTGAAGTTAATAATGAGTAAATTAATATAACACTTGATTTAACACAGATTTCATTTAATTTAGTCAAAAGTAAATTTGGGACACAGAATTTCCCTTCAAAAATTTACAACATTCTATTGTTTAAGCAGCGTTATTGTCCCTTTCTATATGTATGTCCTGTAACCTCAGTCACGATTCCCTTAACCATAGAGCGATTTATATGACTACTTTTGAGGCAGAGGAAGCTAAGCGACAAAGTGTAGAATGTACCCGAATAGCTCAACTTAAATGATAATAATAATAATAATAATAATAATAATTATTATTATTATTTGAGTGAAATATTTATGTCCAAGCTCAATTTCCGGCTTTAGCTACCGTTCTATTTATGCTCACTATGGGCTAAAAGCACAGATGTGTATATAAACTTAATCTAAATGTCATAAAGTTAACTCTTTGCAGTCATTTAAATTTGGACATGGGTGTCGTACTGGTGTGAATTAATTCCAAGAGACTACTGGGACTTCATTAGAAAAAAAAACTAGCGTGTAATGTGAAAAAGCAGACAATGATTTTTTTTCCCCAACGGGTGAGCACTGAACACAAGAGTTTTTGCCACTACTAAGGCTGGTACCGTTACCCATTTTACTACGGTGGCACCCAATGAATGGTCCTTAAGGACACCTTGCACATAATGATTGGATGAAAGATATTTAGCATTCCTATTTGACTAATTTAACATTTCCGGATCTTGTTAGATCCCCCCCTCTACTACTTGGTGCAGTGCTATCAGCATTTTTTTCTGCATTTTATTTATTTTTTTATAGATTTTAGTTTATTATCTTTCGGAAAGTGATTTATTAGATATGTTCATATTTTGTGGATTTTTAAGATTTTTTTACTGTATGTTTTATTTTTAAATGAAGAACCTTAAAAGTGTTTTGAGCCCCGCTGTCTGGCCAAATCTAACACTACATTGCATTACAAATCTTCCCTTTAATTTTCTCCTGCTTGGAACCTTTGTTTATGTTTTATTTTTTATTATTCAATAATTATTTTTATAGGAAGCCTTTTCTTATTTTTGACTTTCTCATGTAAGAAAATCAGCTTAATAATATAAATAAATATGTATGTATACGCTGTAAGCAAATTTATTACAAACGTATCAGAATGAAAATTTACCTCCGAAAGAGGTTTATTTCTGTTCGAGGAAAAAAAAAATTCAAATTCAAAAATTTTCACAGGCAATAATCATATCTCTTCCATAACGGTGCAAAAAAGTTTTCCCTCTTGCTCAGGCATTTTCTAGAACAAACAATGTAAACAGATTCCTTTTTCTGTTTTATCATTATTTGATCCGCTTTGTAAATTGTTTGACGGAAATCAAATTGATACTCTTATTTGATCGCATGAAAACTTCAACTAAGAGTCTAGTGTTTCATTATTCTTACAAAATGTTGACTCTAAAAGGAATTTTTGTTTATTTTTATTTCATTCATTCTTACGTTCTCCTTTTATGTTTAAAAAAAATGTGAGAAGTAAATTTTGCATTTACGAAAAGTATTGTAGAAAATTCTATATCGTTAAGAATACATATGCTGCTGAAAGACGTATTTATTATTTTCTTTAATGAAGCTAAAAACGAGTATAAGAAAAGATACTACATTTTGTATTTTAGGATATTATTTCTTGCCTGAGCAAGGAAGCAATGTTATGTAAAAAAATAAAAGAAATTAAATGGGTACTTATTATTTTGAAGTTGGGTGGTGAAGATAAAGCTTTTCGAGAACTTGTGTGATCGCATTAGCACTACCCTGGGTCGTCGCATTTTAAAAAGAAAAACGAGTCAGGATGGACTTCCAATGTAATTTTATTGAAAAATAATAAAGAATTATTTTACGATGGCTGGTAGGATAACGAAAACAAGCGTGAACCTTTTACGCCGAGACAAGAGTATTAAGTTAGTGAAAAAGGTGCGAGAACACAGAAAGCCAACTTGGCGACAGTAGTGAGAGCTAGAAAGAATAAAAGCCTAATTAGTCGCCAGATTGAACAAAAAATGGAAAGATCGCTAAGCGTTAATGCAAGTTTGCCAAAATTTAAGTGAAGGTCGCCAAAGGGGGAGTAGGTAAGGTACTTGTAACCTGAGAAATATTATTGAAACCTCGTGGGAACGGCATTAAAATAAAGAATCCTAGGACAGACGATTGTCTGCTAAATACATTTCAAAAGTTTAAGCCAGAGTATCTAAGTAATTTAAGAAACAGAATTAAAATAGCGTTACGGAGAGAGATGGGACTTTAAAAATGTCAAAGAGTATTAAATTTAGAATAGGGAAGAGGAAAACAGAAATAATTACAAATATACGATGAACTGCATCATACTTATATGTATCTCTTTTCTTTTGCATGCAGGTTATTCCATAGAGCTGTGACTACACGAATAGTTAAGCAGAAAATCTATTTATCGGAGTATTACCGAGTTTAGTAGGAAAATAAATGCCAGCACGATATAAAAAAAGAGTTTTGTACAAATATGTATATAGTTAAAATGTCAGTTATAGGATAAAATATGGCACTTGATGCAGAAAAAGTGGTCCATTAATTTGTTCATTTAAAGAGGGCATTTACATAAATGAACAAAGAGTGGCCTCTTAATTTGATTTGTATTCGATTGAGACGCGTTCTGAACTTAACTGTAACTCAGACTAATATTTGTAATTTTGCTTTTAATTTAAATAATTTTTATCTTCAAACATTTAGTTTTCTACTAATCTCTTTTTTAGAAGCGATTAGATTGAGTAAGAGCTCACAAAAAACACTCGAACAAAAGAAGCAAAATAAACTGGTGTTTAAAAAATAAAATAATTAAAAAATTGTGAAATAACATACATAAAAGGTTCTTCTCAAACTATACACCTGTTTGGATCCAAAAAAATTTCAATCTTCGTCAGCCCCAGTAGAAGTTCATACACAGACTTTTAACACGGTCACTAATTAAATACCTTTTACTCAAGCCGTTAATTAATTATTTCTTCAATTTTGGTTCTTCTAATATAAAGCAATAGTTTTAATCTTTTCTTTGACCTATTATATTAATTAGAAAAGTTAATTTTTTTACTATAATGACTTATTTAAATAAACTAAATTACCAGTATCTTTTTAATTTGCACCAATGATTGCTAAAAGTACCGAGTTATTTAAAGGAACTTTGTCCGTCGATGGACGACTCCGTCGCCTCCATCGACTTGTCCATGGATTTTGAGGCCATTCCACATCGGATGCGGAATCAAAAGGCTTGGCCCTTAACCCTTTGAGGCGCAACCTTTTCTCAATGCTGAAAAAAGGGCAGCCGTTGCCATCGCTCGACTTAACTACCAGGAAGATCAAAACGTTCATCGCGTGCCACAGGTCGAGAGATCCTTTTATGACGACAGCTGGCTCTGCGCGGGCACAGCCAGCTGTCGTCACAAAAGGGTCTCTCGATCTTTGGCACGCGATGAACGTTTTGATCGTCCGCCATCTTCCTGGTAGTTAAGTCGAGCGATGGCAACGGCTGCCCTTTTTTCAGCATTGGGCAATCGATGCGGCTGTTCTCGCATTCTTCCATTTTTCAGCAGATGTCAGTGCTGTTAAAAATAATCTTGACAAGTTATTAGGCAAGTTGGAGTGTTTAGGCTGATAATTTTATTTTTTACCGACTATGCGAAAAATTCCAGAGCTGGGAATCGAACCCAGGACTGCCGCATAACGTGCGGGTGCTCTACCAGATGAAATTTCTCGCATTAGAATCGTTGGCATTTATCATCTTCCTCTGAAAACCACAGATTATACATGTATAATTTCCGCGGCGTAACGGAGTTGTCGCGAATTAATTGTTTCATCTATTCCATCTGTGGCTTTCAGAGGAAGATGATAAATGCCAACGATTCTAATGCGAGAAATTTCATCTGGAAATCGTCCCAGAGTAGCTCAGTGGTGGAGCATCCGCACGTTTTGCGGCAGTCCTGGGTTCGATTCCCAGCTCTGGAATTTTTCGCATAGTTGGTAAAAAATAAAATTTTCAGCCTAAACACTCCAACTTGCCTAATAACTTGAAAGGTTGATAGAATCACTTTCTAAAATATGTATAATCTTGACAATTTTTTGCCTTGAAATGACGTGCTAAAAAGTAAAGGATTCTCATGGAGTTGTGTCACCTGTAACTATTTTTATAGAAATCAAATCTATTCTTCGTGACTGGCAGCCGTCAAAACGCCAGAGTTTGGTGTTCCCAGAGCGGTAACACTGCGCGTTAAAGGGTTAAAGTCTTGCTCGATCTGGGCGTCCCTCTTGCACTTGTGGAGTGTATCTCTTCAGTGTATTCTGAGGGGCGAACTGTCCTTCAATTCTCTTGTGGGATGTCGGATCCGATACTTCCCAAGAAGGATGTCCGCCAGGATGTCACCTTTCTGATTCAACTTTATCAATAACGCACATTTGGATCAACTTTGCTGGTCACCACATAAATGTAATAGCTTATACCAATAATGTTCTACTCTCTGCAGAAACAACTGTGGACGATCCAACCTTTGATTTACAGCTGAAGACATCCTGAATGCTCATTGGCTTTCCATTATTCTAACCAAGTCGTTTTCTATTTGTTGGTCCCCTTGTGACCGAATGACGACCAGCGCTTCGAAATCTACAAACTGTTCATTAATATGTTTACTTCAGAAAACTATTTAAATAGATAACCGATAAATTAAATTTTAAGATAATGTTGGAAACTATTACATTAATCAAATTTCGTTGTTGTTTATTAATAATAACAAAATAATTCTGAAAAATCATTTTCGTAATCTAATTTTTTTAAATTAATAATCGCCGTATATTTTTATTAAAAACCGATTATTAACTTTACTTTAAGGTAAACATTTCTAAAAACGCTCCAGTAGCAAGAATCATTAATTTTAGTGTAGAACCATTTAATTTTAGAACCTATCTCAAAAGAGGAAGAACCAATTATTTTTCATCCCAATTCAAAACATAAATTTATAGAGAACGATAAATTTACCGTGAAGATGTAGAAATGAGCTTTTCAGAAAAAAGATAGTTTTTTAACAAAAGGAATTTCAATCCAAAAGCTATGTTTTCTTTGTCAGTTGACTTTAGTTGAAGCCACCCAATTATTTTACACTGCAGGCTGTTCTCGATAAAATGTTTGAAATATGAAATTCAGGAGGAATGAGATTTATATCTGCTGTACTGCTCTATTATTTTATTAGAAAATTTTTGTGAAAATTGCTATTAATCCCTTCCCCACTAAATTTTGATAAATGTAGAAGAAAAAGCTCTTTGTACAGTTCAAGGTATGCAAAATGCCACTATAAATCACGTAGACGCTTTTTAAATGCCTTTGTTTTTGTTTTTGTTTTTTTTTTTCCAAAGAAAACTTTTAGAACGAAAACTGCCTGTAGAAAGAATTCCACATTTTGTATGCTAAGAATTGTTGGTCTTTCACAGTTATAATAATATAAAAAAACAATAAAATATTTCGATCCTGGATGATATTTTAAAGTACGTACAATGTAAAAAATCTAAATCTGCACTCCATTGCTGTAATATTACAAATTATATGATATTTATTCAAATAGTAGAAAAATTCTTCAAATAATGGTTTTTATTCACGAGCGAGAACATTAAAATATGTGTATCCTAATTTTGAAATCTTATAAATAAAAATGAAATTCTGTTTGTTTGTTTGTTTGTGGATTTGATTCGTATACAAATCCACAAAAATGGACCTATCGGCCTGAAATTTAGCACAGATATGTAAAATAATATAGAATAAATCACAGTCCACTTTAAAACTTTGAAAGTCCACCCGTTCCCGGAATTTAAGAGATTTTTTATGCTCTTCACGGAAAAATCTTTCCGTAATTGTAACCCCTGTAGTGAAAAATGTGTGAAATAAGGATCGTGGTTGCCATGTGTGGCGATTTTGCCGAATAAAATGTCGTTCGTATACAAATCCACAAAAATGAACCTATCGGCCTGAAATAATCGGCACAGATATGTAAAATAATGTAGAATAAATCGTAGTCCACTTTAAAACTTTGAAAGTCCACCCGTTCCCGGAATTTAAGAGATTTTTTATGCTCTTCACACAAAAAGCTTTCCGTAATTGTAACCCCTGTAGTGAAAAAAGTGTGAAATAAGGATCGTGGTTGCCATGTGTGGCGATTTTGCCGAATAAAATGTTTTAAATTCTCAAAGTAAAAATAAAAGAATAATAATGATTTTTTTTGTTAGTTTATATTCGTAAGGTTATTTTTTTTTAATTATAATATCGTGTGAATGGGAAGTCAGAGCAGGAATGTAATGCTTTACACGCAAAACAATAAGAATTGAAGATTTCCGAGGCTAATGTGTAAATTTTTTTAGTTTGGCGAAAAAATAAAATGGCTGAAATATGGATTTTGAGTAAGTGAGTTCTAGCGGTTTGCACAGTTTTCGGCTTTGCGCAATTTATTGAGAGCTTAAGGAAATAGATTTTTGAAAACAAGTGCAAAGGTTTTATTAGAATACAGCGTTAAATTTTAATGATCCGTGAAGAAATAATGCAGTTATTAAGGGATTTCAAGCGATCTAACTTCAGAATTCTCACCAATTGAGTACATTGATTTTAATTGGTTGAATTCCGCCAAATTTCAGAAAATTGAAATCTTCTCATTTAGTACATCGGAGTAACGATGAATAAAACACATTATAATTGATAATTTAAAAAAAAATCGGCTGTATTAAGGGATTCCAATTTTCAAATAAATGCGTGCTACTCTTTGGCGGTCGTACCGTTTCCCATATTGATTGCTGCTAAGTCAATGCTTCGAATGATTCCCTGAACAAACTCTTGCAAAATGGCGTATGTTGGCAGTTTGGCGAGGCTTAGATTTGAAACTGGATTTTATTTGAGACTGGTATATATAATAACACTGGTTATAGATAAAAATGAATGTTGGTATGTGTTTATGAGGTTGAAAAACACCAGCACCGTTGAGCACCGTTGCACGATGAAATTTGGTTCACCTAAGTCTTTTATGATGGAGAAGGTTTTTATGCTATCCGTTTTCCTTAACTTGCCACTTGGTGCCGCAGCACAACGTTGAATTCTATTCCGTTTAGCCGTTTGCTATGCGAATATCGTCCAACCGATTTCGATGAAATTTGGTACACGCGAATATTAGAACACGGAGAATATTTTTCACTATCCATTTTGCTGTAACTTGCCGCTAAATGGCGCTGCAAAGCATCAACTTCTATACCGTTCGACCGGTCGGCATAAAATTTTTTATACTTACACATTTGAGCACGAAGAATATATTCTAACTGCGTTCCTTTTGATGTTACTCACCACTAGATGACACTGCAATGCATTATTATTTTAACTCGCCACTAGATGACACTGCAGCAGGCCAAATTCTTGACCATTCAAACGGTCGCTATGAAAATCAGTATACATAGCTATTTGAACAATGAGAATATTTTGGCGTTATCCATTTTGCTATAACTCGCCACTTGACGGCTCTGTAGCAAATCATTACTTTAATTAACTACTAGATGGCCCTGCAGTGTATCACTTCTTTACTGTGCAAATGATCGTTATGAAAATTGGTATACATAGATAGTTGAACACGGTCGCTATGAAAATCAGTATACATAGCTATTTGAACAATGAGAATATTTTGGCGTTATCCATTTTGCTATAACTCGCCACTTGACGGCGCTGTAGCAAATCATTACTTTATTGAACCACTAGAGGGCCCTGCAGTGTATCACTTCTTGACTGTGCAAATAATCGCTATGAAAATAGGTATACATAGATATTTGAACACGGGGAAGAGTTTGGCTCTATCCATTTTCCTATAACTTGCCACTAGATGTCGCGTCAACACATGAACTTCAGGACTGTCCAGCCGATAGTCATGAAAATTCGTATACATCGATATCTGAATGCGAAAAATATTTTCGCCGTATCCGTTTTGCTAAAACTCGCCACTAGATTGCGCTACGCCGCATGGCCTTCTGCACCGTACAAACGATTGCTTTGCAATTCGGTATGCATGATTATTGGACACAATATAAAGCGATATCCATTTTGCTATATCTCTTTATTACAATGAATAGTAATCACCACAAATCTTAATATCAAAAAGTCCATTCATTCCCGTGCGAAGAACGGGTACTTCAGCTAGTCATAAATAAATTTACATTCCTTTTGAGCATTATGAACAACAAGAATGCACCGTTGACCAAAAGCCGAAAAAGAAACTGTTTTATTTAAATTTTTCATTTACATGATGAATCATGCATTCACTCTAGAGAGGAAATTTTTATTTTAGAGCAAATGTCAAAAATGGAGCCCCATTAAAATTAAAAAGCATCTAAATAAGTAAAACAGTAAATTGTAGAATGTGCGAACTCATTCGTACATCCATTCATCTTTGAATTAGAAAAAGAAACCTACGCATTCATAACGTTATTTTATTTAAGTTATCTTGGATTATGCAAACTTAAATGAGATATTTAATGCGTTTGCTCATTTATAAGTGAATTCATTAGTTAGAAATAAACTTATTTTTGAGTTCCCTTTGATAAAACATCCCTTGTTGGAACCCAAAGAAGAAAGACACTAATGGCGGTGCGTCTGGAGAATGACTCTCACTACTTCCACAAACCTTTAAAAAACATTCAAAATTACTGATCCTGATTGAATACATATTTTGAAAAATACGCCTTTGTGAAATGAAATAAATTAGAAAACCCGTGACTGTGCTGGATTCATGGCCTGAGAGGTTATTAGAGGCTTTATTTTCTTTTTTCGTTTGAGTGCAAATTAAATTATACGAATTGTGAGTGCGAACATCACTTAATGGGAGCGTCATAATGAAGAAAAATGAAATTAAGATTTCGGTATTCATGTTTTTTAGTTTGAATTTTGAATTTTAGTGAATAAAAATTTGCATTTAAGAATGTAGAATGGCTGTAACATAACTGAGTAATTTAATTAAAATAATAAGAAGAAGACAGCAATATGATTGGGGACTGCACATTACTTTAGAAGGAGATTTTTCTTTACGCACAGAACTGGTTAAATTATTATTCAGTATTGTAGTATCAGAATTTTGAACTATGTATTTCTCATTTTCGGCAAGTATACAGTTTTTAAACATGCTATAGTAATTAAAAAATGCTTTTATTAGTTGCATATTTACAATTAAATCTTTTTTTTCTCTAAAAGCACAGTAAAATATTAGGTCTAGTAATAATTTTTAAAGCGCATGTCAAAGAAATGAATATGAAATAATACTTTTATTTGTCAAAGTAATGTCCATTATCTTCCAGAACCTTCCGTCATCGGTCAGGTCGTGCACGGATGCCAGCAGCGTAGAAGGATTCATCTTTTGATGCGATCAATTCATCAATCCATTTTCGGACTTCGTCCACAGGATTTGAAGTGTACAGAAGACAAGGCATTGTTCATCAACCAATATAGATGATAATCCGAAAGGGCTGTGTCAGAGCTATACGCCGGGTGCTCCAGAACTTCCCAATCAAACTCTAATAAAGTGTCCGTGACAGGTTTTGCAACACGAGGCCTTGCATTGTCATGGAGCAATTTGACGGGCCATAAACCTTTGCCAGTAAATGGACGCTTACGATCGATTTCCTGCTTCAGCAGCAGCAATTGTTGTTTATAGCGTTCAGAAGTTACACTTTCACCGGGCTCCAGCAGCTGGTAGTACAGCATACCCTTCATATTCCACCAGATCCATATAACTTTTTTGCAGTGAATGTTTCGTTTCGGGAGTTGATGTTGTAGATTTGCCGGGGTTCACCCAAACTTTTGTGCTTTTTGAACTCTCACAATATATCCATTTTTCATCTCCATTCACGATTTTCTACAAGAAAGCTTTTTTTGTTGCTTCTTTAGCAGGTTCATGCACTTCAAAACACATCTCATTCGCTCATCCTTGGTCCTCAATGCCTTTGGTACCCATCTTCCTGCCTTCTGAATCTTTCCTATTGCATGTAAACGATTAGAAATTGCTTTTTTTGTGACACTCCTAATTGTTCAACAAGTTTATTTGTTGTTTGAGATGCGTCTTCATCGAACAGTATTTGCAAATCCTCATGTTTAGCCTTCAGTGGAGCCCTGCCACTGCCTTCAGTGGAGCCCCTGTTCTCGATCGCTAACATCAAAATCGCCCTCTTTGAATCAACACTCGCGTGTACTTTCAGATAGAACATCCTTCCCCAAAACATAACAGATTGATTCATATGCTTTTGCGGCACTTTTCTGCTGATAAAATTCTTAAAGAATACAGTGACGAATAAATGCATTAATGTGTGACATATTTGACCTTCGAAATTTCAACTTTAGTTTAACTTTTCTCCCACGCTTTTTGCCTCGGTTTGATAACTCTCAACCGGTTTATATCACATGACGTAAACACTTTGTACTCATTGGTACGTTATTTTGCAGTAAGCTTCATACAAAATTCGCTTTTAAGCTTCCTACTACACCTACAAAGTAAACTTTTTTCTAAGAAAACTAATTAAAAAGTATCTAAGTCAAAGAGTTCATAATATAATGTTAAAAATTACGACTCACAGCAGTTTACCTTCAGTGGTGGTGTCCGTTTTCAGGTGATTAAAAACTTCGCGTTAGGGGGCTATCTATGAGTTGATAAAAGTTAAATTATAATCCCTTTGTCAGAAAATCGCAATTAAACGCGTGAAATTGCAGATACGATTTTACCTGTAATGATAGGTCCTGCGTCATGAAATTATCGATAATTAAGTCTTTTAGGTTGCCATCTACTAATGACGTCACGCTTATAGAGAAGGAATTTCAAAGTATAATAGAGACTGACAAAGTAATGGTGTGGGTTAACTTTCACTATGAACTGTCAAGCAATCATTATGGGAAAATTCTAGCTGAAGTAGTATTTCTAGGAGTCAAATGTAGCTTTCGAAACATCACTAATATAAATTAATGTCAGTTGAAAAGGAACTTTAATTTTCTCACTTATGAGACAACCCCTTAGTGCTTGGCGACGAATGCAAAAATTTTAACTTGCAATACCTTTGTAACTGTTCATTTCGAAACATGGGATTATTTTAATTACCTTCTTAGACACCAACATTTTTTCCCAAACACAAATGACAGGAAGTGAGGAACCGTATAAAAAATTAAATTTCGTATTTTAATATGAATGATCTTATCTTAAAGCTACTCTTCATTTGACGAACTTTTCTAACTGAAAGCATGTTTCGATCATTTACGGTTTAAAAGATGATTGCTTTAACATCTATTTTATCAAACGGTGTATAAATATATTCGTAGGAAATTACTCATGGCTAGAACAAATAATTTCGTTTATAAGTATAAAGCGATGTAAGTTATTTTGAATATGCTTTCGTTAACATTATACATATACAGGGTATCCAGCCTTAGTGTGACCCAATAGCTAATTCCCGAACCATTCGGTTTAGATATGCACTTCCATTTTGAAAAATGTTTAAAAAAAGGTAAAGAATGTTTTTACGTGCTTTTCGAACCAAAAAACCCATTTAGAAAAGAATTACAAAAATTAAATTTTTATACGGTCCCCAGGTCCTATCACTTATATTTAGGAAAAGATGCAGTACACAAAAACAAAGTAATCACAAAAAGTTTCGATTACGATTAAATTCTTTATTACGATAAAAACTGACCGAGTTATGGAACTAAATATAAGTGATAGGACCTGGGGACCGTATAAAAATTTAATTTTTGTAATTCTTTTCTAAATGGGTTTTTTTTTTTTTTTTTGGTTCGAAAAGCACGTAAAAACATTCTTTACCTTTTTAAAAACATTTTTCAACTTGGAAGTGCATATCTAAACGGAACGGTTCGGGAATTAGCTGTTAGGTCACATTAAGGCTGGACACCGTGTATAAGAGCTATAATGGAGCTATATTTATCTTCCGCTGCTTTCCGTATTTCCTAAAAATACATTATCTAATGAATGGCGTTTATTAAAACTATATGTATTGCATAAATTATTTTTAAAGCCATTAGTTTATATGTTGATTTGGACTTCAACGTTTATTTCGTGGATATCCTAAGCCCCATAAAGTTCCAGAAATCTTTTACAATATATAGAGCCAGAAGATTCAGAAAACTACTACTTTCATAACGCATAGGAAAACCCATAGATTTCGAAATATTTCTGGTATGCCCTGAGGGAGAAGACAATGTCCTGGTCTTGAAAGAAATAAATCGGTAAACAGAAACTTCTTTGCCTAGAGTCAGGAGAGCGAAGTATTTTCCCATTTGGATATACTTCGGCAAATACTCCATCTAACTGTACTGCATGTTTAGAAGTGAAAAAGAGATTTCATAAAAGGAATTCCAAGAATGCACTTTCGCCAAACCAAATGGATTTTTGCTATAAAAATTGAAATATGTTGCTTTTAAACCAATGTTTATCTTCGAAAATTGAGAGTAAAGTTTGACCGATACGGTTTTAAATAATTTAGGGTACGTTGTGGCGTTTTCTTCAAAACTGTAAGAAGACTAAAAGAAATCAAAAATAAATGAATTGCGGAATGCATCGAGACAAAGAATACGCAGTATGTTTAGTTCACATTTGGTATCCAGTATTTTGTTGAACAACAAAATATACTTTATTCAAAGTGTTTCAAATTCTGAAAGAACTAGTTTTACATGCATAAAAATTTAAATGCCTAAATTTTTAATTAAATTTAACGTACCATGAGAGAAATTTTCTTTAGCTTTATCATTTATGCTAAAAAAAAATTAAAAATACTGAAAGTGTTTTATCAGGCCACAAATCATATAAACAGGATAAGTAAACAATCCTTATGTAGCAATAGATAATGTTTTTAAAAATATATTATGAATGAAGTCACTTCACAAAATTCTCACTACTTTGAATGAAAGGGGATATCTTTAACGCATTTTCGTTCTTGTAATAAAAAAGCCGCGAAGAAAATGCTTAAATGGTTTTCACTTCCTATCATCCATCATGTGAAGACGTTGTAACGTTCTGCGTCATGTTCTTGGGAAGAATCCAAGCATTACTTTAGCTTGAAAATTTTACAGTCGAGAGTAAATGCATTTAAATATCAGAAATTTACCAGGCTTACTCCTTAGTAAGCTGTTTTTTGAAATAAGTTTGATTCGACAGTCACCGTGGAAGAGATCATAATCATTTGTACATAGCGATATTGTCACATTAATTTTTTTTATTTATTCATTATTAATCTATATAAATAAAATTAGACTTTTGTCTGTACATTTCTTGGAATTCAAAAATTTTACAATTTCTATCCGTTTCAAGCACCTGGGATTCCGATGCGACCCTAAAAAAAAAGTTTGTCTGTCTGTCATTCTGTCATTCTGTCCGTGACGCTTTTTTTGTTTAAGCATCACGTAAAAAAGACTGAAGCGAATGATATGAAATTTTGTGTCATGATAGGTATTCACTCAACTTAAAACATAGGCGTCCAATTTTAAAAAAATCTTGATTGGAGTTTGAGATTTTGCGAAAATCCTTTCAAACTGCGTAAATTTGTGTTCAAGCATCACGTAAAAACGAGTAAAGCGAATGATATGAAATTGGGTGTCATGATAGGTGGTTCCTCAACTTAAAATATAGGCGTCCAATTTTTAAAAAATCCTCATTGGATTTTGAGATTTTGAGAAAATCGTTTCAAACTGCGTAAATTTGTGTTCAAGCATCACGTAAAAACGACTGTAGCGAATGATATGAAATTGGGTGTCATGATAGGTGGTCACTCAACTTAAAACATAGGCGTCGAATTTTAAAAAAATCTTGATTGGATTTCCCGATTTTGCGAAAAGCGTTTCAAATTGCGTAAATTTGTGCTCAAGCATCACGCAAAAACGACTGAAGCGAATGATATGAAATTGGGTGTCATGATAGGTGGTCACTCAACTTAAACTATAGGAGTCCAATTTTTTAAACATTTTTATTAGATTTTGAGATTTTGTGAAAATTCTCTCAAAATGCGTTTATATTTCTTCAAACATCACGTAATAACGACTAATACGAATGATACGAAATTTAGTGATACGATAGGTAGTTGCTAATCTTAATTTATAGGCGTTGAATTTTTAAAATATTTTGATTACAATTTCAGATTTTGCGAAAATCGTTTTAAAATGCTGAAAATTTGTTCCAGCATCACGAAATAAAGATTGCAGGGAATGAAACAAATTTGGTTGACAGGATAGGTTGTCACTCAACTTAAATTCTAGGCTTCCATTTTTTCAAAAATGTTGATTGAATTTTTAGATTTTGCGAAAATTATTTCAATATGCGTAAATATTCGTTCGCGCATCACATAATTACGACTAATGCGAATGAAATGATATTACTTAGTTACTCTCTAACCTGTAATATTTTAACAATACATAAAAATTATAACTTCGCTTTCTTTACTTTGGCAACATACTACATCCATTCTGTGTACTCATACAATGCTGACGAAAGATCTTGCTTTTTTGGAAATTTGCATTCACTAACCCGTCGAGGTCGGGTACTTCAGCTAGTATTTATATATTGTTATACAAGGGTCATTCACACTTGTTCCTCCATGGATGGCAACAATGCGAAACAAGACCGAAGCTTGCGCAGACGATGGTTTACTTCCACGGCTTCCAACGGTAGCAATTTCATTCCGATAGAGACAACCGTTAATGCGTACTACGAGAAGGAAATGTCGCTTAACCCTTTGAGGCGCAACCCTTTCCCAATGCTATAAAAAGGGCAGCCAATGCCATCGCTCGACTTATCTACCAGCAAGATGGCACGCAATGAACGTTTCGATCGTCCGCCATCTTGCTGTTACTTAAGTCGAACGATGGCAACGGCTGTCCTTTTATCAGCATTGGGCAATCTATTTAGCTGTTCTCACATTCTTTTCAGCAGATGTCAGTGCTGTTAAAAATAACCGTTACCATTTTTTTTACGGGATATGGCGTGCTCAAAAGTAAATGATTCTCGTGGAGCTCTGTCACCCGCAACTATTTTTATAGAAATCCAATCTATTCTTCTAGACTGGCAACAGTCAAAACGTCCGAGTTTGGTGTTCCCAGAGCGGGAACACTGTGCGTTAAAGGGTTAAACTGGAACTGTACGCGGGACAGTACGTTTTTTGCGGACTAAACGCTTCAAGCAAAGGCATTGTCCTCTTGCATGACAATGCTAGAGGACAATGCATTTGACTCCTTTTTGTATTTGCTCCTCTTGCAATTTAAGCATTGACTATATTTTGATTCCTCTAGCTTGGCAATGCAAGACCTCACAAGGCACGCACAACACAGGATTTGGTTCGCAGGCTTGGATGGGATGTCTGGCAGCATCCACCGTACAGTCCCAACCTGGCGCCCTACGAATGTCACGTAATCGGGAAACTCAAACAGCATTTGGGTGGAAGACAATTTTCCAGCGATGGCCAGGTTGAGACAGCTGTTCTAAGCTGGCTCCGGGACTGAGGAGCGATATTCTATTGTCAAGGCATCGAACGATTGATGGAATGTTCCGGCAAACGTCTGCAGCGACTGGGAGATTGTGTAGAGAAATAGTGTGCTGTTATTGTATCATATTGTATTGTAGCACACTCCTCAATAAAGTGTTTTTCGATTTACATTGTTCGAGCGTAACTTACTTTTTGAATGGCCCTTGTATTTTATTTCAGGCTCATTCAGACAATCCTAAATATGATTCCAATAAATCTTCTTAAGTAAAATTTTATCAGAAGGGCAAAAGTTTGTCCATCTCGAAACATACATGACTTCAAAGTGTCACCATCAAATCTCAGCACTTCTCAAGTCATCCAATAGACATTAAACCATCATTAAAAAGAAAACATTATTCTTCAGTGATTCGAGTTCTTAGGTACGTTTGGAATCGATCATTATTATTTTTATTATTATTTTAAGATTTTAGTTTGAACTATCTCAAAGTTGTTGTTCATTGCTAAATAAGATGCAAATAGCTCCAAAGATGAATTGCTTTACCTGGTACTAATTTACTTTGGAAATATTTTCGTAACAATGCACTGTTAACCCTTTAACGCGCAGTGTTCCCGCTCTGGGAATACCAAACTCTGACGTTTTGACTGTTGCCAGTCACGAAGAATAGATTGGATTTCTATAAGAAAAGTTGCGGGTGACATAACTCCACCAGAATCCTTTACTTTTTAGCACGTCCTTTCCCGTGAAAAAAATGTTCACGATTATTTTTAACAGCACTGACATCTGCTGAAAAATGGAAGAATGCAAGAACAGCTGGGTAGATTTCCCTAGTGCTGAAAAAAGTGCAGCCGCTGCCATCGCTTGACCATTTGACGACAGCTGGGGCTCTGCTCACAGCCAGCCTTCGGCAAAAAAGGGTCTCTTGCTCTGTGGCACGCGATGGACGTTTCGATCTTCCGCCATCTTGCTGGTAGTTAAGTCGAGCGATGGCAACGGCTGCCCTTTTGTCAGCATTGGGAAAGGGTTGCGCCTCAAAGGGTTAAGTTAAACGTTGTTATAAATGTAATTGTTAGCATTTTAGGAGCTTTTTTATGTTGAAGTGCCTTCAGGTTTTCTATTAGAGAAAAAGTATTAAAATTTTGATATGAATTTGTAATGTTTATATCCTTCGACATTTCTAAGTATATTTTACTCCTACTATATAAAATAGGAGGTTTTATTTTTTAAATTAGAAGTTATTTATATTCTTTTGCAAACATTGAAAATTATAAGAAAAATGACTTTTTTTCTTCTGTGCAAGAAATAAAACAACAAAATACTGGTACCGTAAAAATTACCATATAAACAAAATATTTCTTCACATTTTTAAGAACTAAAAGTTAGGGAGACTTTTGTATTCATAATGAATTTAATTATATTGCATAAACATAAAAAAATTCAACTTTTAAGAAAATAAATAAATTATAATAGAAAAAGTGTACTGACATTATAATTCGTCGTGAAAATATTTTTCATAGATATCAAATTATGCATGAAACAAGAATATCTGTAGTAGAATAATTTATTCCTATTTAATAATTACGTTATGCTGTATTTTTCAAAATTATTATATGTGTGTATGGTGATACTCAATTCTTGGTAGTTTTTCAACCTAAGAGTTTGCTTCATATAATTATTTTAAAATGTCATATAAATTTTTGTGTTCAAAGTTGAAACTTCTGCTTCAACACTGTTCAACGATTTTTATTTCAGAAGTTCTCAGCTCAAAAGTTCAGCACAGTTTATGAACTATTATTTTGTCATTAAATGTTCGATATTATTATTTTTAATATATTTCTTATAACACAGATTAATTTTTAATGTGATATCAAACATAATCCTGTAGTTTTTTTCTTTACCATTCACATTTTATTTAATCTTACTAAGAAACTAGATAAAAAAAAATGCCGCAAAAAGCACTAGGTAACTTATTTTATTATTTCACAAAGCGTAAAAATTTATCATAAGGGAATTTTTTTGTGCAATAGCGTAAAATATATTATGAATGAAATCACTCTACGAATAACTTTTCAATAGTGTAAATGCCAGGGAAAAAATGTTTAACGCATCTTGATTCTGAAAAAATTACTAAATGCATAAATGATTTTGACTTCCTATCATCAATCATGGAACGTAACGTTCAATGTCATGTTTTCGTGAAGAATTCAAGCATTACTTCGGTATGGAAATTGCGCTATTAGAAAGTCCATGCATTTAAACATGAGAGATTTACGAGTGTTATATTTGGCCTGTTTAATAAATTTGGTCTTCATGCCGTGTTCTTTTAATTAAAAAAACATGACGTGAATGACATTTAGTAGTTTTTACATAGCACTCATGTTTAACGCTAATTTTTTACGTATATGTTACATATGATCTTAACATTTTTCAACCTAATTTCAAGTTAAATTAAAAATGTATGGTTTGTTTTTATACTGGCCATTTTATTAGAAATCAAATATTAACCTAAGCAATAATTTAACCATCAAGAGTCCGATAATGCCTTTCCACAACTTACTGGAATGTTATTGAATAATATAAAACTCTAATCGTAGTTTATAAAATTCACAAATGTTTGATACAATAGAATTTGACAAAAAAAAATTTCAATTAAAATTCACTTTTGACGATTTTACGAACGAAAATGAGATAGCATTTTCCAATAATTTAAAATAAGTTGGCTACTTAAGAAAAAAAGGTCTAATCTTCACAGACGATAGATTTTTTAGAATTATTATTATTTTTTTACCGTTTTCATCTTTCTACATAAATTACTACTTTTCCAGGGACCATCTACAATCTACACATATTTACTTTTAATATAACATAAAAATGCACAAAACAAAATATTACTCTTCACTAATCTGTTGCTATTTCTTTTACCCTCTGGCAACCGTGCAGCTATGCCAGATCTTCCATACAGGACGGCGATGGACGAAAGGGGACGGCTTCTATTTCAATGAACCCGGGTGGGAGGAAGTCCTGCTTTGCTCGTGGTCTCCTAATTTTGAACCAATTTCAGATCAGAAACCTAGCTTTGAAATCGACCCCACCCCCTTCTCCCAGAAGTATCGTTCGGTTTTACGTGTACTACCCACCATTAGCGTTACACAGTTCTACATCAGCCCAGCCTAGAGAGGTGTTCACCCTCCAAAGCTCTGATAAAGTGGGTGCTGTTTCACTTTCTGTGTTCTTATGGGAACGGAGAAAAGGCCCAGTAGTGGCCTAGACCTTTAACCGTTTGAGGCGCAAACTTTTCCCAATGCTGAAAAAAGGGCAGCCGTTGCCATCGCTCGACTTAACTACCAGCAAGATGGCGGACGATTGAAACGTTCATTGCTTGCCACAGATTGAGAGACCCTTTTTTGAAGCAGCTGGCTGTGCCCAACGGCTGCCCTTTTTCCAGCATTGGGCAATCAATTCAGCTGGTCTCGCATTCTTCCATTTTTCAGCAGATGTCGGTGCTGTTTAAAAGAATCGTGACATTTTTTTACGGGAAATGACGTGCTAATAAGTAAAGGATTCTCGTGGAGCTATGTCACCCGCAACTATTTTTACAGAAATCAAATCTATTCTTCGTGACTGGCAACAGTCAAAACGTTCGAGTTTGGTGTTCCCAGAGCGGGAACACTGCGTGTTAAAGGGTTAAGGTTAAATTTCAGATACATTGACCGCTAATTTTATTCGAATTGATCAGAATTGAACCATAGCGTATTGTTAGGGGTATTGAGAACAAACTTTGGTTACTTTGAATATACTATAATACTAACCTCAATCAAATAAAAAGCAACATTTGCCGATTTTTTCAATTTCCAATTCGATTTGAAATATGACTTTATAACTAATTTTTAAAATTATTGTCTAATCAAAAAGAAAATGCTATCTTTGAACAAATATATTTTCACTTTGTAAGAAAAAATAATGAATCATGTTCAAGACGACGAAGAGCAAAAGAGTTCTTGAATTTTTTGCAGTTAGTAGCATGTTCTGAATGCTCTTAAAACAGTTTAATGAACAGGCTTTTAATATGGTATTACAATACAATTTAGTTTGCACATGCTGTTTTATTGAGCTGTAAAAAAACCCGCTTAACTTCAACCCCCTGGAAAAAAAAATGTGTTTTCTTTTCTCCCAAAAGATATTTTTAGAGTATTTCGTTTCTCTAATTTATGTTTCATTATAGAGGATGCAAATCCATTTTTGGAGATGTGTTATTTCTATTTCTACAGTTTGCGTCATATTTCTTTTTAGGTTTGGTTTTGGCACAGAGTATCCAATCTTTATAAAATAGCTTTGCCAGAAGCAGTTTAAAAAACACAATGGGATTTTCAAAAATAGTTGAAAAATATTTTTGTTAGTTAAATGATGAAGGAAATGGCTTATTAATAACAAATTTTTTCGATGTCAAACAATGGCGATAAAATGATTCGTAATAATGTTGTCAAATAAATAAATAATTTTAATTGCAAAGCCTTTTACCTGTATGAATATTAGCTAAAATAAGTCAGCACATTATTTCTATACTAATAAATTAGATAAACAATTGAAATAAATATAATTTGAAATTCACATTTAGTCACAATAAAATCTAAGAGGTAATATACCTTCATTATTATGCGTAATTTTTATAATTTTAAATCGAATTTTTGTATTGATATAGTTATTCTTAAATTAAAAGAAATACATAATGTAGAATAACCTTTCCTTTTCAATAATTACTGAAATATTTACGTGCTCTATCGCATATCGATGATTTTAAATGCAGTGAATTTTCATTTTAATGATGCATTCTTATCAGCGAAATCTAATATATAAAATTCTCTTGTCACAGTGTTAGTCACCTAACTCCTCTGAAACCACTCGACCCATTTTAATGAAATTTTCTATGTATATTCGTAAGGTCTGAGAATAGGTTTTTAACTATGTCTCATACACCTAAGTCATAAGGGCGGTCCACCCCAAAATGTTTAGCCCCAGAGTGCTATTCATTTCAATCAGGATTTCTGTGTAGACATTAGCGTGTCGAGTCACTTTTCAAATGTGTTTGCCAGATAATGTGGAGAAGGGGGGGGGGCGTTAATAAAATGTTGAAAGTCGCACAAGGTTTGCAATTTTTGATAATTGATCGCTAAATGTGGTGCCAAAACGTGACAATTTATTATAAATATATTTCGCATATAGTTAGAAAACGCCTGGCGTATATTGTAAAAGAGTTTTATTAGGTGATTTTAATATAGATTTCTATTCCGAAGAAGTGCTCTGTGGAACAAGAAAGGAAAACACGGTACACTCATGGATTATGATGCCCATTCCAAACAGCATTTAAAATGTCTTTGCGGTATAGTTGGAATATGCCTACAGGAAGAATATGCCTGGCGAAGATTGTAAAACAGTTTCAGTAGGCGATTTTAAGATAGATTTCGATTCCAAAGATGTGTTTTACGGTACAAGAAAGAGTTGATTCCTATTTTAACGCCCTCACTCTCGCCAACCTAAAAATCCCCGTACTTTGGCGAGCTTTGCAGTCATGGGTCTCTGGGAGTTATGCACAAGTTTCAACGGTACTTACGTATTATCCCGGCGGTCCGCCAAGACAAGCAATTTTTCACCAAGATAAATGCCGGGCACATGAAATTGTTGATGGTTTGGAATACGATTGGCAACGTATTTAAAATCTACGAAAAAGTAGTTTGGCGGAAGTGACCGCCGGGATAATACGTAAGTACCGTTTCAACGCACCCAAAAGAACTAGGTGATAACTAAAGTAAACAAACTAGCGATAAACGCGCCAGTTAAGGAATTTGAAGACATTTAATTATTAAAACTACATTAATTGGTAATCCAAAATAAATAAAAATGTAACGGCATGCTGTACTTACATGTTGTTCCAAATCGCCATTTTAATTCTAAGTTACGATTTCTACATAAATGCAAAAAATCGTCATGGTAACTGCATATGTTTAATCATCGCCTCCTTGGCGAGAGTCGAGGCGTTAAAGTAGGAAACAATATATAAAACGGTGAAGTATAGTTGTGATATACTTGGCGAAGATTGTAAAATAGTTTTAGTAGGCGATTTTAAGATAGATTTCGATTCCAAAGATGGGTTTATGAAATAAGAAAGAAAAATACAGCACAGTCATGAATAATGATAACACTTTCCAACTTAATGGAATAAGGACGAAAAATAGGGACGACGCATAAATTATGATATGATTTTAATATATAGCACTATAGTGCGTATTTAAAATCTGAAAGTGTTTCAGATTTTCATCCTTTTTTTTTGGGGGGGGGGGGCAAAATTTTTTATGGAATGACTATCAATAAGTCTCAAGGCCAAACTATGTCTGTTTGTGGATTAGATTTGAGCACACCATGTTTTTCACACGGACAGTTATACGTGGCATGCTCTCGAGTGGGCAAACCATACAGTGGGCATCCAGTTTGTGTTATCTAAAGATGGGATAACAAAAAATATTGTATACTCTATTGCGTTAAGGGTTTGATATTATTTTTTAGTAAAATTATTGTAATTAGCGATATATATAAATTTAAAGAATAAATTACAATGAATTAAAAATATAAAAGTTTGGTATTGTGTTATTTTTATATTCCAGCATCGTTCACAGCGCTCCATGCCTCATCCACTCATATACCACATCCTCACAAACTTACAATAAGTTAGTTTGCCGGGTCAGCTAGTATATGAAATATAATATGTGACTGCAATAATGATTTAGTCCAATCAAATACTCTGGATTTATAGATTTCCGTAAATTAATGTGGATTCTGCAGAAGTTCAATTATAAATGGATTTAATCAATCTTTTGAGGAAGTTAAAACAACTGAAAGTGCACTGCTTATTTACGGTAGTTCAATTACGTTATCTCAGTTACACATAACCCGAATTACAGCTTTGAGTTTGTTTAGGTTTAGACTAGAGTTTGTTTAGGTTTAGACTAGACATGATCTGCAGGACTAATCATATATCATTTTCTCTGCATTCATTTCACTAAAAAAATCTTTGAGAGTAACGTGGTGACAATCGTTAGGCCCTGTATTCTTTATTCATTTTTAACCATAAGATTAACAAAATGAATAAAGCACCTTTGAGTTTTGTCAGAACTTGATTAAACATAACCACAGAATGCGAAAAACTTCACGTGCAAACAAAAAAACTTTTTAATTATACTGAAATTAAACTTGAATGGATATTTTGGATTCTTACATTTTAATCTACAAGGATAAAGGACATAATGAAATGTAATGAATTTCCTTCTTTTCTTTTGTATTTACACTTTAAAGAGAAATATGGTTACCAGAAGAAAATATAAAATCATTACTATAAGTAACAAATCCTGATTTACATACATATTTCAATTTTTTTTTTAAATTTCGTGATGGCGTAGAATATAGGATTTCAGAATTTTTTTGAAAGCATATAAATGTGACAACTTGGTAATTATGTTTATATAATTATTTAAATGAAAATACGTGTGTAACAAATAAGCACTTTAAAGTGCATAGATAGAAGTTTTAAAACTTTTAAAACTTTACATAGCTCGTTTACATATTACTTATATTTGCATGTAAATAATTAGATACATAATGAAAATGTCACAGATTCATCATTTAAGTTTTACCTGATTAATTTTTAAAAATATGACCCAGATACTTAAAAAACGCTTTGACATATCTTCAAGAAAACAACATTGTAAAGTTTGATTTTTTTCAAATATCAGGGCATCCCATTAAGATCACATAACCTCTGTATAGCTAAGTTCCTCGTTTTGAGATTAAAAAAAAATACTTAAGAACTGCCTTTCTATGACTCATAGTTTTTGATAAAAATGTAAATACAACGTTTGCTAGAAATAAGTTGTGCACTTCAGAGAAATCTAGAATGCACACTCTATTGATCCACATGAGATAAACTTTGAAAATTCTTACAAATTCACTTTGATAAATTCAAACAAATGAATTTTCAACAAGCTTTCAAATACAGACAAGCTGTATATAAGATTCATATTTGTTACATTGTAAAAGTAGGAATTTACTTGCTAATAATGTTTTTGTTTTATTGAAATGAAAGATGACCACCCTCCCCTCCCCCTTTTTTTGCGTCTGTCCTCCTTGGAAGCCATTATTCAAAATGTTCTGAAACTGATTTTTAGGAATGCGTGGCTGCTGTATTTTACATCAATAATTTCATGGATATCTCTATTTTTATTTGACGTCACGCGAATATGTGAAAAGAATAACCGTTATCATCAAATTTGTTAAAACAACAATTTCAACGTACGGGCTTTATAAAATATCGCTGTACTTATATTGAAGCATTTATAATGATTGTTTAGGATTTGGAATGCTGGAGGGAAAGAAATAGGTCAAACTGTAAATTAATTAGCCTTCCGCGCTGGCACTGTATAAACAAAATATCCTTTCGAGAGTTAAGATTAGCAGATGGAAAAAGACCGGAGCAGTAGTATTTGGTTTTCACGATTGCGGTAGTCAACTTTAACTTGTAGCATTAAATTTAAATCTGAAACTGCACGTGGGGATTATAAACTTGATTTGATGTATCTCCGTACATGTGTGTGTGTGCGATGAAAACGAGACAACTACATTAAAAAATCTGGTGTGACTCCACTCGACTTTCCGAACACTTGCGATTAAGATAATTACCAAGCATTCACATAAATTTTAATCGATAAATAATTCAAACATATATATATATCAAATTGAAACTCAATCGAATACGCCGTTTAAATGCTAGCGCACCTAAAAGAATTTCTCCCCGTATCCCATTATGTAAAAGAAATTTTTGTCGTAGCCCTGTAGAAAAACTGTAAGTGCTATACACATCAAAATCAATACCGGTCTTACGATTGTATTGGGTTGGCAACAAAGTAATTGCGTTTTTCCGTATGTCAATATTTCGCCTGGCCAAATCTACTGAAGTTAATTATGCGAAATTTGGCACGTACGTGAGTTCTTCAACATAAGTGCTAGATCAGAGAGCATTTTCCAAAATTCGTAATCTTAGGGGGGTAAGGGGCCAAAAAGTTCTTTTCACATATCCCGCGTGATCTCAAATAAAAATAGAGATATCCGTGAAATTCTTTCTGTAAAATACAGCAGTCACGAATACCTAAAAATTAATTTCAGGACATTTTTAATAGTGTCCTCTAAGGAGGATAGAAGCGAAAAAAGGGGGAGGGTGGCCATGTTTTATGGACGAAAAAAATTACTGCCAGTGAAATTC
The DNA here is from genome assembly GCA_038373885.1 of Cheiracanthium punctorium. Classification (NCBI taxonomy): domain Eukaryota; kingdom Metazoa; phylum Arthropoda; class Arachnida; order Araneae; family Cheiracanthiidae; genus Cheiracanthium; species Cheiracanthium punctorium. The sequence goes on along the minus strand of JAWZYV010016779.1, from coordinate 722,590 downwards.
TTACTTTAAAATGTAACAAATATGAATCGTATGTTCAGGCACAGCTTACCTGTAATTAAAAACTTGTTGAAAACTTATTTGCTTGAATTTTATACAAGAAAACGCAATTACTTTGTTGCCAACCCAATAGTTTATAATACGTATATATACCAAATCCATTCGAAATCTATATCATATCGAATTTTTTCATGATTACAATACCTTCCTTACATGGTACAGTAAGTATACAGTAAGTAGTACGGAAAGTAAAAATAACATTAAGAAGTAAGTTTTCTTTAACACTTTTTTTAAAATTAAACTGTAGTCTTGGGTATTATTTAAAGATACATGTTTATTTTACCATGAACCGTAGAGCGATTCCGACTGTCTGTCTTATGAACAACAAAAAATAAAGTGACTAGTTGTTCATATTAAAATTTTAGATATATAGAAACACTAAAATAAAAATAAAAATTTTGATGAATAAATAAATTAATTAGCCTTACTTGTGAAATTTTCATGCAACTGTTTAGTGGGTTAAAAGAAGTAACATAACAAATTCAACAAAATAATTTTGTTAAATGATCCATGAACACACAAATTAACAAAGAAATTTTGCTACTTCAAACATATAATTTGGTTGATTTTAACCAAGTAAACCATTTAAAGAAATAGTTTGGTTGAATTAGTAAAATATTTGTTTATTTTAACCAAATTGTTTGGTTAAATTGTCGAAATGTTTTGTTGAAATAATCAAATGATTTTGTTAATTTAACAAAAATTTGGTTGACGCTATTTCAACCGTAAAAATTTGGTGATTCAGCGAAACATTTTTTTAAGTGTGTTATGTTTCTCGGCGTCATCCGGTATTATGACCTGAAATGGGCAACCATATTGCCGAGTAAAATGATCCATATCCAGTATAAGGTCCTAGCCATAATGTCAGAACTTTAACCGCTCTCAAAATGCGTGATTTCCCCCAAGTATTTCTCCAACGCCAAGTTTGTCTAAGCACTGTAGGCTATAATTATTGAATTATAGTTTTCAAATATTCCATTTTATTATTTGTGACACTTAAAAATTTTTATAAAATAATTTATTCACGTTATTTGATTGTAAAATTTATTTTATTTCATTATTTATTGTTAAAAATACTTTTATATCTTTTATTTGGCCGATGAAGAACAATTTACAATTATTTCTAAGTCAAGGATCAATTTTGCACTCTGGTGAGGGTAAAATGATTCTTTGGACATTTTTTTTTTCAGAATTCTATTTTTTCATAACATACTGTAGGATTAAAATATTATTAAAGTAAGTTTATAATGCAAAATATAGTGCAAAACAGAGGAGGGTATTATGGAATACCATTTACATTTCTAGCTATACAGATTTTTGAATAAAATCCTCAAAATCATCATGAGTGCATACTATAACTAACTGTAATGAAATGTCACTCGTAAAGAAAAGCACTACTGATTATGTTGCTATAGAAAAAATTATTTAAAAAAAAGTTACAAATGTAGTATAATATAGAATAGTCAGGTAATATCGAATAGTTTGTTTAAACCTTTGAAAAATTAACTATACTTCATAAAAGTTATTTTTAACGATGATCCATATTTTGAAGACTATGCTGAAGTTATTTCTGCTTTGAGTCTTTTTAGATAAGCCGTGTGTATAATCTTCTTTATCTGTTCCGGTATAATCAGGGTAAAACCACAGAAAAAATCTGAAACATTGAATTCAAATTTCACTTCATTGATCTTCAAAGAATTTTCCGCTACAGAAGATACATCCAGTATGTTCGTTTTCCGGTTCTTTAGTTGATGGTATGAAATCCATTGCATTATTACCTGGTATTTCATAATACCCGACACGCCATCTAGGAAAATGAACCTTTAAACGGATGGGAAAAACACTGTCAGCTACAAAAACAAAAACAGTACAGCAAACTACAATTTTTTCGGTGTACATTATGCAAAACATCCATGTTCAAGTCACGTGTATACTAGTAGGTTAAAATGTTTGAAAACTTGTACAAACTTTATTCTGTAGGGAATGGTAAGACAAAAACAGGGAGCCAACTATCACTGCATTGTGACAGGGGAATCTTTCTTGAGTAGTTCGTGTTATTGTGACAACAGCACCTAACAGAGCCGAATCCTTGGTATTCCATATTTCCCGACTATTTACCCACCTTTCCTCTACTAACAAAGGTCAAAGTTTTATTTAAACATTTATATTATTTTACACAAGTTTTCTTCTTAAGAGTACCAGTTTAGGCAACCTACCTCAACAAACAAGATTTAATTTTTTTATATAATTTTACAAAAATAAAACTGATCCATTTAGAAAAATAAATGCTCACTCCTATGTTGCAGCTCCTCAGTGTAGTTGCTGTTTATAAACCGAAAAATAAAACATAAAGGCATCAAGTGCTAAGAAAGGTTTACTGAAAAGATAATGCGTATAAGCTCAGTAAGTTTATGCGGTTGAGTTTTATTTTGCATGCATAAAAGAGAAATATATATATTTCTATTTCAGGTATACCATAAAACAAACTCACAACGCCTGTAAACATTTATGATATGTATTTTATACAGAAATATTTTATATCTGAGAGGTAGATTTATTTATTTTTGGATTAACATTTCAAGTGCCGTCAGAGAAAAGAAAAATGCATATGTTATACCTATATCTTGTGGTTTAAGACGTATTGAAGTGAAATATGCAGTAGAAAATGTAATTCAATAAAACTTGTATGTGAATCAACATAACTCAATATATTTCAATATTAATTATTATTTATTTTATTATTGTTGCACTTTTTTACATTTATTATTTTATTAATTTTGAAAGGCAAACTAAAACTTAATGGTCTTTCTGAAATTTGGATTCATTGACCTCTATTTCTTTTTCTTTTTTTTAAACATAATTTTACGTTATGTAAAGTTCAAGATATCCTTCAGAAAAAATATATCTTTTTCTTAAATTTTCTAACAATGTTTTATTGATAGTTAACACGTATGACTGTGGTAGAGACATTTATGTCTGTATCACAGTCATACATCAAACATTTGCATCGCAGTCACAGTCGTTGTCACAGTCAAACATTTGCATCGTTTAAAAATTGGAATTGATTAACTTTAGTAAATTTATATCGGTATTATTCTTATATGTTCTGAGCAAATAAAAATATTATCATTTCATTCAAATAAAAATGTTATCATTTGATTCAAACGCTAAACTTTAATATTACGCGGAAAATATCCTTCAAGTTTTAAGCAGAGCTATATATTACTAGAATACTTTTAATGAAATTAATATTATGCTCGCTCAAAACATAACAAACATTAAATAAATAAAACATAAATGCTATTTCAGTTCATCTGAACTTCATAAAAATGAAATTGAAGAGCCTCTATCGAACTGAGCTCAAAATAAAGTATTTCGAAACTGAATTCGTTGAGTTAAGGTATTTTATATAGAGACGAAATCTTTTCAAATATTTTGAAAGCTCATTTATATAAATGGAAAAAGTAAGTTTAATATAGTATAAAAGAAACTAAAATAAGTCGTAAAAAACGTGAAAGAAATTGTTTTATCTGGCAACCAGCCAGATAACACACTCGTGACACAAACAAAATAAGGACATCCTAGTTATTTCTTCCAAATAAAATTCATAATTTTTTCCTCTTTGAAAGAAACCTTACGCTGATTTGAAGATAATATACTATGCACGAGATTGTTGCTTAGTTGCTCATTGATAACAATGTTTTGAAAAGCATTCTTAAATCAGATAAACTATAAATGTACTCATAATTTTTTTCAACATTTTCAAGTGATATTTCACCTTCCAGTTATGTTTAAGAATTTAAATTTTGTTTTTTTTACAGTATACCCAAGAACATTATAGAAAAGTCTGCACAGACTATTAAATTGTGAGCATAAAATTAAAATGTCCTGTTTTTAAGCCTCTAAGAGGTATATTTCAGTCCAGGTTTAATTGAAATTCACGTAAATATTTTGTAAATAAAATACCAGTCTTACCAATTTGGAGGCTTTGTTGACAATATTAGAAACTGTTTATTCCATTAAAAGGTAGATTTCTTATTTTTAGATAACAGGTCACTTTTTAGGGACTTTTTTCACCAATTTTGGGAGTGTTTAGATACATTTGGAGGTATTTTTCTAAAACACAGTTATTGGTACTAAATGAAGTGAGCAGACTGTCATGTTAATAAAATGGTGGTTTGTAGATATTACAGGGTTTCTACAGATTTCGCAGCTTTTTTGCAGCAAAAAATAACCTGCATCCCTGACTTTCCCTGACATCTATCATGCTCTTCCCTGACTTTTTATCTAGCTTGCTTTCCCGAATTTTGCATTTGTACTTTAATATTACATCCTATAGTTAATATTTTTTTATATTTTGCCACCTTTTTTTACAAATAATAATAATAATAAAATTACTATATACAACAATTTTATTCGACATCATTGGATTCTAACAAAAACCCTGTTTGATAATAATTTAGGATAAAATTAAGCCTATTTCAACTGCACAAGATATGCTCATAAAGAACACATTTTAAAATTACTATTTATAAGGTTAAATGAGAAAGTGAAAATAAAACAATTTCTACAATTAGGTTCAAACTGCAAATATTTTCTTGATTTTGCGGCAAAATTCAATTTTTCTTGCATTTCCCTGACCTTTCTTCAATTTCTTCTAATTTCTCTGACTTTTTTTCCAAACCCCTGACTTTCCCTGACCAAAACTAATTTCCTTGACTTTCCCTGATATTCCCTGACTTTCCAGGTCTGTAGAAACACTGTATTAAATACTGCTTAATAATTTATGAATTAATTGGCAGCTATTTGTACCATCAAACTGCGTAGTTTTCCTGAAGTTATTGTGTCAGCCTTGGACATATTAATAAAACAATGCCCTAGTTATAAATTTTAACATTATCAATAGCAAGTGTTGTAGAGTATTGGTTCAAGGTCTCAATCAAAGTGTAACTCAATCAGTTTTAGACAACCTCGCAAATACTCCTTTGTTGCTTTCATGTTTACAGCGCCACATACTGGTAAAATGGTGAGTAGAAGGTAGACAGAAGCCTTCATTCCTCTATTGCACTTTAGGTTAAATGCCTGCCTTACAACTAACACATTACAACTTGCACATTTTGAATATTTGTTAGAAAATTAGTTTAGTTTACCTTTAACTTGATGTATGATTTGTTATGAATAGTCTGAATTAAACTTACAATATACCATTTACAAATTCTTTTAAGGACACCCGTTATATCAAGATTTCAAGGATTAGTAAGTACTAATAAAAAAAAAAATAACCTTCGTAAAGCGAATATTAATTCGAAATCAATTACATAGATAAATCGATTTTGCTTGTAATAAAGATAGAGTTACATACTCTAAAAGATGATGAAAACAGCCTCATAATAGTTCCCTTTAAAATAATTGATATTTTAATTTAAACAAACATAGTTTTAACTAAGTAAAAGCTAATTTTATTTTAAAAAGAACACAAAAGAGAGAGAGAGAAATAATAATGTAGAAATTGAACAATTATTCCAATTGAGTTCAATGGTTGACTACATTGTTAACCTTTTACGCGTCTACTGTTTATTATTTATTCAATTAAGTATTTAATAAGTGTAACGAGAAATGTATTACAAATAAACAGAAAACAGTAATATGTACAATTTTTGAAAAATACAGTGGGCAAAGAGGTCTTCCAGGCCTAGCTATATCGACGAACTCCCACTACCTTAATGAAATAAAATTCAATAAATTTTCACCGAAATAACTCAAATTCCTTAAAAGCATGCTCAAAAACATTCATGTATAACTTATTGCCTTATAATAAAAATAATAATAATAGTACAATAATAATAATGATGATAAAAATGTCTTGAAGTTCTGAAATTGGTTGTTTTAAGATAGGACTAACTGAAAAAAAGTCTGAAAAGCGTTTTTTTTTATGTTAACAGAAACCTGTGAAAGTATAGAATTATCAATATAATTTAAAAGAAAAATCCTTGAAGAAATAATGAAATGTTTCAATAATTAAATTGCATAGGATGTTAAAAAAATAAAAGAAAAAACGCGCGTGCGTTTCAATGATAGAAAAGTGCACAGCAAAAGTTTCGTAAAGAAACAAATTCTGAACATTAAAAAATTGTATTTATATTCATGTATAATTATATCCTAACACACATGTTTTGTTGTTGTGAAAGAAACTAAACGTACCCAATAAAGCTAAATTTAATAAGTAACTAAAACTAAAATAAAAACTTCCCACGCATGCACAATCTACACATATGTTACTATCTCAGAAAATTATTTCTTCTTTTCCTTACGTTAAAAACAATTCAATGTGCAAAGTATAGTGACGATTTATATAGAAATAAATGGAAAAGAATGTGGAGTAATGCATTTAACTTGAAAATACGTTTTTAAAAAGACAATAAATCAAACATTTTCTCAACTAAATTTGTAAATCAAGTTTTACTAAAAAGCGACAGGCTGTCATAGCAACGCGTATTTTAATTCAAGTTGTCAAACATTTTGCTTTCTGATTATCACTTTAAAAACCGTGAGTCTATTCTTAAGTATCTGCAATTTCACAGCCTTTTTAAAATGATTGTGGGGGAAAAATCATTTTCGTCATCACAAATAATAATGAAAAAATGGCCCGGAAGGATAGAAAATTCTTTGCTTTTCCATCATCAATCAAAGCAGAACCGTTGAACACAATGTCTTTTTTACTGCGGAAAGTCCTTTATCATTATCTAATGCGGTCTAATTTTTTAAAGGAATGAAATAATTGATGCATCCCTGATTGTATTGAAATTTAGAGCGAAGAAAAAGTAGAATTTTGACTTTATGATATGAGTATACGCACGGAGGAGTTACAGACTCATTAGATACACCTGCTTAAAAACGTGTTCGTCATAAAAATGCACTTTTTTAAATATCTGTCTGTTCAGTGAATTAGAAAAGAATCGATATATCGGATTCTTCGGGTCAACAAGCTAAACGCACGCGGAAAGATAAAGTGATGTGTAAACGCACTTTTTAATTTAATGGAAGAAAAAGGTTTGGATTTTTGTAATTTTTGTTGCATAAATTCTATAACTGTTGTTGCAGTTTTTATATTTTTACTTTCCGAACATGTACCATGTAAGGAAAGTATTGTAATCATGAAAAAATTCGACTTCGAGATTCTGGTGTATTGACACGTTTTGAGGTCTTCTGAATTCATTTATGCTATTTTTACGAGATGTATGTATGTGTGTGTTGTAAAGAAGTTATTTGGTTGGGCTGATTTAAATTTAAAGACTGCGTTGTGATACATGATAATCCAGGTTCGAATACACTTATAGTTGCAATAAAATAAAAAGACGTTAAATACTTGAAACTATTTTATTAAACATATACTATTGAAACATTATTATAACGGGCGGTGGTGGCTCATCGAAAATAAAATGACGTCCTATATGGACAGTGAAATTAAGGTGGAATGATTTAAAAATTACGCCAGCACAGAATGACACATTGGCGAGAACAAACACTTGGCTGATATCAATAACGCCAATTCCAGAGCAACCCTAAACGTTAATCCAATAAAATAAAAAATGACGTAATCGGGAGCAAATAATTTTAAAGACAAGGCATGGCAACAAGAAATAAAAAACGCCAACTCCAAGCCAAAGGAAGGGAAATCAAAAATACGTTGATTTATCAAAAGGACGTAATATAATCTATTTATAGCACACCGGTCTGAAGAGACGAAGAACAAAAAGAATAGTGCATACAGGGAAAAGTAAATATACAGAGTTAAAAGCCGAAATGGCAGAAAAATGAGAACAGAAGTGATTTAGAATTCTTGAATTTTGGATAGATTACATTAAAGAAAGCCAAAGTAAATGATTATTAAATTAGATATGTGACCTTCATCACATGTGTATGTATGCGTGTTTGTGTGTATGTGAGTGAACACGATAGCTCCTAAACGGAGAATTCAATTGAGCTCAAATTAAGTATATAGGTTAGAAACAACCGTACCGGACCGGTATTTATTTCGGTAGGACTTATAGTTTTTCTACACGGCTACGACAAAGATTTCTTTTGCATTATGGCCTATGGGAGGACATTCTTGAAAGTGCGCTAGCGCTTAAACGGTACATTCGATTGAGCTCAAATTGGGTATACATGTTATAAACCACCATCGTAAGACTGGTATTGATGTATATTTGATGTATATAGGACTTATAGTTTTTCTACAGGGCTACGACAAAGATTTCTTTTACATTATGGCATACGGGGAGAGTTGAATTCTTGAAAGTGCGATATCGTTTAAACGGCGCATTCGATTGAGCTTCAATTTGGTATATATGTATTCATCGATTAAAATTTATTTAAATGCTTGTAATAATATTAATCGTAAGTGTTCGGAAAGTTGAGTGGAGTCACTCCAGATTTTTTTTTAATGTAGGAATGTAGGCGAAATTCATTTAGATGACGAAGTACTTGCTCTGACGCGTTTTGTCATAATGCATGAATGATGATGCAGTTTTGACTTTTATATTGTATAGGTGATTAGTGATTATTTTGTAATTAAAAAAGTAATGTTTATAATACGACTTAATTTATATTTTCATTTTAATGCAATTTTGAAATTTTACTCCTTAAATGAATAAATTATGCTGCTCTCTATATTTTTGCATTACCCCCCGAAGTGTTTAATTTCACCAACCCATTCTTGGTTACTTTTCTCGATCAAACGGTTTATATCAGTGTTGATATTGTACGATTAGGTCCACAAATAAATTTAAAAAAAAATGCATAAAAAAGGAATAAAAGTTATCCAATTTACATGATGAACTTTCATTTACTGAAGCATACACTTATAATAGCACCTACAAATATTAAAATGGCATCCCGTTTGCAAAAAAGATTGTAAAAGGACTGTGTTGTTTTATTTTAATGAGTATTTTACTAAAACAAGTTATCAAGTGAAATATGAAACTGCTATTCGTTAGCCTTTAATAAAATATGCAATATATTATATTTTCGCTTAAAAAATTACCAAACTTGAATATACTTAATTCTAAATATTTTGAAACTTAATTATTACGTATTTGTAGAGCATTTTATTGAAGTAATTCATTTAAAATATCTACAGAACAAAGAATTTAGTATTTTTAACTATGAGTTAAATAAAATGTTTGTGATTTAAGTTTAGCAATTGTGTAAATATTCAAATTAATCACCTTTTTGAATTTAGAAGTTGAAATTTTAATAAATATCAAATATCAAGATTTAATTATTAAAAAAATAACATACTAAAACTTTTATAAAACCAAAACTTAAATATTAACTTTCAATCTTAAAAGATTAAACTTTGAAAATTATGAATGCTTGTGTGTTTAAATGAGCATTTTATTAAAAAAAAGAAATAATACCTTGTAAGTAATAAATTCTGAATTAGTTCGAATTTATCTCCTTTGTTCTGCTTCAATGAGTAAAATGCATAAGCCTTGTAATTTTAGCTTTAGACTTATGTAATGAATTTATTAAATGAATAAAGTTGCAATATTTCAAAGCATTAAAGTGTGCTTACTTCTGTAACCTGAGAAGTGTAGTATTGCCGTGAAATTTCCTTTCTAAGATAAAGGGAAATGATGGCATAGAAATTTAGTTTGGGCTGATTTTACGAATTTTGGATTTATGACTTTTGGATAATATATTAACATAAGAGGTTTGGATTTTCTGCCGTCGTTTAATTATATTTTTATTTTTTTATAAATCCATTTTATTTACACTCTCTATTTTCAGGAAGGACAGATGTAATAGTAAAGATGTAATATAAAAAACAGTTCAAATTAATAAAATATCTATCAAAATACTCTTACTTAAAAATTTCTGGTGCATTCCATTAAAATGCCTTCTAATGCATTTATGGAATAACAAAAGTGCCAGACTTGTTATTAATACTATTTCAAATGTTTTTTAATGGAGCACTGTTACAAAGGAATAAATGTGATAGTATTATTTTGACCTAAACTGTTAAACATGTAATGCACTGATTTTGGTACAAAAATCAGTGAATGTATGATAAAAGAAAAGAAACTCAGACTTTTTTACTACAATATTCAACATAAATATTGCTTATATATAGTGAACTTCTGTTTATGAAATCTCTCATATAAATTCTTTCGCAAGAAAGTTTTAATTGAAATCGAAATAAACTATATTGCACGAGTTATTCAGAAGCTCCATTATTGGAAATCATTTTACAGATGTATTTATTCCTTCAACTAACAAAAGTTTTAGTGAATTTTGAAGGATTTCTTTAAAATTTGAACTACAAGTAAATAGAAATACAATGAAAACTTTTAAGAAGTCGCCCAATTAGTTATATGTATGGCATGGAAAACATATTCTAGTTATCTAACATAAAAATCTATACTTTTCAACTTCATGAAGAACTTTGAACTGAATGAAAGAGAGATATTTCTAAATAAAACATTTATCATTGTTTTGTTAAGAAAAAGCATATACACAGAAAGAAAGAAAAAAAATATTTGGGAAAAAATACCATTAATCTGATCCATACTTACAGCGAAATGTTGAAAAATTCTTTCAAAGGGTACACTTTTTTTGTAATAATCAGGTTAACATGTTTGAGTTAAACAAACTTTGAAAAGCGTATTAAAATATGTTTTCTTTTAAGTTAAAATAATCTGTTTAGACACTTTTTGGAATATATGTCTTTTTTAAAACCAATAAAAATACTCTATCTCATAACTTGTTTCAATTTGATAAAACGATAATTAAAACGGCCAAAGATGTTTTCAGAAAGTAAAAACAATAAAATATGAAATTTGAAAATCACCTAGAATCTTATTCTATTTTGTGAAATAACAGTAAAAGTTTTTTACAAATCACTAACACCATTTTTATAAACAGAAGTGCATCGTGTAATAAAAAAAAATCGCAACCCATAGTTTTATATATTTAATTACATTTTAAATTTTGAATATGAAGAGATTTCTTGAAACCCATTTGTTTATATTAAATATTTATTTTTTATGAACAAAATGTTGTGCACAAAATATTTAAGAACTAGTGTTCTGACAAAAAAGAGATTTGGGGCCTAATGAGAATGGGGAGTTATTACATGAAACAGTGCAGTTAAACGTTCATAATTTCATCTGTAGCTAGGGTCAGCTTTTCTCCAGATCATGTACTGAAACATTTTTTTTAAATTAATAGTTTGTTAGGACAAAAGGAACAAGTTTTCTGAGCATTAAAGGTGAGTAATTTCTTTCATTTTAAATAAGTGCTTGTTTTGATCATCGAAATTTGATACACCGAACAAATGGAAATTAGATCCAAGAGTTGTGGTCCAATGGGACAAAATTTCATTTCACAAATTAAGACTATTTCTCTTTAACAGTTAAACAATCGTTCAAGTTTGTTCTCCAATAGAGGATAACTATCGGAATTAACTGTCTGAAAAAAAGATAAGAATTTTGTGAACTACGCATTTTACGGTAGAAAATGTGAAATGTGTCTCATCAGCCCATAGTCTCTCCTACTTCTAAAGAGATTTAATCTTCGTTACTTGAAGATATTAATAAATAGTTTTATTTCTGATTTTTTTTTCAGACACAGTCTGTGTGTGTGTTGTGTTGTGTGTGTTAAGGCAAACCTGCACGCGGGGTATCTGCCTAGAATGGGGGGTGCCTTGGTAGGAGGACTTTCTAAGGGGTTCTAACGCGCATTCACGTTACATCTTGAGAAAACCTATCAAAACTCCAGATCGTTAGATCGACAGCCGCGCGATGGGACCCGAACACCTCGGCCATCTACCATTTTCAGTGGCATAACCACAGTGCCATGGTGAGGCTCAGACACAGTCTGAGCTACAGAAAGTGATTTGTTAATTCTGAGAAGAATTGATATCTTGGAATAAACAGCAAGCAAAAACCAAGCTTGCTTTATTTAAAAAAAAACTACATATGAAGAGAATATTATGAAATATTGATAAAGACCACATTTAAATAAGTTTTCAAACGAAACAGCTTTAAATTCGACTCATCCGTTTGCGAGTTACAATGCCAGACATAAGCTTCAAAGCAAATGTACCAAGGGGCTTAACAATAATTAAATAACTGAACAGATTATAATCAGGCATGCTAATGCTAAGTTAGGCCAGCAAGCTGCATTGAAATTGGCAGGATCACCCTTTCTAGATATGTAATGCCACAGACAGAAGCAAGAAACTTTTGGTTTTTGAGGGTTTCAATCTTATATTATTTAAACATCTGAAAAGGTTTTAATGAAATTGCATACACCCACCCCGATTAAGCCACAGCTTTCTTATCTTATGTAATAAAATATGAGAGTAAACAAAGTTTGTAGCTGGCTGGCTATGTATGTATGTAGGTAGGTAGGCTTTCAACCTCCGATCTTCTTATGCGTGTGCCTTTCGATCACAAGCGCCGAGACGGGTGGTTGTACACCTACTAAATTTTGCTTCATTAGAACAGATCCTAACACACCTCGAAGGGATTTAAAAAAAATTAGAATCAGATATTTTTATTTCATGTTTTATGTGATTTTTGGTGTCTTCCAAAATCGCATATCTGGATAATCTTGATCTCCCATAATACGTAATAACTCCTGTAATTATACTAGCAGAAAAACGATATTTGAATCATCAGATAGATGACAAAATTCCCCTGTAAAAACAATTTGTTCTGACTGTGTAACATAGTTTGCATATTTTTAAGAACTTTTGAAAAAAAGATAATTTTTGACGGAAGTTCTCGTAAAATAATTTTAAAACAGTTGCATCTTTATCCGTCATAAATTTTGATATTTTGACAAATTGTTATTGTGACGAAGCATTCATTTCTCTCCTTTAAAAGAAAAACGCTGGAGGGTTATAAATTAGGAGATTTTTTTTTCACGAATTTTTAAGTAAAGAAGGATTTTGGATTCAATAGCTGCTGTTTTAATATTTCGCTTGCAATTTTTCATCTCATGGCAGCGAAACTTAATAGCTGCCAATTGAAAAAATAAAAAAAAATCTGATATTCCCGATTACCTGAGGCTGAGACGCCGCCATTGATTAAAATGTTAGGATACGTATAACCGTTTACGAATCTTCACGATCGCTAGTGATGGACGCGAGAAGAAAAATAGACGTCTCGCAAAACATCTTATAACCTTGGTCTCGTCTCGCAAAATCCCTACATCGTAATGTTAAAAATGTGCGTCTCCTCTCTCAAATTTGCTGTAAACCTCGATCTCGTCTCGCGTCCATCCTTAACGATCACTTCCTAAAATGTATTAGTTAGAAGTTTCCCCCCCCCCCAAATAATAAAATGCACATTTAATCCTTCACTCGAATTTAATTGATAAATATCAATAAAGAGCCTTTTTCGCAAATTTTAAAGTTAATTGGCTCATTTGTTAAGTTTTTGATGATATTACAAAAGCTTTTTTTTGTTGTTTTGTTTTCTTAACAACGAAAGGAGTGAATAGTTCTGCATAAAAAAAGCATAAATTCATTAAAGGACAAGCATCGTGTAAGAAAGCCAAAAGTTCGTTTCATCTGCTATGATTAAGAGCATAGTGAGCATGTACAGCTTCGGGTGAATTGAAAAGTTTATTGCCGGACATATGAAGGAAAAGCTGCAAAATAGCTACAGTAGCATTAAGAATCTGAGAATTTTTAAAACTCGTGTAAATAATGTCTATTTATTTCCTAGTATGTATTTTCATAAACTAAGAATTCTAAAAATTAGCGTACTTTGCGTTTTAGTATTGAATTTGGCAGCTTAAATGGCAGTAATAGAGAGGGTCGCTTAAAAAAAAAAAAGAAAAAAAAAAAAAATAATACGTACCCAAATGGTGGAAAATGCTGAATGTTTCACAAAAAAAACGTTATTTTGTTAACAGAAATTGAAGTTTTTGGAAAGGAGGAGGAAGACCGGAACCTTACCAACATTAAATATGTCCTTCGTATTTGATTCTGCTACTGTGGTAAAAGCTATGATAAATATGAAATTAAATTCGTATGTTAAGTTCTAATCGTGAAGGAATTTGATATTATTTTGATGTCACAAGTTTCAAATTGCATCAAAAACTTAAAATAACGCGCTTTAGGAAAAAATTACTTCCCTAGGGTTTACTTTTACGCCAGCCATGATAGCAAAAATGTTCACAAAAAACAGGAATGTTTCATGTAGATATTTCTGTGTCTATGCTATAAACAATGTTTAAGACTTTTTTGTATAGTAAAGTGTGTTCTGCAGAATGAGTGCGATTACAAATCACTCACGCTTTGGGAGTTAAAAGACAAAATGAAACAGTTGTGCACATTATATGACGTTATTTGAGAACTTAAAAATACACAAGTTTATCCTGCAGAAGCACTTTGAAAGTGAATGATTTTTTTTCCAAAACACTTTTTATTTGATTTTGATCTCAAAAAACGCTGACATAGTTCTCATATTATCATTTTGCAGTTACGCTATGCCATCTCAAGTAAGCATCTGTAAGCTTATGTCACGAGTCAAAGAATATTTCATATTTTGAAATTTTGTAAAGATGGAATTAATTTCACTTATAAAGAACTTTTGATTCCTTCTGTACGGAGAACGGGTACGCAGCTAGCATAAAAATAATGAGCATTCTTTTGGTCCACAATGTCACACACGCACACACACGCAGAGAGAGAAAGAGAGAATGTTTAAACACACAACATTCTTTTTATTGAATTAAACACAAATTTCGTTTTGACTTTACTACTTTTTGATCATAAAAGTGTAAAATAATTTCATTTACCTCTTGTACCACTCTGAGCCTACCTGTGCACCGTAGTATTAACATAGAGTTACGAATTTTCGGGCAACCCGCTGTCCTGGGGCTTAAAGTAGTTTAAAATTCGTATTCTACGCTTCAAATAGTTAAATTTTGCTTTTTGTTGCATCAAAATTGGTCCACTAGAACCGGAGATACAGAGGTTTCGGTTTCCGATTGTTTTTCTATGGGAGTTCTAGAAGTCTCGAGAAATATTGGTCCTAGACCTTCGGTAACTTCACTTTTGGAGACTTAATTTTGGCGCCAAATTTGGTGATATTTCGCCAAAGTTGCCAACCTTAGCGACATTTTGGTCATTTGGAGCGATTTTTCCTATGGGGCTGTAAAGTTGCTTTTGCTGCATTAAAATCACATAATAACCTAACATTTCTCTTCCATGACGTAATAAAAATTCCCGCTTTAAGTAGAATCTTCGAGAAATAGACTTTTCTCGAAGCTCCTCATAGCTTCTGCCTCCTCTATAAATACCAGTGCGTGCTGTCCCGAGAGTTCAGTGTTAGTGGAGCACCCGTAGTGTGGATCAAGTTCTGAGTGAGAACGCTTGCTTTGCTCTGTCGTAGGTGCGGTGTTTTCGCGCTCGTTTACGAAGCTGATTTTAAAATTCTGCGTGTAAATTCTTGATTGCTGAGTCTTGAGGGACTGTTAAGTGTTATCCCTCGAATATTTCCACTGAATTTTTACCTGTGGATGTGTTTTATTTTATGTGAGAAATACAGCATTTGTGAAAGCTTCTGATCTAAGCGGACTGTTAGAAGCACATATCTGTTTGATTGTGCCTGTGAATCTTGTACAGCTTATTGTTCGTCAAATTTCTAGAAGCAATAAAGTTTGTGTTCCACCCTGACAAGTGGACTCTTTACTAGAACATTCTACACCAACTGAACTTTAGAACGACGAACCCAGGGATAGCAGAGTTTTCTGTAACAATAGGGTTAATGCGACTACTATTAATAATCAACTATTGTACTTAACGACTCGTACTATTAATAATTAACATAGGGTTTTTAAAGGAGGAAGAAAGGCTAAGGTCACGTTACATTTCAAAACCACCAAAACACACAGAAGCAGTTTGACAAGCTCTAGCGAATTTGTTAATGTCGAAAATGTGCCTCAACTTAAAAGTGGTATCATAAGCTTTAAAAAGGTACATAAGTAAACACAAAATATAATTTTAAAATTTGTTGTAACAGTGAATCAAGGATGTGTTTTAAAATCCTGAAATGGTCTTTTAAGATACATGTACAACTCTCCCCCCCCCAAAAAAAGTACTTTTATAATATAACTAATTTCTGCTTAATTTTGTTTTATTATCAGGCATTAAAAATATATAAAATAGCTTTTGCGTTTGCTATAAATAAAA
Organism: Cheiracanthium punctorium; assembly: GCA_038373885.1. Taxonomy (NCBI): domain Eukaryota; kingdom Metazoa; phylum Arthropoda; class Arachnida; order Araneae; family Cheiracanthiidae; genus Cheiracanthium; species Cheiracanthium punctorium. The sequence continues at coordinate 706,320 of JAWZYV010016779.1, read as the reverse complement.
GTTTTCTTTTCCACTAAGAATATTATTTGCAATCAGGAACAAAATTTATATCGTAATTTTTTCATTTCTAATTTTATTCTTTGAAAAAGAAAAAAAGTTGCTTAAAATATAATTTTATTAGAAAAACAAATTACAACATACACATGCTTATTTAATAAATTAACTGCATGTGCAAACAGTCTAACTAAATACGCAATATTAACTCAATTAATTTGATTTTATGTTATGATATCCATTGTGTAAATATTAGCTTTAGTATTATCCAGTCTGAATTTTTCAGTACAATTTCCGAAATTATAAATTATATTTTCATCGTTACAGCTAACCTAAATTAACGTAATGAGAAAGAGGTAAAATATTTTTGATTGAAGATTCAATCATAAATTGGATTGTTTTTCAAAGTTTTGGTCACAGGGTGATATGTTTTCTCAAAATTCGTTTTCTGATATGTGATGATTGTTCTTTTTTTCTCATTTCATTTCCTCTGTAAACCCACCGTAAAGTTTTTGAAAGTTCTGATTACTTTCAGTTGCGCGCAAGTAGAAAGTGAAAAATTGATTGCCTTTCAGGTTAACAGATTTCACTCTTTTCTGCATTTAGAAATTTTTCTGCAAAAAAGTCTTAATGTATGACAGAATTGAATTTTACTGACAACATTTTAAAACTTATATGGAGATAAATTTTCTAATGAGTGAATTAATGAAGTGTAGAAAAACCAAAATCTAGAGAGAAAACTGAAACTAAGTTAGTCGAAAAATCTATTTAAACTAACCACCTCCGGCTCCGGCGACCAGTTGGTTCGCCATCTTAACAAATCTTGATCGGAGAGAATACTATTCCTCACCGGTTCCTTGGCACTGAAATCTCTTAAGATTCTGAGTGGAATTTAAAATTAGGATGGTTACAAACAGGAGCGGCCCTAGGGTAAGTGGCGTCCCTTCTAATGTAAAAAAAGACACCCCCTTTTATGCTGTACTTAGTTTTTGAGTTCGAAATGACGCCCCTTCGCAGTCGGCGCCCAGATCAGATGCTTACCCTGTCGGGCCGCCATTGGCTACAAAAATAAGATGGTTAAATGATAAAAACTTACAAAAAGGTACAAATTATTTTCTTCCTATATTCATTCTAAAGAGCGTCTGGATATATTGGCCTTTATAAATAAAACGGAAAGGGAAGAAAAAAAAGTAAAAAAAATCTGAAACACTTTCAGATTTTAAATACGCACTAAAGTGATATATATTAAAAGCGTATTATAATCCATGGATCTTCCTTATTTTCTTTTCTTATTTCATTAAGTTGGAAAGTATATCATAATTCATGAGTGTGATTAAAGAAAATTAAAACTGATATTTCTAACATCCTTTTTTCTGGATGTAATGCATTAGAAACAGATGGAAAAAAGCTGCGCAGAAAAATGTGCAATTAGAAGTAGCAGATGCAGACGATAAATTATGCCAAGCGCTAGAATCACATCTTCTCAAAATCACATATCAACCATTTTATTTTTCGCCAAATTAAAAAGCTGCACATTTTAGTTTCGGAAAATTTTCAAATCCTAATTTTGTTTTGAGTATAAAACATTTCATTACTGCTCTGATTTCACTTATTTCGATTATACGATTGCACACGATATTTTAATTAAAAAATAACCTTACAAATAATCTAAACAAAAAAAAAATATTCTTTTATTTTTACATCAAGAGTCTGAAACATTTAATAGACTTCCCAAATATGGCAACCTAGATACGCTTAATCTTCACTCTTTCCACTACGGGGTTACAATTGCGAAATGGCGAGAGCAAAAATTTGCCTTTTTCGACACGTTTTTTATGGATATCTCCTAAAATAATTGGAATTTCGAAAAAAATCACTTCGAGGTATGTCGCGACCTGTCCCGGAGAATTTCCATACAAAATTTGGTAGGTCTACGATCACCCATCTGTAAGCTACGCGAGACACAGACAAACAAACAAACAAACAAACTAACTAACTAACTAACGGACAGTTTACACTCTGTTTTATTGATATAGATATGTATAAGTAAATCAAGGTCATGTCAGTCCGAGTCAAACATATCTGCATAAATATAAGGTGTGTATAACAGGATGTATCTACATAAACATAAGATGTGTGCATAAATATAAGGTAAGGTGTTTGTATTTTTATGATCTATGAGTAAATTGAAAACAAATTAGAAATAAAAGTATAATGGAATTACATCTCCTTATAATCGAAATAAGATTAAAACACATTACATTTCCATGTAATATTTAATGCTGTTCGTTAAAATATTTTTAACTATTCTTGCTTAGTTAAGAAAATATGTAATGGAAATTATATTAAAATTGAAAACAAATTAGAAATAAAAGTATTATCGAATTACACTCCTTATAATCGAAATAAGATTAAAACACATTACATTTCCATGCAATATTTATTAATTAAACACATTAAGATTACTTTAACACAATTATTAATTAATCTGTTAAGATTACTTTAACAGATTAATTAGACACATTATTAAACACAATAAGACTACTTTAAGCTAATATTGCATTACTCTTCAATTTCATTTCAGCTGTTTAGAGGGTAATTCATTTACAGATTGGACCCTATTCTTGATAGTTTATTTAACTTACTACCTGATTTGTGTCATGGGTACTATCTGACCTAGTAGAGTTAATGATAGGTTTAAATTTCTTATAAGCCAAAACAAGGAAGAAACTACTATTACGAAAGCAATGGATGATGTGGGCGCATGTGAAGCAGTAGGCACCGCTACCACTCATGCGCCGGTCACAATGACTGCCTGTCACCTGGCATCGCCTACTAACGTCCACGAATATTGTATAATGTTTGACATTTTTTTTTCTCACTTTTGTTTTACTGTATATCCCTGTATAGTTTGAAAAAAAAAATCAAAATCTGAATTACTTTCATATTTTAAATACACACTAAAGAGGTATATATTAAAAGCACATCATAATCCATGCGTCATCCCTATTCTTCTTCCGTATTCCGTTATGTTGGAAAGTGCATTATTATTCATGAGCGTGCCGTATTTTTACTCCTTGTTCCATAAAGCACATCTTTGGAATCGAAATCTATCTTCAAATTGCCTACTAAAACTGTTTTACAATCTTCGCCATGCATATTCCTACTACACTTCACCATTATAAATACTGTTTGGAATGTGCATCATAATCCATGAGTGTGGCGTGTTTGTCTTTCTTGCACCACAAAACGCTTCTTCAGAATTTTAACTAACCTATGTTACAATGACCTACCAAAACTGCTTAACAATCTTCGTCAAGCATATTCTAATTATACTTTATCTATATAAGTACTGCTTGGAAAGTGTATTCTTTACTATTCCATGTGATGCTTCCTTGAAATTGAAATCTATATTAAAATCGCCTACTAAAACTCTTTTACAATCTTCGCCAGGCATATTCTAACTATATTTCTCCTTTGTAATAAACTGTCACGTTTGCCAGTTTCTAGCCAAATTTGGAAGATATCGCCAAGCGTGGTTCAGTTTGGAGGATTTATTTTTTGGCACCAAACGTGGCAGTGAATCATCAAAAATTGCAAACCTTGGCGGCTTTCAACATTTTATTCTCTTCCGCTAGCGTGCTATGCACTGCTTTGACACTTTTGAAAAGTGCCTCACCGTGACAAATCGTATCGACAAGTTAAGTCGACGTTAAAAAACCTGACAGATTGAATATAAACCTGGTAACTGAAAACCTGTTGTGAACAAACATTTTAAGGGATCACGAGTTTGTCACGCAATTAATTAATTTTAGTTATGTTCAAGGGTTTGTGAATAACAGCCTTAAAGAAATGTTCTTGTTTAATGATATAGCTTTATTTTTTATTAAAATTATTCTTAAAATAAAATACTTATTTAGTCTCTTGAATTACTATTCGTTATTATTTATGCAACGTTATATTAGCGAGAATGAGCAGACATTGAAATATTGAAAAGAATTATGACAGAAATTCTGTACAGAAATCCAACATAGAAAGACAATATTTTTCATTCCTTTTTAGTGCTTCGTTAAGCAGAAAGCTACATTCGAAAGATATATTGAAAAAAAAATCTGCTTTAAATAACTATTATATAATGCGAAATAACCCAATCAGAAAAATGCGGTCTTTAAAATCCTGATCCATATGCAAACGCAATTTCGAGTCGTAAGAGGAAGCAGGCATCGGTCGGACTGTGAAACAGTCGCTTGGGAATAACAGGGAAATAGAGTTTAGGTATCGTATATTGGTATTCAGTGAGTTTATTCTGACTTCAGTAAAGAATGTCTGAAATATAAGAAGTCCCACAGTGTTTTTCGATTATTATTTGTTTAAAGAAAACTGAAAATCGATTTCTTTGTAGTAACATCAACATTTTAAAATTGCTGTTCGTCTAACTCTAAATAATACGCGGCTTTTGAAAATTTTTAAAAAAATAAATCACAAAACTAAAACAAATCTGCGTGAAACTGGAATATGTTGTCAGGTAAAAGTTGTTGAGGAATGCTGCAGTACGTAAATCAATGGAGTTGCAAACAGAATAAATAATTCATTTGGACCACAATATAGCGTGCTTGTGATCAAGACTGCAATTTTTGTTGCAACTGCAAGGTAAGAAATGGGAGATAGGGAACACGTAACAATGACTTCAAGATATCATTTGTCTGAAAAGCGGCAGAAAATAGCTATTGGGAAACTAGAAGCATGTCAGAATCAAACAAAAGTGGTTAGACGGCTAAATAACAGTTTTTCTGATGTTTTGGTAACAATTTATAGCAGTAGGTTCAGCCTTAAACAGCCAGCTGTTATGACCAGCGCTCATGACCGATATCTGTCGTTGTGCGCACGAAGAAATAGAACCGGAACGCCGAATTAACTCAGATCCTCCCGTGCTGCAGTCTACGAAAGGTTGGTGTTGACGACGTTAACTGTGCTTGGAAGGCTTCAGAAAGGTGGTCTGTATGCTAGGCGATCAATCCCTACGATCAATTATTTACGTGCCACACACGTCACACCGTTCCGCAGTGGTCTGGGCGCTAAACTCCGTTCCCATAAGAACACGGCAAGTGAAGCAGCATCCAGCTTGGCCAGTGCTTGGGAGGGACTTCCCCCTCTCGGCTTGTCCACTGTGGAACCGTGTACGCTAATGGGAGCTGGTGCACGTAAAATCCGTCGTGGCTCCAAAGTCCTCCAAGTTGTTAAATGATACCTCTGGGGGTGCGGACTTCAGGTGGTGGTTGGTCCCTCACCTGGAATCTGTTCAAAATTAGGGACCAACAATTGAAATCCAACCCCCTTGGGGGCACTGGCACAAAGTCTATCCATGGACACGACAGCAACAACAACAACACGTCACACCACAGAAGAGAACGCTTGAGGTCGGCACAACAACATGTCTACTAGACGGCTGATCAATGGAGGGCTCTTCTTTTTTAATGAGTCCAGACTTAGGTTCCAAAGCGATAATAGGCGTTGTTTAATTTGGAGAAAACATCTGGAACCCGTTGTTTCCTTCCAAATATTTGTGAAAAAGATGCATGAAGGCTGTGTCTGTGTTTGGAGTGGGATCTTTTTTGGACAGACGCACAGACCTCCTTATCTTTCCATGTGGAACTGTGAAACCTACAGATGTGACATCCTTGATGCTTAGTGCACCCTTATGCCGTACAGTAGCTGTTGATTTCCTTCTTCAGAACGACAGTGTTAGGCCGCACAGTGCTCGCATCGTAGATGATTAATTTCAGCAGCAAACAATTCATCCCATGAAGTGTCCAGCTGGGTTATCGGACTTAAATCCTATCAAGCATGTCGAGGAGGATTTAGGAAAACGTTGTAGCTGCCTTCAATCTTTCTCTTAAGACCCCTGCGACGATTGAAACTGCTTTGCCTGATCAATGGCTATCACTTCTAATGAAATGGATAGACTGAATAATTGACTACGTCACACCTTGCTGTAAAAGCTGTATTGCTTGTAGGATATATCATATACTATACTGAAGGTACTTTTCCTACAACAAACTTGCAAATCCAAATTGTTGATTTTACACATGTGCTCATTTCTACAACACCATAAGTTCGTGTTTTTCATGCTATTTTATAGGTCACTCTTTGGTGTATACTGTTGGTTAGTTTCATTAAATTCTACATGCAACTTTTTGAGTAATCGTCATTTTTATTATTTTTCCTTATTTAATGAAACTAGTGTATGCTCACTAGTGTCTTTACATAATAAATAGCAATTTTTAAAAACTTTTATAACTGCTGTTTTGAAGTAAACAAAAAATGTAGTTTATATAGGAAATGCATATATTGCAAACTTGTTTCACACAACTGAAGTACAAATACACGAAAACCTGGAACTATAGGCGCAGGTATAAACAGCTTGTTTCTGTGGCAACTAAACTCAAGATCTTACTCAAATTCAGAATTTATTTTTACTCATTTTACTTGGAAAAGTGTGCTTTTATACATTAAATGGATATTTTGAATAAATCCAGTCATTTGGCAAAAAACAGTATTTCTATACACTTCTTCTCTATTTACGACTGATGTATACACGTCGTGCATAAAGAAATGCAACGTCAAAGAACTTAGATGAAACCTTGTTTACATAGTTTCCTTTAAAAATGAGAAATTTACTCAAAAAAAAAAATTCTGAGGAGTATGAATTAATGTTTAATTTGATCCAAAGTGGTATGTTTTCCATTTTTGCTGAATTCAGCGGAATTTACTGTAAGAAACAAATGTACTAAACAGATCGAACCGAAACAGATGGAGAAAATATCAGATCGAGTGTATCAACATGTACTTTAAATGTAAATTGGTGAATTGCGTGTTGTTATTCTCCACATCTCGGGCATCGAGCTTTCACGGTATTACTATTAACGAGCAGGGATCTTCAATATTGCTTACTGAAAGATAAGTAAAGATATTATCGGACAATTTTGATATATTGCACATTTTTGATAGGGGGAAATAACTGCTTCCGTATTATTATTGAATACTTCATAGCAAAAATTTTGTAGTTAAAATAGTTTCTATAATTGTTTGTTATTCAAAAAGATTGATAAAATGCGTTTATTTATGCGTGTATGTGTGTACGCATTATATATATATATATGTATATAAATTATAAAACTCAAAGAAGACATGCAAATAATTGTACATTCATATTTATGAATGATAATGAAATGTAATAGTAAATAAAATAAATTTATAAGAGACATTTGAAAAAGCACATAGTTTTAATTTAAGGATCAAAATATTGTAATTAATACAAGGAATAAATAAAAAGTATTCGACTGCAAATCGATATTTTTTGTGTGTGTGTGTGCTTTTAGAAGAAAATATCAGAAGAATCCAAAAAAATCTGAGGAATTTTGTCGATATTTCTAGATATTGTGTAAATGCAATACCGCATTGTCTGTTTAATCATTAAATAACACTAAAGTTCAACACTAAAGTTAACACTAAAGTTGTCTTCTTACTTAAAATTATTAAAAAGGCAATATTTCAACAGTTTCTAAGCTGATACACTTTTCAATACCACCAATTTCAAATAGTTATTTTTGTGATTATAATTCAGATTCATAGAATTCCTGCCATTAACTAGAGGGACGCTTACTGGTTGCAATAGGATCATGACTTTTTTTTTTAAAGAATGATTTAGCAACTTCTAAGGAGAATTTTTGTCAAAGTAATTTTAAGAACCTTCTTTTTTACTTTTAAGGTGTTTCCAAGGATTTTAAGTAGGCGTGTGTAACCGGATATATAGAAACAACCACATGTCATTCTATAATAGACATTTTATGACAACTTCTATTATCAAGGAATGACTTTGTGATCAATATGTTTATATAAAAACATGCTTAATTAATATAAGTTGCATTAAAAATAAATATGAGAACATTATTAATGAATAAAGCTTATATGTTAGATAACACTCTCAGGTTTTCATTAGAAGTTATATTATTTTATATCACAGTTAATGTGCTGTATATTACAAGGTATAAAGAAATGAGATTAAAAAACTTTCAAAATATTTCTAAGAAATTTGGCATTTCTCTTCATTAGAACAAAGAGTTTTATATATATATATATATATATATATATATTCCCCCCTTTGTGGGAAGAATTCTTTATATTTTCAAAGAAAAGGCAGGTACAAAAACAATACTGACTCCAGGGATTTCGCAAAGTAATGATTACCACTGCCTCAGGAATCCATTTCACTTACGAGTGACATTTAAATATGGTTCTGAATAACAGTATAAGACAGTCAATGAATTAACTCGCGGAAATCTCTTAAAGTGATTTTAACCACGACTATTGCTTACGGGAATAACTGAATATGCTTTTTTAATATAAATAATAATAGAAAGTAAACGTTAAATCAGCTTAATTTTATATTTAAATTTCATATTTATTAGCTTTATTTTATATTTAAGAGTTTGCAAATTAAAGTGGACATTAATAAATAAAGAAATAAATAAACAAATAAAATAAAAATGCTTCAGGGATTTTAAGAATTGCATTTCAAATTTGTAAAGAAAATAATATGTAACTATGAAACATATCTATTCCAAAAATAATTAAAATATTTCTAATTTGATAATAGCTCTCCTAATGGATTCTGATGTAGGCCAATTTTTAATTTATTGGTTATTGTCGTTGGTTAAAGGAATATTACACTCTCACTCACTGTGAAAGCTGCACCTTTGTATAGATAAGCGAAAACAGATAGTTTTTTGCGCCTATAGTAAAATAAATGGTTAAAACAAAAATTAAGTTTCAAAAGTGCAGTTGCGAACCTACATTTTCGCTTTGTATTATAATGCAGCCGTAAGAAATATTAATAATTAAAATAAAACTTTTTCTTGCTTGTCAATTAATAGTTAGGTATTGATTTTTTTTGGAAAATGTAGGTCTGGTTTGATATATCAGATACGGAACTTGTCTTTTTTTTAGGAAACGATGAAAAAACAATGTTTTTTTTTTTGCATACTCCTTTGATTGTAAAATACAGTTTCTGAATTTACATGTGTCTACTTCGCCTAAAACCAACTTTTATAATTATCGAAGAATTATTGTAAACAAAAATATCCTTACCTTTCTCACAGAAGTTGCCATCGTAGTCACCAGTACCACAGTCACAGATGGCTCCACTGTCCGTACTTATGCAAATCCCACCGTGCTGGCACGGATCGTGGTGCTTGCAGGCATCTAAATCGTTCGACCGTATGCCTTTGAACTCGATGATGTCTTGGTGTCGGTGAGGACCCTCTTCGCTCGCGTAAACGACATTCCTGATGGATCCTTTCAAGTGCGGCTCGAAGAACACCGATGGCAAAGACAGCTGGGTTACCTTCGCACTATACCAGCTGGGTATACCTCCGATGTAGACAAAGCTGTTGCTGGAATAGTTACCGAATTGGTAGTCGGTACCCTTCGTGACTTTGCTCTGGGTTTCCTCGTCCACCCTCAGCAGAGTGTCCTCGATGTTCCTGATCAGTTCCACCCTGTGCCAGTTGTCGTCGTGCAGGTTCCTTCCGGCGTGGGTGAGCATGGCCCCGCCCCCGAGGTTGAACCGGAACCGGATGATTCCGTCCACCAGTTTCATCTCGAAGAAGTCGCCGATGCCGCCGTCGTCCAGGTACAAAAGCAGCCCGTTGGGCTCTGCAGTTCTGAATTCGAATGACAGTGAATCTGTGATTCCGGCATACCAGCGCTTGAACTGCGCGTACGATGTCGGAGAGCCTTCTAAAACGAAAGCGTCGATGGGAATGATGAGGATAAATAATATGAAAAACAGCCATCTCCAGCGTAGTTGAATCACTGCCATTTTTTTTTATTTTAAAACGCAGCTAACATGTTAACAGTGAACATGGAAATTTGCAGTAATTTTTTTTTGGTGCTATTTCATAGTTTTGTATACAATTCTCTTAGCGACCGTACAAAATATTTTTATTTTTCATCTCATTTTGTTACACTTTGTAACTTGTATCAAAAAGGTATTTGTTTACTAAATGCAGAATCTATTTGAACTTCCGTAGTTTATATATATCTTTACATATGTTTTCAGGCTTGTATAAAATTAATATCAACTTTCATTCTTCAAGGAATTTATAATTTAAATATTAGCAATAATCGATTTTAAAAAAAGCTGCATCAGAATGATTGCGAAACAGGAATTCATTTTCGGAATCTTTTAAAAATTAATAAGGTACTTGTCTACTGAAAAATGATTTACGTAGGAATAATAAACCGGTAATTACTTTTCATTCTTTAATTTGATAAATAAAACATCTTTAATACTTTACGGAAAATCTCTTAAATACACAGTAATTCCTTTTCCTTTGATTAATATAGTAAAAAAAAATTCTTCAGCCAATTGTATTACAATCTAAAAAAATACTTAACGTAGTTCCAAAAAAATCTATTTTTATTAATATCGTGTATCATTTATGTTAAAGAAAATGCAATGAGAGGCAACCTAAATCCAATTGAAGAAATGATGACAGTAATTTTTACTATTTCTTTGAAGCAGTTGAAAAATATTTGGCTCTACTTGAACAAATTATGATATTCATCAAAATTGTTTCTAAGAGTACTCTGTAATACTATCTCATTCTTTCTTTGAGATCATTATCTCAGTAGCACCATAATCAAATACGACGATTTTGGTTTGTTTTAGACAAATATTTGTCCGATCTCGTTTCATTTAGACAAAATCGGTTGGGTAACGCTTAAGACTTCCCACAGAAGCAACCATTAGTAATCTGAAAGAAATGAGAAAAGAAAGAGATTTAATGACTTTGAGTTTAACTTTTCAGATAATACATTTCTAAATAAATCAGAATGAAATGAAATGACTTTCATTTAATCAACATTTTAATTAAATATTAGAAAAACCTTTTTTGTTATAATATTTTACAATACATTCCATGTTGTAATTTTATTTTCATAAAATAAGTTTAGTTAAAAGTACAGTAACTATCTTAACCAAAAACACAAAGTATTTTAACAGTTTTAAATTTAATTAATGGAATAAAAAAATAATTTCGCCAATTTATTGTGTAATATTTTTCATCTGTGCATTATAAAATGGATGACCTATAAATTATAACAAAACTAATTTGGATGGACATTTTATTTATATTATTTTAACTATATGGACATTAAGATAGACTTTTTCCTTCTTTTAAAGGGAATATATTATTAATTGTAAAACAAAAAATGCACTCCTGTAGTAAGCGCAGTACTTTTTTTTATATTATTTATCAATTATAAATCGCACACATATTACAGAAAAAAATCAGACATTAAAAACAGACATTTCTTTTAAATTAAAAATATGTATAAAAGCAAATATTAGCTCATTCTTCTTTCAAGCAAACATTTGCAGGAGTTTCCATGTTATCTGCTTACATATTTAAAATCAAATCTTCACGGATCTATTCTAGAGTATATAATATTATGTTAATTGTCCCGTTCATGTTTGCAATTAAGTATAGAAGTACAGATTCAGTTCCAAATCTCTAACTCGCTCAATTTTTAGGGTAAAGCAATGGACATTTATATTTATGGTACATAAGATGCATGGAATAGGATAATAAAATATGGGTTGAACTAGGAATTTTAAAGTTAAAAAAATAATCATTTGCAGATAGCTTTAAAAAATATTATTTAGGCAGACGAAGCACTAAGTGATAAGAATACATCTATTAATAAAGTTTTTTTGTAATAACTAAAATTCAACATATCAGAATAACTTTTGAGTGTTTGTGTGGTTCTCAGAAAGTATTATAGAGCATTGAATTTAAATATTCGTACGTACAGTCATTGCAACTTCCCACAACTATACTAATAAATTTTAGTGAATATTTGATCTATAAAATCTGTTCAAAATCAGGTAAAAGATTGTATTATGAAAAAATAAAAACGCTTTAGATAGCTTTGATTTCGAAATATAGATCAGTAAGTGTTACAAATGTTGCACAGTTACCATTATAACTATGGTCGAAACCACGTAACCTGAAACAACCCGATCAGTGTCTAACATACCATACCCATTCCCCATAGCAAGGACGTAAGAAGAAATTTTTTTTTGGAGGGGTGGTATAAAATATCACACAAGTTTAACAGATGAAATTTGAAATCTCAAGCCAGCTAATTCGAAAATTACGGGCAGGGGACGATGCATACCTTACTACACCCCTGATCCATATTTTATTGCATCTATAATATTGTAATACAGTTAAGGAGTATTTACAAAATATATATTTTAAGGGATTGGGTCCCAAAATATTACTTTTTCTGTTGAATATGCGGACATTATTTCAGATGTCTTGCATTGCATTTGAAGACATCTTTGAAATTACCATTTCAACGGATTCAAAGGAAGAGCTAATTTGACTGCTTAAAAGGATATAAAAAACTAGACGTTTATGCTTTAACCGGATAAGTGATGATTATGAATTAAAAAGTAATTCAGAAAAAGAAGGACTGAAATTAGAAATTGGAATTTTTAAAAAAGCTTCAAAAAAAATACAAAGTAAAATTTATTAATTTAAAAAATGTTACAACACTGCCTTTTTGAAACTTATGATAGTTCAGTAAATATATATTAATATTTGAAATAAATGTTAATTATGATGTTAAAAACTGGCTTAACAATAGTTCTATGATAATAAAAATGAAGGAGAACACGAAAACTTAGACTGGTAGTTACAATGCAACTTAGAAATAAGCATTCATAAAGCATCTGTTGTTCTGCACAATCATTCACATCCGAAGTAGTTAATATTCTGCATTTATCCATAAATTTATTTATTTTGCATTTTTTTGATGGCTTACAAAACATCCACAAAAAACTTAATAATGTGGTGAATTCAAGCATACAGCCAAACAACAGCATTCTTTATTTTCTAATATGTAAAAAATACAACTTCAAACAACACGGAAAATACTTTCTTAATTAATACGAAATGTTGCAAAGGGCAAGAAACTATTTTTACAATCTCGGAACTTTAATTAATATTTTAATAAAATTGTTTTTCACCGTCAGTTAATAACACCGGCGTTTAATGAAGTAGCTTAGCGATATACTCATGGAATGAAACGAGAGCCCAGATTATGTTATTAGGAAAGTGTTAAATATAAGACATTATTTAATCTGTTTACTTACCTTCAAAATTCTTTTCACTTTTACTATCGTATGAGATTAAACTCTGCATTAACAATGCAGACATTTCATGGAAAATAAATAAGAATTTTTTGGGAAAGTAATTGAAAATCTAAATTTACTTCGACAAAATTTCGTTAAGATATTGTAGCGTTCTATTTATAAAGTGATTATTTGTTATTTTCTGCTAAATGTTTCCGTAAAACTCTACGTTCATATTTGGTTTAATAAAGATATACTTAAAATTATTTACTTCATTAAAATTACCGACCGATATTTGAACTATCACATTTTATTATATCACTAAGAAAAAATATTTAATATATAATAACAAATAATATAAAATATCATTTTGTTGTCTAGCAAAAAATGTAAAAAAAAAGTTTCAAATATTTTGAAACTATTTTAGTTGACAGCTCTTAAAAAATTACTGAAATTTTTCAATATATTTTTACTACCACAAATTTTCAGGGAGCTAGGATTTTTACATATCACAGGAATAAAAATTCACGCGGAAATGCTTAGGGAAGATACTTTCAACAACCATTATATGAAAATAGAAGCAATTATTTAAAATGACGGTATATTTTAATAGTTGTTTTTGAAAGAGTCATAAATGAAATAAAACTTTTTGGAAAATATAAAATAAATAAATCATTTTGACAAGGAGACATAGAACTTTTTTGTATAATGTATTATTTCATATTTTGTTTAATATGTAATGCTACCCTAGTATTTCAGTAAGGGAAGATCAAGGAGGGCCTGAAGCCAGCCAAGGAGGGTTTTTACTATATTTTGGCGATTTAATTGAATTTGTATTTCTATAATATTAATGTTTTCGCAAAAGTGTATTTTCCCCAATTAACTATGAATTTTTGAGTTTTTTTAATAATAAATAAAAGAACATACTTGAATTTCACATTTGTTGGAATCACCATATTTCAAACTATTGTAAATTAAATTTTATTTCCATTCAGATAATTAATTTTCAAATACCAGCTAATATAGGCGAAATTAAAATAAAAAATACTTTATGTTGAATTCCGAGCAACCCAGATGATTTCGAGGCTTGAAAACCATGATATCACACCTTGGGCCCGGGTTCGATTCCTTTCTTGGGCTTGAATGTTAACTTGTCCGTCCCTTCATAGGGAGTAACTCTGGCCGCCCATTGGGTGCTCCCCTAATAAAATGGCCAGTGGTTATATATACATGTGCCACAGTGAAAGACCGAAACTGGAGAATATCAACTTTCACCGGTGAATGTCGACACATACCAAAGACGTCAGTGAAAGATCGAATATTTGCTTAGATTCTAATACATTCGGACTACGACCGGTGTATGTCGACAAGCACAGATATGCTCTGGTGGAGATGATAAAAAGAAGCCGAGGTCAACAGAAAAGTAAAAACGTAGCAAAAATATTTTATTCTGTTGGGAGAGTTTCCCCATGGTTATAAAACAAAAACAATGGTATAAATGTCAAGTTCTTTATTGGCTAAACGTAAAGCAGAAGTCTTGATGCTTAACATTTATCTAACTGCATTTTATGTCATTATTAAGAAGGCAAGCAATATCGAGCAACCTACATGAAGAAAATATCTACAAAAGAAAATGCAAATCTTCGTCATATTCAATATTCACCATTCGTGCATGGTGAATGTCGACATTTGCCGGTGTAAGTGAGAAATAAGAATACTTATCAAACATTTCGGGCATACACCAAACGACTATGTGAATGATGACATTCACCGGTGAAAGTCAACATTATCCAGATTTCCGACTTTCATGGTAACGTATACATGTAGAAAAATCTACCAGTTCATTGAGGAGATAGAAAATAGTTTGCGTTAGACAATTAAAAATTAAGAAAAAATAAAAATTTTTCACATATTTCCTCAAAAGCTTTTAGGTTATAGAAAATTATAAAGTATTAAGCCTTAAATACAGGTGTACTAAGTCAATTTTTTCTACAGCTATAACTCAAGAAAAAGCTCTGTATGGGGTATTTTGTGGTGGGGAATACACAAAAAATATAGTTAAATTTTAATAAACGTTTCAATAGCATAGTATTTTTTTGAACTAAGAAATACCAATAATTATTCCTGACGTATTTATGAGGTAATTTGCTGACTTCATTTCAATGTAAGGAACATAATAAGTAATGAAAGTATTTTCTGATTGAAGTTAAACCTCCCTTGTTTACCAAATGTATCGGGAAACGATAATGCTCTTCTGAATGAAATTATTATTGATATTTCATTAATGATCGATGAAAATGATAATTCCATGTTTGTACAAATGATATTTTGTTTTTGTCGAATTTATTTATCCGTGATATTAAATTGTTATAAGATTCATATTTGTACTTACAGGTGCTCTAAGAAACGAAATCTCCCTCCCGGTCTTTTTACACAAATTAAAATAAACTAATTGCACCAGGGAATCGAAAAAAATTCAGGATGTTTCTTCATAAGCTGCACTACCCACTGTAATATATGAAACAACAGTGTCTTCTATAAAACTGAAAAAGAATTCTTCAACATGGGATTTCACAGTCAAAAGTTTTGAAGAGTGACACATTCTATTAAATTTTCGATTTTTAAGATATTTTTTTTCTGAAAATTTCGTAATTGATACATGTTTATCAATTATTAAAGTGTATAGCACAGATTGTAAAGAAACATTCTAAAATTTTTGACGTGCTTGACATAATTAGTATATTTGTATTTAGCTACCAAAGCGACATGATTTTTTCGAAATACACTGTTATGTGTTACACTCGAATAATTTTCTGATATGTTTCCAGATTTCATCTTACCTGGTAGTGTATTATTTTCGATATTTCAGCTGAAAAATATTAAACAGTCTGTAGCAAAATTTATTGACTGTGATGTTCTGCCTAAATATTGTATTATATGGAGTATATCTGTGTTGTGTGGGTGAGAGCGGAGGCTAATAGGGCACTTTATCAATCTGAGCTGTATTTTAGTTAAATATGCAGATATTTAAAATTAAATTATACTAAATTAAAGCGTGCATACTTGATTAACAAAAGTGTTTATGTGTTTTTAAAGACCTATTAATAAAAGTAAAAAAAATATTCATTTATGAAATTATATCATTGTCCGATTAGCCCCCCCCCATATTCAGGGCTAATAGGACAAATATAAATAAATGAATAAATTTTATACTAAATCAACAAATAAATAAAACTAAATTATGTAAATGAAATTATCTAATTACAAAGTATTAATACGAATGCTCTTTCATATTTTTTAATGTATGAAGTAATATTTAAGGTCATATAGAGGAAAAAAACCTTCAAAATTGCAGATGATCACGTAGTTTGTCGGTCAGTTATAGGTAGTGCCCATTTCGACACTATTTCAGCAATATCAGTCCAATGCTTACCTTCTTTTTCTGGATATATGAATTGAAAACAGTCTTTTTTCCTTAGGTAGTTCACAACCATTTTATCATTCCTAATCTTACTAATGGTACCGATGTAATGGAACACTTTTCGCTTTCCTGCAAATTTAACTAAAACGAAGTCAATTATATTTAATCTTATTGAACTTCTCTGGAATATTGCGCTATTAAACTCAGTTGATGAGCTCTGTAAAGTTGATGAGTGATGTCTACTAAACTGTCTGAATTTTTAGACAGTTCATATTGTTATGCAAATCGACTTTTATTAGGCCTAAATTAATTAAATTATAGACCTAATTAATTTTAAATATTTTTTAGTGATGGTTTATTTCTAAAACAGTTTTTTTAAATAAAATAATAACTGTTTTCTGTCTGTTCAGCTGTGCCATTAGTCCCCATATTAATAGTCCCATTAGACCCCACAGTGTAAGAATTCAAAATTTCAAGAATAGAAAACCCCATGTTTTATCATTCAATGCGTGATTTATATTACTATAATCTATATAATACCTGCTATCTTGAAGAATCTTCCCATTAATTAAAAGTTATGCTAAATGATTAAAAAATGCAATTAAATGTCAAAATTAAACTTTACTTTGATGTGCTAGAAACAGCAATGATTTCTTGGACTTAATACGTAACTACAGTGGTTGACCTATTGTAGTTCATGTTCAAAGATGTAGTATTGCTGTACCATTCTGTCGTATACAAATTTTTCATAGAAATGTTTTATTTTGCTCACAAACTCTTTTGTCCCATTAGCCCCCAGTCTTCCCTACTCTGAAGATATGTTAGAGCACTACTTCTTTCAATATTTAATTTTGATTAAATTTAATTTGATATCGTAAACAATGACGTACATTTTGAGACTTAAGGCTATATTACACGAGCATAATTTACAGCAATTTGTTCCTATGTAATAAGGCCTTAATGAATACATTGCAAGAAAGTTCAAACCGTCATTTATTCAAAGTATCAAGATCCAAAAATTTAAGGCTCTCAAATAAAAAGTCAAGTGAAATTCTGCATCTAAAATCGTTGGAATTTTAGACTGCGTTGTTGAAACATGTTTTATCGTGCATGCAAGATATCGCGGGTATTAGCTCTCAGAATTTCAGACGAATCTTCATTCGCAAAGACCACAAATGATGATTATTAGCGATGCTAGACGGACACGAAAAGTTAATGGCTTTAATGCGTACATGAAAAATACATAGTTACACTTATATGTTATATGCATACTTATAGTTATATGTTATTGTTATATGCATACATGTTCATTTATAGAAACACATACGGGTACATGCATAAGCATAGATGGAGCATTCGATATTAATTAAATGAAATTAAAATAATAAAATACACCATTTCTTAAAATTAGTGAGTAATTTATTTTGAATTTACAGACTGTTCCTCTTCAGATTTTTTGTGAATTATTATACTTTTAGTGCATACATTAGTAATAATTCATATTTCTACTATTTTTCTGTATTTATCTTTATTGTATGATCATACCAAGATTTTGAGAATTAAAAGGAACATTAATTATATTGTATTTATGTATGCCTAGTATTATATCAATATAATATGGTTTATTATATAATATGTATATTTGTTATGAGTAAACATCTAATTCCTAATTATACATATTCATGATATATACAGTAGAACCTCGATTATACGAACCTTGATTAACCGAAACTCTCCGTTAACCGAAGTCGGTTTCTTCTTCACTTTTTTTCTTCTCTTTCTACTATCATCCAAAATTTTTTCTTAGCAAACAAACATTTTTAAAGTTTTCCCCCCCCCCACATTCCTTTTGTATGTAAGCTGTCATTTCCAAACTACGAGAACAGATAAATATTTTGGAATTCCCTTTTATAGAATACCTTCTCGCAAGCTCAATTCTCGGTATGAGTGTACTCTTCCCTACTTTCAAACATTCCTGTTCTAAACAAAAACACACCCCATTTCGAAATTTGGAAGGTCATACTTTTGCCAAATTTTTCAACTGGCGTAGATGAAAATGCCACAGGCATTTTGAAAGATAGTGTTACTGAGTTTTCAAGCCTCTTTAGCACAATGAAAGGTTCTGAAAATTATGGGGATAGAGAAATCCCAGACTGGTTGAATTGTGACGTGGAAGATGCAGGCTTCCAGTTGCTCAATGATGAGGAATTAATAGCACAAGTCCGAAAATCTCCAAAAGAAGAAGAAGATGACGATGAAGATGAAGGTGATTCTGGAGTCAATAAGATCAGTAACAATGGTGCTTTTGAGTGTTTCTCGAAAGGCTTTCTTTGGTTTCAACAACAGGAACAGTGTGATTCCTCTGAACTCACGATTTTAAGCAAATTTCGGGATAGAACTGCGCGGCAAAGGATGGCCAATTTACACCAGATGAAGCTTCCATTTAAACCATTGTAAGTTTTTGTTTCAGAAATAAATTTATTTTCATTTATAATTTTAATTTATTTAACAGTTAATAGTTCATAATAATAGTTCAATGACGATACCATATTTAAAATATATGATTATTAATGAATTCTCGATTATCCAAAAATTTCGATTATCGGAAGTAGGTTCGGTCCCAATTACTTCGGATAATCGAGGTTCTACTGTATTCATATCTTAATGATACCAAATACATTTTTCCAATATAAAAACAACTTATTTCAGTTCCTAAAAACACACATAGGAAAAGAAAGTATTAAACGATTTTAATGATAGACATTTTAATTAGTATGATGTGAAAATAACATATTTTATAAAGTTCAGCACTTAAGATTTGTTCTAATAACACATACATGCTTTCTTACTTATTCTTGAGATTCAAAAATAAATCTGATAGTGTGAAGTCAAGTGTTCTTACATTTATTTAAAATTTGAAACTGAAAAATCCATTTGTTTGTTTGCTTTCTAACAAAACACTTCTGAATAACGTGAATCGAATTTAAGGTATTCTATGCAATCCCAAGTCAATTCTACAAAAGAATAAATAATAGAGTTAACGGAAATTTTAGTGTATATGTTTGAAATAGCTCAAGTGTTTGTGATTTAACTGCCTCTAAGGTTTCAAACGGATTGTTTAAAGAAACTATTTTCTGAGATTTTGTGTAAAAGAAAGCGTAAAATTTCTGTTTTGAACTAAGAATAAAATAGTTTGAATTTAAATGCGTCTTTTTGGGGGAGCTCTTTTACGTTAAATTTTTCTCATAAAAATAGATTTATGCCTAAAATTGATATTATAATATTTTTATCTCCTTTCAGTTTATTTACAAAATGAAATCTATCATTTCAAAATGCCAATTATTACTAAAGGGAACTAAATTTCTAAAAAAGTAAAACAAATTTGCACATTTAATTAAATTTGAAAAAAGCAAAACGAATTTTTATATTTTATAGAACATATAGCTACTAATCTCAGATAAGTATTTTATCTGTGCTTTAACATCTACGAGTGAAAGCTAAACTATGCATTTCTATAAAGAACATTGTAAGGTAGTAAATAATGGCGATCGTGTATAAAACACTCACGCAAAAAAAATATATATATAATCCAATTAAGTTTTATAAATGATGGGCATCAAAAATTTATTTTATTTCCGACAAACTGTTGTCTAATTAAAAGAAAGCAAAATTGATTTCTTTAGTATAAGTGGATTAATATAAAACAAAAATATGAGAAAAGAAATAAGTTCATTAATTATTATCACTTTAAAATATTTATGTAATATTCAATATTTTTCTTCAACGAAATAGGACATTTAACTGCAGTATTAGTTTTTTTTTTATTACACGGAAGTCAATTCAAATGATATTAAAAATACGTTGAAAAGTATAAATAAAATCACAGATATTAATAAACCACGAAACATTTAATGAATAAACTATAAATTTATTGATATTTATGTTTAAAATAATGGTAAATTTGCGAGATTCAAATTAAAAACAAGAGCATTTTCATTTCTGCATATGACTCGTCTCCGAATGTTTGAATACCCTTTAATATAAAACTACTTTCTAACACGTTATATAAATTTATTTGTGAGCCGGTCTGTATTTTTAAATAGCTTCGGGGCGGTAACAAATAACCTATTCTGAAAAATCAATTCTGAAGAAAATGCTACCGTATTACTGGAAAATTAGAAAATAGAGCTAATGTTCGAACATCGACTTTGTGAAAGTATTCTTTTTAATAGACTATTAAAGCTCAAAATAACGATACTCGCATTTTTTGTATGCTGGTTTAACAAAGGCAAAATCGATTTCAAATTTACTGTTTTTCTACACTTTTATATAAACAAGGGCATAAAAGTCTTTTTTTCAAAACATATTTTCTGGAAATGCTGATATTTTTATGAGTCCCAATATAACAGAGTTTATTCAGATATATTCTAACGGAGTTTATTCTAATCAAATATAACGGAGTTTATTCTAATATTTATGCAGATAAGCCTAAATTACATTGAAATCCATAAAACATAAAATTTAGTCTATTAAAATAGTAAAACAAGGCCTACAAATTTACATTTAATTAAACAAAATACTAGCAGAATTCACAAATATTGTTATGAACAGAATTTTGTAAAACATTGTCTAGATTAAACAAATTTAAATGTCTTTTGAACTTCCTTTATTTTACGTCAAATAATTTTATGCCGTGTATTATTTTCTTTAAAATCAATTTATCTTATCCTTATGATAATATGAATTTATTAGGAACGTGAAATTGTTAGCATTGTATATTAATTTATTATTGATTTAATAATCATATTCAAGCATTTTTGCAGAAAACTTTTGCTAATAAATTGATATTTTAGTTTAGATTACTGAATATTTTGTGCCTTATATTAAGAAATTTGAAATTTGTCTGACTCAGAGCTATTAATAATGGAAAGCAAGTTAAATGAATGTATGATGTGAATACACATTTTTATTTTGGCACAAATGTGGTCTTCAATAAAGAATGAGCTAGTAGATCGTTCATGAATCAAATAAAAAAATGGGTTTCTTATTTACTTAATTTCTGGTAGTATAAGACGTTTACAAGTGGGTAAGGTGTTGGACTAGTAACTAAAACGTTGCGACTGTGAACTCCGATTTACCATTGAAGACCATCTTACGAAAGTGGTGGGCATAAACTCTAAATAAGTAATAAATGAGAATGTCGTTTCAATCATTATTGAACTTGTTTGAAAGTTGAACAGTTCAAAACTTGTGAGCACTCTTCAGATATAAAAAAAATGCCATTTTACGTAAAATGACAGATTTTTTTGGGGGGAACAAGAAAAATGAACTTAAAAGTTGCTTTCATATCGTAATTATGCGTTTAATTTAAAAATGCAATTCATTTAAAAATCTCTAGAATATATTGCAACAACAAATTATGTTACAATTTTAGAATTGAATAATTTAGTATGCAATAGTAGTACTCGTTTGTACAATTTCAAAGCAGGGGAAATATATATTAACAAACTGTATTTAATATTATTAAAATGTTTTAAATGTTCAAATGGTTTACACAGAAAGAAAAAAAAATGTTCCTCGCCACTTAGTTATTTTTATAAAACGAGTCCCAACTTGTAAATTGAAACCAATAAATAGTAAAATGTATAATAAGAAACAGTTTAATAGAAGTTGAAATGGCTTAGATTTAACAGAAAACACTGTTTAGTAAATGAAATGTATCAGATCCATAAGTAAATAGAAGTTAAAAGTATTACATTTCTATAATAATATCAAAAACGGAGAAAAAACAGTTGCAGTTATATCTTTTGCTTATATTTGTGTTTGGCTTTTCAAAAGTTCTACTTTAATAGGCTGTTACAGCTGCCAGTATCGACCCGCAGGCATGTATTGAGTTTCCTGAAATGTTTTTACACCACAATGGATATAACTGTATTTCATAGAAATCAATTATATTATCTGACGAAGCGTTTTGACAAAATAGATTGATGAAAGAATTAATATTTTATTTCGTTCATGTAAGAGAAATAATTATGTTGATATTTAGATGCAGAAATATATACCGTATATAAACAAGAAATTATGATTTTTACATACATGTAATGACGAAAAAAAATTGACTTTAACGTTTAAGCGCATTATTGACAAATGTAAAAATTTGTAACGATGTACATACTTATTTTATTTGAAAGCCCTAATTCTCAGTTATTTTAGGGAAATCCTTCTCATAAAATCCTTTGAATATGAGATTGTTGAAAATTGTTTTGTTCTGTGACTTTTGCAATTCATTTATTTACTGAAATTACACACAATTTTATAGCCACTATGAATGAAATTATCAATATATATGTCTATATATGTGTATGTATACTATGCATGTACAGGGTGTCCCAGAATTATTGGGACAAATTTTAAGGGGTGGTAGGACACAAGAAAAGGATTCAGAATCACATAGCGATGTGGGGTCGGAAACGTAATTTTGTAGCTGATAATAATTACTTTGGAACCAGTGCTGAAATAATAGTGAATTTTTAGACCCTTGATCATACAAAACTAATGTATCTTTCGGAGAAAACGTGTGACTAAAATTAATAGTTTAAAGATTCTATTTAATTTCATGGATGAAATTTTTGAAGAAAAGTCCGTTATCTATGAAACATAAAAAATTAGACAAACACTTCGGCTCTTATTCCTAAGTGATTATTAACAGGTAAGGGAAAACGGGGTTTCTGACGCCACATTTCTGTGTGATTCTGAATCCTTATTATGTGCCCTACCTTCCCCTACAGTTTGTCCCAATAATTCTGGGACACCCCCTGTATATATATATATATAGAATAGCTAACTTACGTAATATGGAATCCCAAGATAATCCATCGAGCAAGTGAAAAGTAAACTTACATAGTAATGAAATCCAGGAAGCGCTAGATAGAATTAATAAACTGAAGCCGAAAACACAATCAGAAAACGGTGGCCAAAAATATTGTGTAAACAGAGCCTTCAAAGGAAAAAAAAATGGTTGGAAAAGTTGGAAATAACCGCCAAATGACAGCGAGTGGGCTTAAGCCTAACCACATGTATCCACATGATACGAATTTGGAATGGAAAAATTGAAATCATCAGGTGAATCCGCACACACATTTTAATTGAAATGAATATGAATATATATATATATATGGATACCTATAAACATGGATAAGTTAAGAAAAAATTCGTGCAAACGCTTCGATTGAGGAACAGAGTCGATACCAAAAGTGAGTATTATGATGATTCTGATGTGAATGCTTCAGACTATGAGTGACAACTAGACCAAAACACTGTGCATTAAATATGTGGTGACTTACGTTTCAATATTGTTACTCTTGTTTAACAAAATACTAGGGCAATACAATTTGTAACAAATTACACATCCCACGGCGTCTATAGTCGATTTTTAAATAATACTGCCTGGAGTTAAAAAGTTTGATATAAATGTACAGTAAAATTCAGGGTGTTCCAAAAAGCATGACCACTTTTCAAAAAATCATAAACATATTCAGATCATAATCCGTTTCGATCGAATTATGTATCGATAGTTAGAAATGTGTGGTATAGCCTCTTAAGCCTCGCTTTCGTCAAAATCACGAACTAAGCTGTCCCCCACTATTTCTTGTGCCACTCCTATTTCTGGACAATAGTGTTCAAATGTTATGTGCCAAAAAGAGATAAGATAACTTCAATTCTTATAAACAAAATTCGTGCAATACACGGATTTCTTTTATATATCCTTTTACATAACCGATGACAATACCCCAGTCTATTTTTAACTTCATCCGGAGATAGTTTATTTTTAAATGGAGGGTAGCAGTACTTCAATACGTGTATTGGTGATAGTCATTGTGCAATCTCAGCTCACGTTTCTTTACATAGGTTGAAAGAAAACTTTACAAATATTTATTTACTTTACGAAGTATGTTTAATAAAATACGCCTTTACTGTTTAAATTTATACATTTTTAATGATTCCCTGCTTACTACAAAACACACATTCTGTCACAATAACTCTGATTATTAGCTTTTCCTAGAAATTTGACTATTTTGTTTTCTTTCGGACTAACAAAAATGTCCAAAACCTTAAAATGAATACATATACTGTACATGGACTTATTTTTATTCAATTTTCTGGAATTAAAAAGAAATAGGCACTTTTATGACCGTTTTCTTGAAAATAATACGACCGTTAAGGAGGTTAAACAGTACCGATGGATTGGTCATTCGGATCCGGAGAATTCAGTTAAATATCACTGGTCTCCGAGATCAGCCGGACCTCACGGTCACGGCGGGCGATTTCTTTTTGTGGACGTTTGTAAAGGACCATTTTCAAGAACTTCCCCTTCCAGCTACATTAGCCGAACTAAAGACACGCATAACAACAGCCATGGAATCAGTCCAAGAAGGGAAGATCTCAAAAATTTAGGGCAAATTTGACTAGCATATAGACATATGCCGTACATTCACAGGACGACATATTAAACCCCTGTATTTTGGTTTTAAAAATTCATTATTATCCATGTAATTTAAATTAATATGAAGTGTCCATGTTCAATATTTTTCATAGTATTCGCATTTTAGATAGGGTTGTTCCCAGTATCGCAACTAGTTCAAAAAATGTTCAGAATGCGTTCTCATAACGCAGGATGAATGTCTTTTGTGACTAGTGCTACTGTGGACACATCCCAAAGTACTTAATGAAAATCTTCTCCTATCACCGGAATTTCCTTCCTTCTACAAAGTAGTTTTATGCCATAAAACCTCATCAGTTATTCGAAAACGAATTAAATCGGAATGGTATTGTTGAACACAGGCTGAAGGTCTTTTGTACTAGCTGTACTACTGCGGAGGCTATTTCTGATTTCAAAGACAGTCAAATCATTTTAATATCTGGCATGCTTCTTTCAGTTAAAAATATACCTTTTATATTTTCGTATCAGCGGTGTCCTCTCCGATTAGCATTTTACATGGCAATTAACAAACCTCAAGTTAGATTTTTGAAAAAAATAAAAAATGTATACCATTACCACAGTAGTACAAGCTCGTTCACAAGACGTACAAAGTACGTTCAGCTTTCTTTCTCATCACGTACAAGATTTACGTGTTGATTACATATGTTTGCCCAGGCGAAAGACATACAATGGTTGTATAAAATTGTTTCCGTGCACAATGGCAGCGCGCTATACAACGTGTACAACACATTGCGTTGTGCAGACTATAAAATGAAGTAATCACAGGGATTTTAATTATGGCTCTTTTGCTGATTGTTTTTTTAATTTGAATTCCCGGTTAATGGGATAAATTTATTTATTGAAATTCTCAAATAACACTGCGCCCGTAATGAATTGCCATAACTATTTATTGGCTGTTGAATAATGAAATCACTACTCAAAGTAAATAATTACATTTACTTAATAGTCCTCTTTTTTGCTTGTTTGTTTGTTTGTTAAATATTACATGGAATATATTTTGGTGCCGATATTTTCCTGTTATTCTCAGCCCTCTACGAGAGGTAGTTTCAGTGTACAAGCACAACTTTCTAGATCTAGATATTTTATCATTGGTCGCAAAAGTATAGAAATATTAGTCAAATTCACAAGTAAAAAGTATTGTTTCACAAAATGCTTTGAGTTAACGTAAAGAAGTGGGAATCTTTCTCCTTTTTTATAGACAGTCACTCACGTAAATATCTGAACTCTTGGAAAAATTCCCTTCTTCATTCGATGTATGATTTATCGACCTACCTTAAAAATACTTTAATAAAATTTAGTAAAATGATCTTATTGACGATTTTTGTATAAATTCTCAAGGCATGTCAGTAATTTATAGATAAAAAAAAGAAGGTTTTTTATACTATGGTTAAGAATACTATAGTTTAAAATTTTTTGTTAAATTGAATGTCGGAATTTATCGCACACCATTAATATCGGAGAAAGCTGTAAGAAATATAAAAAATGCTGGAGAAATTTCTTTAAAAAAGATGAACGATTCAGAGCACTGCTTTAAAATAAATTTAGAATTCGAAACGTGTGATTACTGTAGCCCTATTTTTAATCCAATTTATTTTTTTCTGTAAATTAGGTCTTACGAATAAACATAATAGTACATAGTGTAATCTAATTTCTTTTCTTAAGCTTAATTAAATGAAAGCACTTTCTAAAAAAGTATTTGTTATTTTACGAAATGGAGACAGAGGAACACTAATTAAAAATTCAAAAGGTATGTTGTAATTTTTTATTTTATAACTTAATTGAGTGTACTTGCAACATTGAAAACAATTACACAAAATGGGTAAAATATATGTTTCAGAAAAAGAACACAATGAAAGAGGTGATTATAGTGAACGGTGGCAAATAATTTTGAGTGTAAGATGTTAACTGGGTCATTATCAGAAATTGTTGCAATATGTATTTTCAACCTGTGTTTAAGATAATGTCTCTCTAGAAATATTAGTTGTAATCGGTTAGAAAATTAATTCATTTGGAATAATGTGACAAAACGCGTAATTTTTTCACATTGTGAATGACTAAATTGAGTTTTGCCTTAAAAAATATGACAAATCTTTACTTTGTTACTAGGCATTATAAAAGCTAAACATTGCAGCGTTTATTAATGTATTATTTGATAGGTTACAAGCATTATAAATATCCTATAACGTTCAAGATAATACTATTGCTTAAAGTATTAACTTTTTAACAATAACCCAGTTCTAAATTTCTTAATTATGTGAACAGCACCCAATCGCATTACTTCTGAGAACAAAGTTAAGGATTTAGTTAAAAAAACCACTATTTTTATATTTTATAAATTCCAGTCTGCAATTCAGATAGGATACTATAGGATACTACCTTCAGGAACGGCCTACCTATTTGGTTTAAAGCCTGTTTTAGTTCCTGAAGTGTCCTACTGTCCTGCTGAACCCTAGCCCCATGCTCAGGTCCAGCAAGCAGCGGTTTCCATCATTTTTTTACACCACAATTTTTGGATTACAATTGGTAAAATACATCAGTGATATACAATATAAAAGCAGTTAGTTTGCAATGGTTTACAATTGCTCACGATATTGTTCTTAGTGACATTTGACCACAGATACATGCATTTAACACGTTCCTTTTTTTTTTCTTTTTTTACAATTTTGAAAGTAAAAAAAAAAGGTAAATAAATATCTAAAAGTAAACAATAGAGGCTTGAGAATGATAAACTTTTAAAGTAATTTTGAAAAATTTAAACATAAATAAATACAACTGATATTAAAAAATGTGCTTCAGAAAGAAGGTTTTTTTTTTCTTTTTGCCTACTCTGCAGTTCAGAACTGACACAATACTTGTTGAGATAGATCATGGTTTATTGCAAAAATGCGCTAAGAAAATACCAGCATGTTTCAAGCCAGTGAATTGCGGGTGGATACTATCCAACGGAAAGTACATGTTCAAATGAATTGAGAGTGAGCAGTTGCTAAGAATAGAAAAGGATATGACTGGTGAAGAGTACACTTGGTAAAATATATTTTCACACACAACATGCAATTTTTTGGTTTATTTAAATATTTAAAACTTAATTATGTTTCATGTAATCAATCGACTCTGAGGAACATTTCGTTTTTGAGAACGAATATCTGAAATATGATGACTCGCCTATAAATAACTATCACTCTTTTTTATACAATAAAAATGTACAGGGTTCCCCCAAAAGGTGGAAACGGGCTTTAATTCTTTATCTATTAGAGATAAGTGGGTAGAGTCCATTGAAAAAAAAAATTAAAAAAAGGTCGAAAAAACTTCTCTCGTTAATTTTCAAATGGTTATACTTTTTATTTTTGTATTCGATCCCGTACAGAAAAATTCTGAAGTAGCAAGATGTGCCCATATACTCATGAGGTGACACACATAATTTGAGAATTACACTACTGGCCAAAAGTATTGCAAGTTTGAGAAATCTAACCATCGTTTCAAGAATAAGTCCTTAAAAAATGGACAGGAAATTTGCCAGATTTAAACATTTTTGAGAATTTATGTAGTATAATTGGAAATAATACATCTGAAAATCACCAAACAACAAAGTGAGAGCTTCAGAAACCCATCATTTAAGTGGGCACCCTGAAACACCGAAAGAAGTGTTGTAAAACAGTGTGGATTCCCTATCTAAAAGAGTGGCTGTTGTGATCCAAGTCAAGGCTGCTGAGCAACATAATAAAGGATCTTTAGTTCAATTGCATTTATTTACTATCCTCTTTTTTCAGAATAACTTGAAACGAATTATTTATTGAATTTTATTCCGGCGAGCCAAAATGAATTATGATTTCTATAATAACCTATATACTTTTATGCTATTTTTATCAATAAATTAAATCATTATTTTTGTTCTTTAACTTACTGCTATCTTGTCTTTGAAGTAATTAATTTAATATGCTGACATTAAAATATATCATTTGATTTTTAATTTTGACGGGGGGAGGGGGGGCCTTAATCTCGAAAAGGGTTAGATTTCTGAAACTTGCAATACTTTTGGCCAGTAGTGTATATCCTTAAAAGTGCCAGAGATAGGAAGATAAATATAGCGCTGACTTAGAGCACTTTTCAATGGCTTTTGAAGGGAAAAAGTCATGTCGTAGGATCGCATTTCAGGGGTTGTACAGAAATTACGAAATAATTTTTTTTTTGCCACTGTAGCAAGAAACGTTTACATTCTAAAGCATGTATAGCCTCCGATCATCTTTCTTTACAGATATCTCTGCAACGTTGTACGATGAAAGACTGAAATTGGATACATCACCTCATTAGGGTATATTGGACACATTTTGCTAATTGAGAATTTTTTGTACTGGGGTCGTATACGAATTTAAAAAGTGTAACTTTTTGTAAATAAATGAGAGGAATTTTTTCTTAACGAGGTCTTATTTCCGAACTTATTTTGAACATTTTTTTTTTCAATTTACATTGTTTACTACTATTAAATTCTTTAATAGATAAAGAATTAAAGCCCGTTACCTCCTTTTTGGGATATCCTGTATATATAAAATTAAAGTCCCTCTATTTATAAGCTAACCTGTCTTCTTCTACAATTTTTCTGTAATTGTAGAAGAGGACTGATTATAGCCATGTATTCTTTGGCAGCCATTCTGATTATGGTATTCGTAATGTATAAATTCTATAACATCAATCAGTCTGCATGTATGTATGTAATGAATTTTTTTCTCAATATTTTCTGACACTTTCACGCTGTCTGCCGTCACTGTCACAGATTGTCAGACAACCATTTTCCGTGTTTCTCAATAAAAAGTGCTCCAACCAGTGGCTGAGAGGTACCAGGTTCAAACCCCAGTCGCGCCTGTCGACCTAGCCGTTCGGAGTTTTTCGGTTGTTTTCTCCGAAATGTAGGATAAATACGGGTTAAGATCCCTTAGGAAGTCCCCACGGTGGGCATTCCGGTCTAGGACCTTAGTGTAGTCAATCGGCCTCAATCCACAAAGAAACAAACTTAAGAAAAAGCTATTTATGAAAAGCTATTTTCATTATTATAATCCCCGTCTTTTATAAAATTTTTGATTGAAATTCGACCTACTTGAGCTGTCGCCTTCACTTTTAGGCACGGGATCGCTGAGTCAGACAAGGCAATTTGTAAAATTTGAACCAAAGACAATTTGAACTTTAGCTACAGAAAAGGATCCAGTTATAATAAAAATCACCCATGAATCAATGACAAGATTTTCTACATAGCAAATTCTCAGGTTAGAGGCTTTGGTGCCCTCAGGAACTTTTGTAAATGCTTGAAACTGAAATAGCGTACTTTTCAATTTTTTTAAACAGTTTTAATTTTATAATAAAATGAAATGCATCTTTTAAAGGTAACTAAAACATAACTCACATTAAAAAATTATTATGTGTAGTTTCTAAGTCAATTGCACCTTATTTAAATTACAAGTTGTTACATATGTATGCAAAACTATGAGGTAATCAAAACCAAGCACCCACATGTTCACAACTTCATCAAAAATCTGTCATAAGAAAATATCACGGTTCAAAGAGATTAACATATAAAAACTAAAGATTTTCATTGATCAATCTACAGAGGGGCCATAATTAAAGTAGAGGTGCTTAGGGACCGATTGTGAAAAATTGTTGGGCCAGATTAAATGAAATTTGCAGTAAATAATAATCACACCATGGGGTTTAAAAGAAAATATAGAAGAAAATAGTTTGGATTTTCAACACCAGGGGTTAAAGTGGCCCTGTGGGTCCATTTTCAGAGTAAAATAGGCATAGAAAGTTCAGAAAGTTAACACTTTACAAGCATTTGACATCAGATTTTAACATTCACCTTTGCATTTTACAGTTTATCGAATATTTTAGCAATGATTCTCATATGTAGGAGCGCGTTGTGGTGAATGTTCAAATTTTCACGCAGGAAAGATTTGGTAATGCAAAGTCTGGCATACCAAGGGAATGTGGATAATTTAGCCACTTTGAAAGATCGATTAACATGGCAAGTAAAGCAAATCAATAGGAATATGCTGTATTCTACAGTAGAGAATGCTGTTCAGAGAATGCACTTTTTGGAACATCTGCACGGAAAGCATATTGAACCACACATGCCAATTATGTTGAATTCTTGCTGTTTCTATGCGTATTTTACTCAAAAAATGGACCTTACAATGCCACTTTGGCCCCTGGTGGCAAAATCTGAAATATTTTATTTTTATTTTATAATCAAAACCCCATGGTCTAAAATAGTATTTACTGCAAATTTGGTTTAGTTTGGTTCAACAGTTTTTCTCACAGTCGGGCTTCAAAACCCCACTACTTTAATTATAACCATTCTGCATTTCGGCAGAATTCGCAGAAAATACCTAATGCAATTACCTATATGCATTTTATTTCCTTATCCAAAAATCTTTCAATGATTAAAAATATCAACATTTAACATAAAAAAATAATAAATAAAAATATGTTTTCTGGTAGTTCACTAAAACGTACCGCGGCGTTTTATTAAGCGGAATATGAGTGGCATTAAGCTTGCATTTGAATGAGAATTTATTCCCTATTTTTCCCTCTGTCCCTTTCATGTCAAATTAGCGGACGTCGAGTCCGTTCAGGGAGAATTTTAAATTTGCCGAATGACGTCCTTTAAAGCTGTCATATTCCTCTGTGAAGAAGTAAAGAATGCAAATGGGACCCTATGACATATCTTTGCGTTCACTCAGTGCGCGAGTGCTTCATTAAAGCTCTGCGTGTAGGGACTCACACTAAGAATACTGCCTTTAATCTTTGTTGTCTCATAACTTTTACCAAGAAAGTCGAAAAACTTTGGAAAGGGGGTTTACATGCTGGTACGTCTAATTTTCTCTAAAGAAATCTCAGTGGAGAAGTAAAATAAACAGAAAACAAGAAATATAAGTCATGCAAAATGCATTGATTATAAAACACTTTCCAACATAACAATATTTCTTATCCAAATTTGGCGATATATTGTCCTGAAATCTGGCGAGATTTCGGAGGCAAACTTAAAAACACTGTATAAATATAATTTTTTCATTATAAATGTAATTTTGTGAGACCCTTTAAAAGTTTTCCTTTTCATTTTTAGCTGAAGAAAAAAATCTTATAACCATTTTTATAGTTATTGTATTGTTTTTGAAATAGATAAATGTTTCTAAACTGCCATAGATTGTAATGCTTTCGAATGATTTTGAGTGCGCCTGTAGAAGACCTATTAATAACACAAATGCTATTTTCGTTGGAAAGCATTATATTTTAGTCTTAATAACTTGTAAGTTCAGTTTGTTTTCTTTGGAAAAGCTGAATATCTCTAAAAAAAAGCTTTAAAGAACGACTGCTCATAGAGCGTAATGTATCGGAAATCTCTTGGTTGAGTCTTTCTGTAGTACTATATATTTTACATATACATTTTTCGATAAAAATATTTTTAACACTTTCAAACAGGCTCGAAAAGCGTTTATGAATAAGATACGTATGTATGTCCGTCAGTATGTCTCTACTTGTCCATGCACTACTATTCTTAAAAATACACAAACTGCCATGAAATTCACAAACGTTAATGATATGTACAGTGCATCCCACCTAAATAAAGACACCGAGTTTTTTTGCCTTAACTGGATGTGAAACAGACGAATAAGAATGAAACAAAGATATTATGAAAGTTTACAGAGAAATGCATATTTACAATGAAAAATCTCACTCCTGCCCTACCTGAGCAGGAATAAAAAATAAATGTGTAAAATAAGCGGTAGAACAGTATCCAGCCGAAATAAAGTCAGTAATGTTAGTAGCCAATACATTCGCTGTTTTTACATATGAATCTGAAAAGTCGATGTAACGAATCATTTACCAATCCTTGGAGGACGGTAACATTAATATTACCCCAGTGTTCAAAGATGGTGGACTTCAGTTCTGCCACTGACTGAAAGTGTCTGACATTTGCATATCCTTCCCTACTGAGGATACCCCACGCATTTTCTTGGGGATTGAGATTAAGCTAAAAGCGCCATGATATATAATCCATCACCGAAAAACCATATTCAAGAGGATTTCATACCGTGAATGGGTCGTTTTCCTGCTGGAAAGTCAAACTTCGGCAACCCATTCACCCTGAAAATGGCAGTAAATGCGTGTCCAGCATTTATTTGTAATCGTCACTTTTACATGGCCTGAAAGAAAAGTCAAGTTAATTTAACCACTAGGAAAAACCTCTCTATACTATATATAAAGTTTCCATTTTCTTGTCAGTTGGAGAAAAAACAGCTCCTATATACTATCCAAAGAGTAGATTTGGCTAAATATCACCAAACCTGGAGGGATCAGCGGTACTGTGTTATAGTCTCATACGGGCAAAAATAATAATAACAATTTGGATGGACCAGAAGCCATTGAGTTCTATTGACGTGACATGAAGAGATCTTCTCCAACAGACGGTGGACTCTCATTAAACAGTGTAGAGAGGTTTTACCTTGTGGTAATCTTAACTTGGCTTTTCCTTCAGGCCATATAAAATTTATTTATTACCAAAAAATGCAAGAAATCCATTTACCGACATTTGCAGGGAGAATAGGAAGCTGAAGTTTGATTTCACATCAGGACAACTACCCATTCACGTTGCAAAATCCTCCTGAAAATTGTTTTTCAGTGATGGATTGTATAATGTTTATTACGAATCGTCCTTCCCTTTCAGCTTGATATCAATCCCCAAGAAAATGTATGGGGTTATCCTCAATAGGAATGGATATTCATATGTCAGACAGTTTCAGTCTTGGCAGAATTGAAGGCCCCCACCTTTGAACACTAGGGTGATATTGATGTCACCGTCCTCCAAGGATTGGTAAATTCGTATGCAAACAGCGAATATACTGGCTACTATCAGTACTGGCTTTCTTTTGTCTGGACACTACTTTACCTCTTATTTTACATATTTATTTTTTATTCCTGACCAGGTTGGACAGTGAATGAGTTCTTTCCGTGTAAATGCGCATTTCTGTATATACTTTCTTATTTGTTTCATTCATATTCGTCTGTTTCTCATCCAGTTACGACTCAAAATCTTGGTGGCTTTATTTAGGGGGGATACACTATTCATATCACTAACGTTTGGGAAGTTTGTGGAAGTTTGTGTACATTTAGGAAAAGTAGTGCATTCACAAGTAGAGGCAATTTGACATATTGACATAGAGATAGGGATATATTGATAGCCTATACAGGCGTACCTTATTGATAAACGATTTTCGTACATGATTGAATGTGTTAAATATGTTTTCAGTACTTGCTTCCACGTGAGTAAAATGGAATTAGGAAAGGTGCATCTAAATCACAAAAGTTCTTTATAAAATGAAAGAAATCCGTGAAACCAACTAAAAGAAATTTATTCACTACGCTGAGGGATAGAAAACCAATTACAATGATTGATGAGCAGTTGAGCTGAACGTTAAAAGAAAAAGAGAAAAGAAATCACACACACAGAGAAGAAAATTTAGATTAATGGAAGTTTTTTTTTTTGTATTGGTCATTTTCAATTGTGAGAAAATTTAAAGCCCATTTCATGTTAAAGTATTAATTTTTCATTGTGTTCAACGCTTATTTTATAGCCTCAAAAATGCTAAGGCGACAGGATAATTACTTTAGAGGGTATTAAAATTTTTATAATCATTATGGCAGTATTGAAAGCATATAAAAACAGATAAATTTTCATCATATGTTATTCAAGGGCATTATTAAAACAGAAATTAGCTATAACACTGTTTCTTTCTGTGATGCAGTAATGTAATTAATTATAATTCAGATTAAAGCTCAGAGCATGACTTGGATGCTTTTGCTGTTGGATATCCCATTTCGAAAAATAGTTTTGTATGCGAATGCATGATTATTAATAATTACGAAAATTATTGTTATAATAAATGTATATTAGTAAGCGAAAATAATTTGTATAGTAGATGAAAAATTAAATCTAAATTTGATTCGTTCTAATCTTGTGTTTTAATTCATAGGGTTAGTTAGAAATAAAAATCTCTCTTCAGACTGGCGGAGATTTTGCCTGTCATTTTTTGGTCCTTATTTTTAGCCAGTGGGTGGGTGGGGGAAGGGGGAGAAGCTCACACATTAACGGCTGGTGGGAGGAAAACTCACTTTCTGTGCAGTTAGGAAAGTTATACATACCATTCGTTTACGAATAAAATTTTAATTTGCTATATACATAAAATTTGCAAAAGGGGTAATCTTTATATTTAAGCATAGTAACATTAGGTTTTACCATTAAAAAAAAAGAAGTTAGTGCTTATTTGAAGATGAAGATTAACCCTTATGCAAATTCATGCATAGCAAATTAAATAATACGTTATTCGTAAGTGATTGTTACATGTAACTTTACTATACGATGAACATCGTCCAAGTGAATGTATACGTATTGCTTGGGATGTTGTATCCACAGAGTTTTCAGTAGTGAATACAAAAATGTCTGAAACAAAAAAGAAATCAAAATTTTAAATTATTCCAATTCAAAACTACTTAAAATTGTAGTTTTTTCTATATATACGTTTTTTGTAAAGACGTATGTATCAGCAACATCTTTGTACTTACCAGCTTTTCTTATAGTTTTTAATATTAGATGGTCTATAATCCATTTTAGTTAGAACCTTAAAAAAGTAGTTTCTTTTTAAAATTTCGAGAAGTAATTGAGTGGTGATTTGGTACTTCCAAAACGGCGAAATTACTTTATTGTGCATACATAATTGCATATCGAAAAAGGTTTCTAAGTCATCAGTACTACATACATTCTAAGACAATTCTATATGCGTTATGAAAACATTAAAAAGGGTCAAATGCAATTTAATAAAAATGAGAATAAGTGCAAAATTCCTGTTTAGGCAACATAGGAATTTTTTCAATAATTTTTGTAAAATTTTAAACATAAAGGATATTTACCTATTGAGTGAGATCTTAAGTAATGTTCATGCATAAAATATAACCCTTAGACAATACCCATTGATAATGAAAACAGCCGTAAGATTTATCGAATATTACTCTGAAAACTTTATTTAAAGGAAAACAAATATTGAAAGTAAACTACTTTTCTTGGAAAACTTTCCAGTTTTAACAATATTTCACTGTTATTAGCTGTCCCTGATCAAAATCTGAATTCTAACTATCGACATTTTATCTTTACCTTCAGCCATCCTTTATGATCTTACGCTAAACCATTACTTCACTTCATATCTTGGAGTATCTTCATTTGAGTTCCAAATATCGATCTGCTCATTGTTTGGCCAAAGCATGTAATTATTTTACCGAACAAAATTATTTTCTATTACCCTAACTCTGGAATGTATTGATAAGGAGTGCATTATGATGTTACTTACATTTCTGTTCGCATAAAGTTATTTTGAATGGTAGTAGCTTGAAGAACTGCTTAAAAATTAACAAATAAACAAAGTGCTGGTTATAAAATGGATTATATAAAATACCAGATTATAATAAAAACGAAGAATGAAGTAAAAGTTCCATTCAATGAAACAGGCCATTTAAATTTTTGCAATTTCTTTCATCTTAAAATAGTGAATTAATAGAGGAAACATATTTAATTTTCCAGTTCTTTGTTTTGCACAGTTTTGTAAAAATGTTTTCTTTCCTACACTTTATTTTTCATCGTAAAAGAAATTTATGTGTATTGTTTATCTGCAATTTTGCGTTACATAAATTTCTGCTCATTGAATTTAGATAAAGAACTGTATTCGTATTTTTTAGTATCCCTTTTGGAATGGAAACATAATTATAGAACTTTCGCTTAGATATAAATTTTACGAGCTTTTTTTATCATTTTACAAGGCATAATTTACATGTTTGTGTTAAATATCTACAAAATATTTATGTTATTGTGTATTTTATTACGAATTATATCACAGTCCAGAACATTTATTTTAAGGTTAACTGTGAAGCAGTCACCTGTTCTTACCTTAAATTCATTTTTGAATGATTTGTTGCTGAAAAAATTATTTTTAGAAATTCAAAAATCAGTTTTAGAATTAACAAATTATTTTTATTTTGAATTAACTAATAATTTTAGCAATTCAAAATTCAATTTTAGAATTAACTGCTTATTTACATTCTTTTTTTTAAAAAAAGAGTATGTTTAAACATTAGTTATCTAGTTTTAATTTTGATATTTTAACTGATTATGTCATTAGTGCGTGTGTGCAAACTGTATTTGCAATCAAAGCGATGTTTCAAAATGCTAGGGGGGGGGGATGATAAATCTTCTCTCAAAACATATATCTCAGTAAAACTTTGAAGTGTCAGGTTATGTTTTCAATATCACCTTTATTGGAACAGGAAAAAGGTGCTTTATCAAGTAAAGGCAGGTAGATTATTTTTTTCCCCCACGGAATTTCTATTTTGTAATATGTGTTTGCTTTTTACTTGCGTTTTCCTGTGGATTTCACGAACTGTGGGGAAAAATATATACATTTTACTCTCAAATTCACATGTAAATATGTTTATATGTATGTATAATATATTCTCAGGCAGCACAAGTTCTCTGAATATCTGTTAACGCTGTAAGAACATTCAGTCATGCTCTTTGAATGTTTTCAGTACGTTAAGAGATGTTCAGAGAACATTGCTGTGCTGCCCGTGTTATGAGGAGTGATGGAGGGAGATAGAATATGAGCAATTATGCACACACAAAAAAAAATTCGTTTCTGTGTTTGGTTCTTCTACCTGATTATATAACCGAAGTATGAATTTATTGAATCAT
The DNA here is from genome assembly GCA_038373885.1 of Cheiracanthium punctorium. Classification (NCBI taxonomy): domain Eukaryota; kingdom Metazoa; phylum Arthropoda; class Arachnida; order Araneae; family Cheiracanthiidae; genus Cheiracanthium; species Cheiracanthium punctorium. The sequence goes on along the minus strand of JAWZYV010016779.1, from coordinate 668,420 downwards.
TTGAATTCCGATCAACACTCACATACTTCCTAAAAGATCTGAGTATAAATACCCAGTTAGAAAAAGTTCTCACAAAAAGTGTAAAAAATCCAAGCGTATTTGGCACCTCTGTTTGTGCATAAAAAGTGAAAAGGAAATTGTGCACAAAAAGTGCACTGATTGATTAGTATCTGGGAATCTAGACGGAAAAATGTAGGGGCGTGGTTGGTTGATTTTAATGAACGACGATGTAGCTATGACGCAATAGCTACACAATCTCTTGACTGTTTCGTCCTTTCTTTCAATTTTAGTGCTGAAATCTACTATCATACCTAAGAACTTACTGCATTTTTCAAACTTCCGAGATTTGGGATCGAACTAAGGAACGAAAGTGTCGTAGGTGATCATTCTAATCACTAGATGTGCCTAACTCAGAATAATGTGTCTTAAGATTGAAGTGATTGTTGTTTCAAGTTCGGAATTGGGAACATTTATGTATCTAGATAAATAAAATTAGACTTTGCCTGTATACTTCTCAAAAAAAAATGCGACTTCTATGCGTTTTAAGCTTTTGGGACCCGAGTACGACCATCAAAAAAAAAGTTTGTTTGTCTGTCGTTCTGTCATTCTATCCGTGACGCTTTTTTTATTCGCACATCACGTAAAACTTACTGAAGCGAATGAAATAAAATTTGGTGACATGATAGGTGGTCACTCAACTTAAACTATAGACGTCGAATTTTTAAAAATATTCATTAGATTTTAAGACTTTTCGAAATTTGTTTCAAACTGCGTCAATTTTTGTTCGCACATGAAGTAATAACCACTAAACCGAAAGAAATGAAGTTTGGTGAAATGATATGTGATCACTTAGCTTCAGCAATAAGCGTCGGATTAAAAAAAAATTATTAGATTTTGATATTTTTCTGAAAATCGTTCCAGACTATTAAATTTTTGTTCGCGCTTCACGTACGACTTCAATGAATAAAGCAAAATTTAGTGACACGATAGGTGGTCTTACTATTTTAACTATGCCCCTAGAGTTTCTTATAATTTGGATTGGATTTTGAGATTGTGCGAAAATTGTTTCAAACTCCTGAAATCGCAGCTAGAAAATGTTTGCTCTTTTTGCGCAAAAAATGTACATATAAAGTACATATTTTGAAAAGTATACACTTTTTGTGCACAGTTTTTGACAATATATTGGGTTGGCAACAAAGTAACTGCGTTTTCTTGTATAAAATTCAAGCAAATAAGTTTTCAACAAGTTTTTAATTAGAGGTAAGCTGTGCCTGAACATACGATTCATATTTGTTACATTTTAAAGTAAGAATTTCACTGGCAGTATTTTTTTTCGTCCATAAAAGATGGCCACCCTCCCCCTTTTTTCGCTTCTATCTTCCTTAGAGGACAATATTAAAAATGTCCTGAAATTAATTTTTAGGTATTCGTGACTGCTGTATTTTACAGAAAGAATTTCACGGATATCTCTATTTTTATTTGAGATCACGCGGGATATGTGAAAAGAACTTTTTGGCCCCTTACCCCCCTAAGATTACGAATTTTGGAAAATGCTCTCTGATCTAGCACCTATGTTGAAGAACTCACGTACGTGCCAAATTTCGCATAATTAACTTCACTAGTTTTGGCCAGGCGAAATATTGACATACGGAAAAACGCAATTACTTGGTTGCCAACCCAATAGAATATGCACTTTTTAGTATGCATAAAAACTGCATATATTATGCAACAAAAGTGCAACTTTCAAAATAATCAAAATATCTACATTTTATGCACAAATTGTGCACAATTGTCGCCAACTAGGCAAGAATCGGGGCGTTAAAATAGTAATCAACCCAAGAAAGATAAAAACGGTACACTCATGGATTAGGATGCACATTCGAAACAATATTTAAAACGGTGTAGTATAGTTGGAATATACTTGGCGAAGATTGTAAAGTAGTTTTGGTAGGCGATTTTAAGTTAGATTTCGATCCCAAAGATGGGTTTTATGGAACAAGGAAGAAAAATACGGCACACTCTTGAATAATGGTACGCTTTCCAAATTAATGGAATAAGGAAGAAAAATTGGGACGAAGCATAAATTATGATATGCTTAAAATCTGAAAGTGTTTCAGATTTTCTTCCATTTTTTAAATTTTTAGTTATTTGTTTTTTTCTTGAGTAGTTGAGTGTAAACAAACTATTAATCCTGACCGCAGTAGCCCATTTCGTGAGGCATCATTCTCGTAGCCGAAGGGTTGCGGATTCGATCCTGGAGCCAAACAAAGACTGCTGTGCTCGCTCATGCTATCTGGGGCACGTTAAATACATCGTGGTCGCCACGTCTTCCAAATTCTCATGCAAAACGATACCTCTGGGGGTGGCAAAACTAAGCCTTGGGGTCTTCAGCTTGATCTTTGCTTCAAAATTAAAAATCCCGTTAACGATCGGTAGTGCTGCCATCTCTCGACTCCTGAGTGAAGTAGAAATGATTTCTTCGGGAGTTTGTGGTAGAAATTGACACTGTAAGTAGCTGCTGACGCTATTTATCTAATATAGAACTGAGGTTGGTACAAACTGTTGTAAAAAGAAGAACTGCCTAGCCCCCATTAATCCATGGAAAACAGACAAATCCTAATATCAATCTTCATTATACTTCAATAAAATTAACTATGCAGCTTTATTGTGTCATAATGTGTCATTGACTTAAAACACGTAAGTTAAAAACATTACTTGCATACTTTTCGACTTTTACGTAGGTGAAGCAGTTCCCTGATCTGCTACTGCATGTATTAAATCAAACATCTGAAGCTTTGATACATATTTAAAATGGACTTAAAACCGATATTAATGCATAAAAATCTAAGAATAAATAAAATAAAATAATAATAAGTACACAACAGTTTATGAAAAAATATTTGTGATAAATGAAAATTAAGAAAAATAATAAATAAAACAATATCAAAAATTTCATATTATTTAATGTTTCATAAAAATTACTAAAATCTGAGAAACATCTTTTTTTCTAAAACTATTGATTTTGGAATAGTACAATAACATTTTATGCGCATTAATTTAATCAGTGGCTTTTTTCTCTTGTAAAATAAATATTTCATTTATAACGCAAGAAGATAAAATACAAAATTTTTATAGCTTTTCTTGGAATAAATCTGAGCAATATCTCTATAAAATTGCATTTCAAAGAAAAAGGTGTACTTTTCTTCGGACATGGGATTCCTTAGATACTGCACGTATTTCAAGAAATAATTTATTCAGATTTTAAATCATGAAAAATGTATTGAGAGTTTCAATGCAGGTTAAATTTAACGAATAAATTCTGAAATATTTAATTTTTTTTTCTAGAAATCCTGGATAAAACTCGCTATCAGTTTATTTTTTCACGTGATAGAAATTTTAAAATTATTATTTTTGAATAATTTTAAAATTTCTATCTAGTTTTAATTTTTTTTTTTCAAAATTACTGTTCTTTGCTATTAAAATTAGAATAATACGACAGTAAAACCTTCTATGTCTGCTCTTCATTTTCGTTAGAAGTTTCATTAGACAAAAGAGTCATTATATAAAATGAATTTATAATGTGCTTATCATAATTTTACACTTATGAAACAAGTGCTAGAATAAATCGAGGCATTTAAATGTCATATGCCTATTTAGAATAAAACTACGCGGTTAAATAATTTAGACAAAAATTAATTTTTGTTGATAGCCACAATGGCATATAATTTTCCAAATTAGTACTTTACATGAATAAAGAAGAAAATGAACCCTTTATATAGCGTTTATTAAAATGTTCATTTGTTCAAGTTTATTTCAAATATCTTTGGACGGACTTTTGTGCACGAATATAATCCATTAAGTGTACGGGAACGTACTTTTTTTTGCAATAAATTCAAACAAATTAATTTTTATCATTACATTTCTCATTATAAATAAGTTCTGCTTTAACAGAAAACATATTAGTTACATTTCAGAACTAAGGATTTCATAGATAACTATTTGTTTTTCCTTTGAAAAAAGTTAAATGAGGGCATCAGCCGCGATTTTGTCCTTAAAAGCCGAATTTCAAATTGCCCTGAAACGAATAACTAGGTACACGTGCGTGTTATATTTTACAGCGAGAATTTCATGGATATCTCTTCTTTGCTTGAGATGGAGAGGGATATGTGAGAAAAGAACATTGTGCCTTCCTACACCCCATAGGTTACGGCTTTTAGAATAATTCTCTTATTAAGTACCAACGTTTTAAATCAAGCATGTGGATTAAATTTTGTATTATTGGTATCAGTACTTTCGACAAGACAAAATAGTGGCATACACAAACACGACAAGCATTACAAAATATTTCTTGCTAATTTTATTTACTGGATAATTTCACGTCTATTTCATGTAAATATATACTACCGTGTGAAGTTGCTGCATTCACAGGATGATAATTAATAAACTATATTAATTCAAAGGAAACTAAAGATATTAGTATCTAGTTTATAGCACGTTCGACATGATTAACACTGATGGCAAGCCTACGATCTGGCGCAGACAAAAAAAAAAAAAAAAAAAAAAAAATCTGCACAACTCGCAGAATGGGTGAGGGTTCTTCCTATCTTTTTCCGGATTCAAAAATATCTTTGAATCATATTGATGTAATACTTAAACCAGTTGTTTTCAAATGCACTCTGACAGAAATATCCTTTTTAGCCCCAATGCATAGATCTTGTATGTCTGAGCATGTACTAAATAAATGAAGAATTTTTTAAAAAATCTGCACACTTAAATCACTTTCAAAATGTTACCCAAAATTAAAAATTTTCAAAACTTTTATCCAAACATTTCCACAAAAGTTATGATGATTTATTTGAACTATTATTAAAAAAATATTACTTCTATGAGAGATAGAAAAATATTTTGACAGAGTTATAATGTGATTTACCTTCAAGGCATAAAAAAAACCCAAAATGCAATGAAAAACACAGTTGATATAATGCATTCCTTAGTATTCTGTAGTAATTTATAGATTTTTGTGTAACTACCCCTGGAACTCTAAAGTTATCTTCATTCTTATCTCATTTGATTTTACTCTAACTTGCCATTAACTCCTTCATATAAATTATGTTATAAATTATCTTTTTTCAATACTACGTCCTGCTGACCGTTTCTACAAAACTAACAGATATGTAGATGAACAAATTACTCGTACTAAAAATGCCGCAGTGGCTAAGATCACGGCGTCGGACAACCATTATTTTCACGGCAGCAAGCGGAGCTACAGTAATACGTCACGAATCACGTTTTCTCCACGAAACGATGCATTTTCCAAAGAGAAACTACATGCTATGTTCATTTCGATTTTGATGATGTAGTTATTTATGACGTTGTTTGTTCTTATGATTCGTTGAGGGCAGAAACAATTAATTATTCATGTATGAAAGAAATATTTTACTAAGAATTAGCTAATAATTTTAGCTCCGAAATACAAGTGCAAAGTTTTCCAGAATTAAAACAAAGTATGTCTAATTTGATGTTCATTATTTCCGAAAATTAATTCAATTAATTTACGATAACGCTTTAAATAAATAAACTAATTAGCATTGTCTAAACAACTTAATTTAAATTAATTTTAAAATTAAAGAAATGAACATCAACTAAACTATTTAAATTAAAAGTAATTAGTTTAAAAGCAATTTTTTGAATAAATTAATCGGTTTAATGCTTTATCGGATTTCAACTCCGATATTGCCTGTCGAATTAATTTCAAATTTCACTTGACCGATTCTCCTACTTGCTCCCCCCCCACCCCCTTTGAAAAAAAATCATTTCGTTACCTTTGAAAAAAAAATCATTCCGTCAAGCTGCACAAATTCTATATAAATACCTACAACATTTATTTATAATAATAAAATAAATGATGGAAAACAAAATAAGTTGTTCGAATTATGCAGAAGAAAAAAAGTTTTTTAAAAGAAATAATATTCAGTACTTTATTCGTTATTTTCCTTTAGCAAGAAATGCAAATTTGTTGAAAATAAAGTGACTAGATTTACAACATGAAATTAATTTTTAAACTATTACTTTTATTAACGAATATACAAATATTTCAACCATTTATTCATAATAAAAAAATTATAGAAAACCATTTGATTAAAAAAACTGCATGTTTTTTATTAATATTTTTTTTAAATCCTAAATCAAATTACTAGACATTAAAACTGATTTGTATGTTTAACTATTTAAGCCATGCAAGTAATAAGAACGCTCAGCATCACACCGTTAACATATATGCTCCATCAACTGTAAGTCACTCGTAAATATGCAAAGCTCACCCCAACACACTGGCCAGCTTGTCGATGCCGTGAAAATACACCATTCAAGGCGAAACCGCGTAAACTGTGACGTGTTTTTGTCGCTATAATGACCTGAATATACTATTTGAATGGCGCCTTGAATGTAGCCACTTGATAAAAATACTGAGCAATTATGTTTCACGCACAAATGGAGAAACAGTTATTTTTTTTAGGATATTGATTGTATTTTTTATACAACAATTTTAGATTACACAAAATGTGTATTATATTGTTTACGAATACTTTTGCATCCACTTTATAGAAGCATTTTTTATGGTGCACAGTGTACATTAAACGATGTAAAACATTATTTGATTTTAAAATAGAGAATATCATTGTCTATAAAAAATTAACAGAGAATATGTTCTCTTGTTATAGCTAACAATATTTTATTTCAGGGAAAATTCAAAAATTGAATTTATGAAGAACAACATCATTTTCATTTTTAACTTTTCTCCTAATCTCATGTTGTGCCTTAAACCAAATGAAAATTGGATTCAGATTCAAGTATTGCAGTGACAGCACTTTCGTTTACAGGTTTGTAAACTTCAGACGTTAACGATTAAGTAATAAAATAATTTCATTAATTAAAATTTCATGCACAACAGACCTAGAGAAACTAAAAACAAAATGCAGTGTTCAAAATTCATGTTCGTGGTTTAACCATTTTTTAGCAGATGATGATTAATTATAAAAATACAGAAGTTCTCAAAATATAAAGCTAATGCATCTCTAAAGCTCTTCATATATTTGAATAAATATTATAATTTTTTTAACCGCAAACATCTCTAAAATAGTTTTCTCAAACTTTTCAACTTGCGTCTACTTCAACAAGATCACTCTTTTCCTGTTTTATGTCTGCTGCCTGTCAGGATTTACTTCTATGGTTCTGTAAAATTTCTCTTTCATTTGCATAAAAATATGATTTGTGTCTAAATCGTTGAGACAGACTTTTCAGATTTTTATTTTAAAAATCTTGTGCGCGTTATAAATGAATATATTTCACGGTGCCTATGTGCTTTATTCAAAAACCATAGATGTTTTGCATTTTGTTGTTACTTATCTTGGCACGAATAATGGAAAGAAAAATAAACGGTTAATGCTTGTCTTGAGATGGAGATTTGATTTTGAATTCTGTAGTTTGCAGATAAAATTGCGGTTGTAGAAATGTGAATCCAAATTGAATTTTAGAAACAAATCATTATTGCAACATTATGATGATGGGGAAATTTTCCAGTCATACTTCGTTTTTTAAATACGAACTATGAAGAATTTCATATGAACTTTACTTTTATCCACAAAAATCACAGTACAGTGTTCAAACTCAGAATGGGACCCGACTCGGGATGGACCCGAGACGAAAAATAGGAGTCTCGCGTCTCGCAAAATAGCCTAAAAGCTTTGTCTCGTCTTGCAAAAATCCCTATATCGTACTGTAAAAAATGTGTGTCTCGTCTCGCAAAAAAGCAGTAAATCTCTGTCTCGTCTCGCAAAAAAGTCGTCTCCGTCCAGCCCTAGTTCGAACGGCTCTTTAAAAACCTTGAACGCCTTAAATTTTATCTTAGAATATCAGAGCCTTGAAAAGTCATTGAGAACTTTCAGAATGTCTCTGGAAGCTTCGCGATCTCTTTTTAAATGGCAATAAATAACTTTCCATGTATCATATTCTCTGAAAAAGAAGGTGGGGAAACAAATATTCTCCAAAAGCCTACATGATCAAGAATGCTTAATGGACTTTTCTCTCCCTTCTGGGTTTTTGGGACATTGGAAGCTCCAATGAACATCTTTGAGCATCTCTGAGATATTGGTTGGCAGTTATCCTTCTAACTTATCTGGAAAGGGTTCGTTACTGATTAACCATCACGATATGCTCATTCTTTTCAAAACCACAAAGAACACAAGCTTTAAAATTTTACTTCTTCAACGAAATATTCCTATGAAAATCTTATAACAAGAAAACGGCACTTTATATCCATTAATGCTTCAAAAGTTGTCATTAAATATACCAGTGGTTATAAAATAAGTATACCTCTATTTAGAGATACCTAAAGTATGAAGGAATAATCCGAATGAAACCAAATTCGGTACACTTACTAATTGGGAAGGGAGAAGAAGAATGGAATAATAAAAATCCGCTGCAAAAATCGCCTAAAGATAAAAAACCGTTGCAAAAATCGCCGAAAAATAAAAAACCGTTGCAAAAATTGCCGGAAGATGGTGTTGACAATGAAAACGGCGTTGTAATCATCCGCATAATCAAAATGTGGTCATATATGCCAGTAACGTGTTACGAGATGCCTCTTAGTTTGCCTGACCGCTCTCTGATTTTAAAACTATTCTAAGTTAACCAGATGCTTATATTCCATTGTTGAGTACATCGCGCACAGCCTGGATAATGCATCCTCCAGCTCAATGGCTATGTGAAACCTGAATTTGATTGGCACCGCCACGCGCAAGAGTTGTCACATTATCTATAACATTTTTCAGTAAATTCTGTATGGCATCCGGATTTACGTTATCATTCTTTGTTTTTTGTATTACACATTATGTACTCAAAACAGCCATCTGCCTGTGATTGTTGCAACTAACTTTTTTTTATATAACTCGATTCTTCTTCCCCTTTCTCGATTAATAAATGTATCGATTTCGGTTTAATTCGGATTATTCCTTAAACTATAGACAGCTTTAACTAAAAATACTTATTTTACAACCACCCGGTACTTAGGAATCTGTTCTAGGTCATTTAGTAGTTCCATGATTGAAAAAATTACTACAATACGTAGTAACTATTTCTTTTGAAACAAATTGATAGTTTGAATAAAAAGAAGAAGAAAATTACATTAAAAATTGCTACGCTAACATTTTTACTGTTTTTGTCTCTATGAGACTGCTATCTTAAATGAACTCTTAAAAACCTTGAATATAATTAATATGCCCAAACATCTTTAATATCAAGAGCACATGTTAACGAAAACTGGTTTTAGATATTGTTTGAACAATAACCAAATTATATAACCACTAAAATTATCGTTAGTTAAAAAATGACTTTAATGTGACAATAACATGCGCAGCATATTTAACACGGTAATTAAATTTTTTATTTATATCATCTTACAACACGATAACGTAAGGTTTAAAAATTATATATTATTTTCTTCTCTCTTTGTATAATGATAAAAAAATAATATAATTAATGAGTTCATAATAACAAAATTCTACTTATTAAATATTTGAGTAAAAGAAGGTAATTGGAAACTTCGATAAACTAATTATTTAATTTACCACTAATTTTCTAGGCTTGTATAGCAAATTTTAAAAAATAAAGTTACTTTAATTTGAAAATTTTTTAAACCTCTAAAAATTTATAAACGTGATACATTTTAGAATCCAGAAATTTTGAGAATTTTCATTTCGGGAGGTTTTATTTTTTATAACAAAAATAGAACTTACTAACATTCTCAGGATCATCATTTAAATAGTTTGCGCATTGACACCATTTCAAGTGATTCTCAGTATAGAAAAGTATCTCAACTACTGCAGTTATGTATCGCTTACAACTTACGAATGGGTGCTTAAAATGACGCAACAACATATAGAGAAATCTAATTCCTATATCATTTTTTAAAAGTGTATTCTCACTTGCCTAACAACACATAACCACTAAAATTGAATGCAGTCTATTATGAATATGTATGTTTAATGATTTATGTGTTCATTTTTTAATTTTTTTCCAACATTATTGTAAATTTTTTAGTTTTTTGTTGTTGTTGCTTATGCCCTCTGACAACCGCATGCGGTGCCAGATCCCCCCCCCCCCCAGATAGGGAGGCAACGGGCAGAGGGGGGCGTCTTCCATTTTTAGCGAGCCCCAGTGGGAGGAAGTCCGACTGTTAGTATTTTTGTCCATTGTCCAACCACTGTATGTATGCATGGATTGATAGCAGTATTATTAAACACTTTAACCCTTTGAGGCCCCCTTTCCTGATGCTGAAAAAAGGGCAGCCGTTTCCATCGCTCGATTTAACTATCAGCAAGATGGCGGACGATCGAAACGTTCTTCGAGTACCAGAGACTGCAGCTGGCTGTGCGGCACAGCCAGCTGCGTCATAAAAGGGTCTCTGTGGCACGCGATGAACGTTTCGATCGTCCGCCATCTTGCTGGTAGTTAAGTCGAGCGATGGCAACGGCTGTCCTTTTTTCATCATTGGGCAATCTATCCAGCTGTTCTCGCATTCTTCCATTTTTCAGCAGATGCGAGTGCTGTTCAAAAGAATCGTGACCATTTTTTTACAGGAAAGGACGTGCTAAAAAGTAAAGGATTCTCGTGGAGCTATGTCACCCGCAACTATTTTTATAGAAATGAAGTCTATTCTTTTTGACTGGCAAGTGTCAAAACGTCAGAGTTGGGTGTTCCCAGAGCGGGAATACTGCGCGTTAAAGGGTTAAACCTTGTCTGTATATATTGTTAAACATTTAAAAGAAATTGCTGGCCTGTGGTAAGTACGTATGAAACAAACTTCCATTAGATAAATTGAATTCTGTTACAAATCACTGTTTTATTTATTTTTGTAATTTATTTTTTCCTAATTGATTCTTTCTATTTCACAAAAACTTTCTTACTCTTGTAGATTGTCTGGACGCACAGACAAACGAAAATGGTAACATTTTCTTAGTTTTTCGGAAAGTGCTAAAAATATACGTCTGCTTAAATGTTACAAAAACGAATCAAGGACATTACGTATTTCATCGATTGCGTTCCTCGTAAATAACATTTAATCGAAAAGTCTCGTTTTTTTACCGCCTATATATACATCTGCACCATCAAAAGGATCCTCTCCTGAAAAAAGGAGTTGTGAAATGCAACGTGAAAAGAATACATCCAAGATTCATGAATTGAATCATAAAAATCATTCTCGTAATTGTATGAGATATGTATTTATTTTATATCACGATGGCAGCATTAATGCTGTTTACAAGTGAGCGGATATATTTTATTTATGTGTGTGCGAATCAATAATAAAAGTATGGATTTTCCATGCGATACTATTCTCTATTTTTCCTCCTCTACATGGTCGATAAACCTCAATGAGACAGATGGCTCATTCTATAAAAAAAAAGTGTGGGTTTCATTGAAAGAAATCTTTTTTTTTTTTTTCGCTGCTGGAGAGAGACCCTAAATGTCACGTCGTTATTGATACTTTTCCAAGAGCTGAAGTGTAGCCTCATCAAAATATATTGCTCTTCTCTTTTTTAGAAGTTCACCTAAGATGCTTTTGAAGTCAAGATATTATGTCAATATCTCAACAACAGTTTTTGTGTGGAAGAATGTTATGATGGGTCATTAAAAGTATATCCTAAGGTAAATTTCAAAAGAGATTGGAAGCATTAATTTACTTTAAAAGTAATTTTTTATCATGGAATACTCCTGCTATATGTATATAATCATGCTTTTTGTTGTTGAAGTGTTATGCAATGTTGTGATTTATTTTTTTGCACTAGATGTAAAGTGAAGTTTTTTTTAAAATCGAAAATTGAATAAAACTGAGCACTGCTTTTTTCACGATGTCCCTAATATAAACAAATTACTGAGGAAATTGTTTGAGAAAAGCGTATATACAGGCCAGGGACAGTTAACCCTTTAACGCGCAGTATTCCCTCTCTGGGAACACCCAACTCTGACGTTTTGACTGTTGCCAGTCACGAAGAATAGATTGGATTTCTATAAAAATAGTTGCGGGTGACAGAGCTCCACGCGAATCCTTTACTTTTTAGCACGTCATTTCCCGTAAAAGAAAGGCCACGATTATTTTTAACAGCACTGAAATCTGCTGAAAAATGGAAGAATGCGAGAACAGCTGGATAGATTGCTCAATGCTGAAAAAAGGGCAGCCGTTGCCATCGCTCGAACTCACTACCAGCAAGATGGTGGACGATCGAAACGTTCATCGCATGTCTCACATCTAAAGACCCTTTTTTTTACGACAGCTGACTGTGCCGCACAGCCAGCTGTTATAATCGTCCTCCTTCTTGCTGGTAGTTAAGTCGAGCGATGGCAACGGCTGCCTTTTTTTCAGCATTGGGAAAGAGTTGCGCCTCAAAAGGTTAACTAATCAATTACACAAAGCGTAGGTATACACCCGGGGCAGTTTAGGGGTTAAAAACGTGCGAACAAACCCAAAAAGGCCGACTAAGAATACTTTGAACTTCATTTTGCATCCTGTGTAATTCTCATTGATAAATGGTATTCAATTAATTAATTAAAGTTGTTTTTAATTCGCTATGCTATATTACGTCGCTAGGTATAAAACTGAAAAAACATACACCCGTGCCGTTTCCTTTACTTTAAAACAGAAACTATCTACGTCTTTTGATTACAGGCAGTTTGCTATTTTCGGCAAATATCTCGGCAATATGTAATGCTAAATGTCTCGAAGGGAAATTTAGCTTTCCGTTTTTTATAATACAAAACAACGAAAAAATGTACTGAGCTTTTTTAATAACAAAATTTAACAAGATTCTCTATTTGCGCTCTTATTAAAATAGAGTGTTTCAAGGTTTCACCATATCTTTGCTGAGTAGATATGGAATGGATTATTTTAGGCTACTTCGCTCTATATCTGATATGCGTTTTTGGTAGACTATTAGACTCCGAAATTTTCTCAACAATGTTTCTCTGTATACTATGCCTTAATAAAGGATAATTTTGGAGAAATTAGGCTCATAAGATGTTAAAGGTTTGAATCAACCTTCTGGAGCTTTCAAGTAGAAGACTCATAGCACTTAACCTAAATTAAGAAATTATGTTTTTGTTTTCAATAGGCGACTCCTAATAAGATGAAAGGTTTTTTTTTTTTTTTTTTTTCTATGATTTAAGGCTCCCTTCTTTGTACATGAACTGCAGTTACAAGTAGAAGTTTAAAGACCTTAGAGCAAGAAAACAACCATGAAACAGAGCTTTGAAACTAAAATCTCAAGGTAGTGTATTGTGCTTCGAGGATTTGCGTGGTTTTACAAAATATCAAAACTAATATAAATCTGACGAAGCAACAGACAATAATATATCTTTGTTAAATTATTTGTATTAATCCCACAAAGTAGGAGAAGTACTCTGAGAATACGAGACAAAATAGTAAACATATAAATGTTAAAAAAATGAAGAGTAAGTAACCTCAATTAAGTTTTTTAAAATCTTAATCAGAAGACAATAACCATATACCACCAGTTTCACTCAGTATTGGAATGTATGGGTGAAAGTTGGACTAGGCCATACATAAAGATTAATTTTTTTTTTCCTATATTGAATAACATTGGTGATAGTGTGTTAATAACTGCTATATCTAGTAGGGACTCACAAGTGATCTAGGACCAAAACATTTAGAAACCAAATAGAATATAAAATGAAAATTTACATTTAAATTAAAAAAAAACTTAAATATCACAATATACATTGACAAAAATTAGAAGAAAACCACCGAAATACGACTGATTTGTTTCAACTAGTGCCGTTATCGGGAAAAAAAAAAAAAAAACTTGTATGCTGCAGGGAAACTGGCACAGAAAGGAATACTAAATTTACCCAAAATTTTTAATATTTCTCTTGTTTTACATTCGAAAATTCTCATTTGGAAGTGAACAGTCCAATTCTATATTAACATATGTTAAGATCAATCTTTTGGTTACAGTGTTTAACTATAAAGGTGCAAGATAGTTTGCTGAGCTCAGCAGTCACCTCTCTTTAAATAAGGAAGCTAATGATTAAGTAAAAGTCCACCGCGATTTCGAAATGGAAGAAAAATTTGCATGTGTGCACTTCGCACAGGTGTGGTTTTCGAGAAAACGTAAACTGTAAATTTTCAGAGAAAAGTAATATCATCTCTGTAAGTCTCCAAACCTTGGAAAATTTCGTATGCATGTTGGGCCTTCTGTCAGAAAATACTATAATATTTAACTTTAAATCAACATTCCACTTTATATACAAATTGTAAATAAAACAGCAAACTAATGCAAATACATCTTATAAATAAAAATGAAATTCTGTTTGTTTGTTTGTTTGTTTGTTTGTTTGTTTATTTGTTTGTTTGTTTGTGGATTTGAGTTGTATACAAATCCACAAAAATGGACCTATCAGCCTGAAATTTTGCACAGATATGTAAAATAATATAGAATAAATCATAGTCCACTTTAAAACTTTGAAAGTCCACCCGTTCCCGGAATTTAAGAGATTTTTTATGTTCTGCACGCAAAAAGCTTTCCGTAATTGTAACCCCTGTAGTGAAAAAAGTGTTAAATAAGGATCGTGGTTGCCATGTGTGGCGATTTTGCCGAATAAGATGTTTTAAATTCTCAAAGTAAAAATAAAAGAATAATAATGATTTTTTTTTTGTTAGTTTATATACGTAAGGTTATATTTTTTAAAATTATAATATCGTGTGCATGGGAAATCGGAGCAGGAATGAATTTATACGCAAAACAATAAGAATTGAAGATTTCTGAGGCTAATATGTTAAAATTTTTTAGTTTGGCGAAAAAATAAAATGGCTCAAATGCCGAGAAAGTGAGTTCTAGCGGTTTGCACAGTTTCCGGCTAGGCGCAATTTACTGAGAGCTTAAGGAAACGGATTTTTGAAAACAAGTGCAAAGGTTTTATTAGAATACAGCATTAAATTTTAATGATCCGTGCGAAAATAATGAAGTTATTAAGGGATTTCAAGCGATCTATCTTCAGCATTCTCGCGATTTTGAGGAGGATTCTAACGCTTGGCGCTATTTATCGTAATTTAATCGTCTGCTATTTGGGTTATGAATACACCTGCGTATAAGTTTTTGAAATTTTCATTCAGTTGGAATTGTGCATTTTTCTGAGCAGCTTTTCTGCATCTAATGTATTACATCCAGAAAAAAGGATGTTAGAAATATCAATTTTAATTTTGTTTAATCACACTCATGAATAATGATACACTTTCCAACTTAATGAAAGAAGGAACGAAAATAGGGAAGAAACATGGATTATAACTCTTTTTATATATAGCACTTTAGTGCGTATTTAAAAATCTGAAAGTGTGTCAGATTTTCTATGATTCTAGCGCTTGGCGCAATTTAATGAGAGGGTATTTTTAAAAACAAGCGTAGGTTATCTTATAAATAAAAATGAAATTCTGTTTGTCAATTTGTTGATTTGGGTAGTATACAATTCCACAAAAATGGACCTGTCAGCCTAAAATTTTACACAGATATGTAAAATAATATAGAATAAATGATCACTTTAAAACTTTGAAACTCCACTTTATTTCCGTTCCCGGAATTTAAGAGATTTTTTATGTTCTCCACGCAGAAAGCTTTACGTAATATTAACCCCTGTAGTGAAAAAAGTGTGTGAAATAAGCATCTTGGTTGCCATGTGTGGCGATTTTGCCGAATAAAATGTTTTAAATTCTTAAAGTAAAAATAAAAGAATAATAATGATTTTTTTAGGTTATTTTTTTAATTATAATATCGTGTGCGCATAAGAAATGAGAGCAGGAATGAAATGTTTTATACGCAAAACAATGAGGATCGAAGATATCCGAGACTAATATGTAATTTTTTTTTAGTTTGGCGAAAAAAAAATGGCTGCTAGGCCGATTTTTAGAGAGTGAGTTCTAGCGGTTTGCACAGTTTTAGGCTTTTTGGCGCAATTTACGGAGAGCTTAAGGGAATAGCATTTTTGAAAACAAGTGTATAACGTTTTCTTAGAATACAGCATTAAATTTTAACTATCCGTGCAGAAATAATGCAGTTATTAGGGCATTTCAAGCGATGTAGCTTCAGAATTCTCGCCAATTGAGTACATTGATTTAACTTGGGGGAAATCCGCAAAATTTCAGAAAATTGAAATCTTCGCATTTAGTACATCGAGGTAACGATGAATAAAACATGTTACAGTTGATAATTTAAAAAATGCGGCTGTATTAAGGGATTCCACTTTTCAAATAAATGCCTGGCGGTCGAACCATTTCCCATTTTGATTGCTGCTAAGGCAATGCTTCGAATGATTCCCTGAAAAAACTCTTGCAAAATGGCGTATGCTGGCACTTTGGCGAGGCTTAGATTTGAAACTGGATTTTACTTGAGACTGGTATATACGTATAATAAGACTGGTTATAGATAAAAATGAATGTTGGTATGTGTGTAGGAGATTGAAAAACTCCAGCACCGTTTCACCGATCACCATGAAATTTGGTTCACCTAAGTCTTTTATCATGGAGAAGGTTTTTATGCTATCCGTTTTCCTCTAACTTTTCACTAGGTGGCGCAGCAGAACGTCGAATTCTATTCCGTTTAGCCGTTTGCTATGCGAATATCGTCCAACCAATTTCGATGAAATTTGGTACACGCGAATATTAGAACACGGAGAATATTTTTCACTATCCATTTTGCTGTAACTTGCCGCTAAATGGCGCTGCAAAGCATCAACTTCTATACCGTTCGACCGATCGGCATAAAATTTTTTATACTTACACATTTGAGCACGAAGAATATATTCTAACTGCGTTACTTTTGATGTTACTCGCCACTAGATGACACTGCAATGCATTATTATTTTAACTCACCACTAGATGACGCTGCAGCAGCCCAAATTTTTGACCATTCAAACGGTGGCTATGAAAATCAGTATACATAGCTATTTGAACAATGAGAATATTTTGGCGTTATCCATTTTGCTATAACTCGCCACATGACGGCGCTGTAGCAAATCATTACTTTAATTAACCACTAGATGGCCCTGCAGTGTATCACTTCTTGACTGTGCGAATGATCGCTATGAAAATAGGTATACATAGATATTTGAACACGGGGAAGAGTTTGGCACGATCCATTTTCCTATAACTTGACACTAGATGTCGCGTCAACACATGAACTTCAAGACTATTCAGCCGATCGTCATGAAAATTCGTATACATCGATATCTGAATGCGAAGAATATTTTTGCCGTATCCGTTTTGCTAAAACTCGCCACTAGATTGTGCTACGCCGCATCGCCTTCTGCACCGTAAAAACGATTGCCTTGAAATTCAGTATGCATGATTATTGAACACAATATAACGCGATATCCATTTTGCTATATCTCTTTATTACAATAAATAGTAATCACAACAAATATTAATATCAAAAAGTCCATTCATTCCCGTGCGAAGAACGGGTACTTCAGCTAGTATATATATATATATATAAATATTGAGTTCTTTTTTTTTCACGTTACTGTCAAGTATTTCTGATTCTTTAAAAATGCATATTATTCTTTATTCAAAAATCTCCTTAATTTTGTAAGTTTAAATGTATTAAAAATTTTTCTATTAAAGTCATAAAGATATATTTCCAAGATCTTTTTCGAAAAAATTTGAATAGTAACATATTGATCTGAGATAACCGATTGTCGTAATAAGTAACAGAATAATAAATAACTAATTCATGACTATATATATTTAATAATACATATAAACGGTGACATATTATTTAAAAATTAAACAGTTTAGGTAATTATAAGTTAAGAAACGCTTAAATACTACAAAATTGAATTAATTTTTAAAGTGTCTTTCAATTTAATTTTTATAATAGTTCTATTTCATATATATTTTATAAAATCACCTCTAAAAATTCTTTATTCTTTCAAAATTGAAAAAAAAAATTCAATATATTTCACTACATCTTTCATGGAATATTTCGTCTGAAGAATCTAAGGGAAGTTATTTGATTGAATAAATCTATCTTTCGCTCAGATCATTCGGATAAAATTCTAAATCAGATCACTGAACTTTCTATATTTGTTCGTTTCAAGTTGTATGAATTTTTTCAAGGGTTTTTAAAAATAAATATGTTCATAGAGTATTCGTAGAATTTTTCGTAAAAATATTTCAGCTTAAGTTTTAAAGATTTTTTTTTTTTTTTTTTTTTTTTTTTTAACCTTCCGTATTATAAACTTTCTAATATTAGTACAATATGCGTTTAGATGGCAGATTCCATCAATTCTAAATTGAATTAAGTTTAGTTGGATTTTTTTCTAAATAATTCACCAATGATTTAGAATAAGAACTATTAATTTTTTTCGTGATAAATATTGAAAGCTTATGAATAATAACATTTTACATTTTTTAAATGCAACCAAAGACGTTAATTAGTCTGAAAATGAATAGATATTTAGTTTACAAACATATTTTTTACTACTGCCATTACTTAATATCTATTTTTTTTTAGATTTGTGCAATATGTGAAATTACATCTACTTCGTAAATCTTCAACATATCTAATGAAAATTTAAAAATGCTTTTAAAGTATCATCAAAAATGCATCTGATCTTTTCCAAAAATCTTTTTTAATATTTCAGTTTTTTTATTGCATGTGAAACGTACATTTATTTTAAAGGTAAACAGTCGTCAATCTAGGAAATAATAATAACTAAAATCACTAGTAATAATATTTAAAAATTATATTTACAAATTATAATATTTACAGAAAAAGAAGGTAATAGAAAATAAAAGTAAAACATGGTTTTTTTTTTATGTTCCAGATGGCATTTACGTGTTCCATGTTTGTTTTAGTCTTCTAAAAACAAAAACTGCTCCTATTTTTCTTCGCCAGGGCGAAAATAAACACACGGAAAAACAGCTCGCGTTTTAATTTTTATTTCGGTTGTGCATTCCAGCATTTTTCGCATTCATCTCACAGGACTGAATCTGTAAAACTAGTGTTACGTAATGATAATAAAATCGCTGAATATTTTTAACAACATTACAGTTGAATTTTAGAGTGTTTTAGTTCCATAGCGCTTATGCTGAGCAATCACTATTATAGAGGGTGGTTATAATTAAGCTTCCCCTAAGAACAGTGCTCTGCAGCTGAAACGGGCAAACGGATTGCACCAAAATTGGTACATTGGCTATACATAATAGGCGCTCAAGAAATTTTGAAAAAAAAATGGTTCCAAAAATATCCACTAGGTGGTGTTTTGTATCAAAAGCGGCAAATTTATTGATGGAAATGACTCATTCGAAACATACAAACAATTTTAACTTTTATTCTATAGTTTTTGGACATTTATTTACTATTTTGGGTCATATTTGAGCTAATTTCACCCTGCAAAGTGCCATCTGGTGGACATTTTTTTAACTACACGTTCAGAAAAATTCCCTTAAGCGCATCTCGTGTGCAGCCCATATGCCAAATTGGGTAGCAATCTGCTCACCGGTAACAACTGAATAATGCTGTTTGTATGGGAAGTTTAATTGTACATTATTTATTTATAACCTCTAAAAATACCTTTGGGTAACTTACCTATACTATGGGCATCTAAATTCTTAATTTTAAAATTAAAGGCCACTAACATAACTTTTGAAATACGAGTACATGGACCTTTACAAGCACAGAGTATTTGAATTTTAATTTGAATGCCACAGGTTTGCCGGCTTGGTCGGCGGAGCTGACTTTCAAGCCTTTAGCGGAAGCACCGAGATTTATAATATACACCCTCCAAAAAAGTATTCGAGTAAGAGATAAATTTTCTATTTTACATTTGCTAATAATAATTGAGTTTTTGAAAAATGCACTACTTGACAGAAATAGGGAAAGTCATATTTATACATAGCCTGATTCATATTCTATGATAAATAAGTTTTGATATACAAAACCAACGTACGAAATTTATCACTTACAAGAATACTTTTTTTGAAGGATGTACACAAACCTATTTTTTAAAAGAGAATATTTAAATAATATTTGAATTTCACAGCGGGCTATTTAAATTACGCCCTGAAATATCGGTTACCGACCGTTGCTTCAAATAACAAAACATCCAATATTCGTTTTAGCGTTTCACTTCGTTTTAAAAAATCATTCAAACAGTCACACAAAATTTTGCAGAACAATACAGTAAAAAAATTTGTCATTCTATCAACAGAGTTTCTCCATTGCATGCGAGTATTTTTTATATAATTTTCAATCTCACGAGAAATTATAAGGCGATCATCTATCAAAAGATACCCTTGGAATTTTTCCAAGATTACAATGAACTCTTCCTGAAGCATTTCCGAAGTGCATGTGATGAGAGAGTTCAGAAGAAAATGACGAAAACAGAACTTTTTGCATCGATTGACATGAAATATGCCCAAGTGTGGTAGAAAATCCTTGAAAAACTAGGAAGTTCTTTATAAAGTGCTTGAATGATTGACAGTTAAATGGGAGACCTTTTGGTTTTCAAATCAAAGGAAAATATTTTCTTGTGGCTTTCATGAAAATTGAGAAAAAAATCGTCGATGCATATTTTGTTTATTGGTATTTTCACGCTATAGAAACTTGTAGGAAGTGTAAAAAATTTTTTGTCGAGAGAGACAGGAAAGATGAACAAGAAATATAATTATAGAAAACGCAACGGTAATAAAATATTTTACAATACTGCTCTTTTACCTGAAATGCGGAACAAATAAATCCATGTTGCATGCAACCTTCTCGAAATATATTCTATAGGGTGTCGAAAAAGTATGAATACACTATCAAAAATCATTGCAAATAAACAAAAAACGATATTCACTTATGATTTTTGAAGTTCCATAAAGGAAATACATAAGGTTTCATTTTCTGCGCTTTGTTGCACGATTTCAATATGTTTACCATTAGCCACACGCAAGACATCGAGTGTATACGAGATTTTTAGTCACATTCTATGACTAGAATCTTCTAGAAAAATCGCAGGATCAACACTCTGAATGGTGAACCACGAAACTGAAACTAGGGAGTGTGAAAAGTTTTAGATTAAAATTTCCCCGGATTATGGACGGGAAATATAGGTCCAATATCGTGCATACCTAGATCACCAGACATAATATCTTTGTATTTATTTTATGGTGAATGAAAATACTTTTTTTACCAATCGTCAATTGGTAAAAATGGTGAACTGAAATGTTCGACGGCAGCGAGCAATCACGGTGTTGGTCCTGCAATACTTCATAGAAAATGACTTGAAATTTCGTGTAGACGCGATGTGATGGTTGCGACTAATTTTGCGAACATTGAAATCGTGCAAATACACTGTAACACGGGTTCCCAAACTTGTCCAAGTAGCGGCACACTTAAGATAATTAGAATTTTTTCACGGCATCCTAGTCATGCACTATCTGCGCAATACTGTTGTTTATATAATATAAATGGTGCGTATTTGTACGATTGTGACAAATAAACGAGAAAAGTAGAGCAGTAAGAACATAAGCATAGTTAATACAATTCTAATTTAAAATTCAAGCAAGTGCTTTAATGAAATCACGGTGGCTTCGAGGAAACCCTAGTCTCTCTGTACGGCACCAGGGTGCCACAGCACACATTTTGGGATCCCATACGATATACTATGCCTATTTAACCCTTTGTGGCGTAACTCTTTCGCAATGCTGAAAAAAGGGCAGCCGTTGCCATCGCTCGACCTAACTACCAGAAATACCTTTTTTCAGCTAGAGACCTTTTTTTAACAGCAGCTGGCTGTGCCGGCACAGCCAGCTGTCGTCAAAAAAGGGTCTCTAGATATGTGGCACGTGATGAACGTTTCGATCGTCCGCCCTCTTGCTAGTAGTTAAGTTGAGCGATGGCGACGGCTGCCCTTTTTTCAGCATTGGGCAATCTATCCAGCTGTTCTCGCACTCTTCCATTTTTCAGCAGATGTCAGTGCTGTTAAAAATAATCGTGATAATTTTCTTACGGGAAATGGTGTACTTAGTAAAGGATTCTCGTGCAGCTGTGTCACCCGCAACTATTTTTATAGAAATATTATCTATTCTACGTGACTGGTAACAGTAGAAACGTCAGGAACACTGCGGGTTAAAGGGTTAATTGTTATAAATAGTATATATTTTTAAATCCTAATGTAATATAAAAATCTGTTTTGATATTAAAATCAAATTTAGTTTAAAAGGTACTTAATGACTTTTTATAAATCATCAAGTGGTTTGTTTTCAAGCAAATATTTGAAATAATATATGAAGAAATAATCTTACTTAAGTTATATTACTTACTACATTATCCATTATTTCTGAATTACTGTGGGAACAAACTATTTGTCACACAGATATATAATACATATGCTTTCATTATATATTTGTGCGTGCGTGCTGCATGATTAAAGATAAACTACTCGTAAGATAGTGAAAATTGATAGTCTTTCCGTTATCAATTTCTCTAATTTAATGTTCAATTTATTATATTATCTGCCGTTTAAGCTAATTAACAAATATTTAAATTAATGTGTATTATTTTTAAATAGGTCTGAGTCATTTTCTCTCTTCATGCACATGATTTTATTTTAAACTAATCATTAAAAGCTGATATAAATCCTACGCTTAAAAAATGTGTTTAGAATAATGAAGATGCATCATTATGTAAATACAATTACGTGTATGTTTAACATACATCTGAAGTCAAAATTTAATTTAGATCCGCTTTTATTTATTAAATTTACTTTGATTAATCTGGGCAGCGATTAAAAAATTTATTAGAAAAGTTTTTCAAAATGTAATTAATTATTATGTAAAGGGTAAGTTTTATCCAAAAATTAAATAATTTATTACTATTATTATTATTACTACTGACTGATGACCTGACGTTTATTTAAAATCACTTTGTTTTTTACGATCTGCAAACCACGTGACTAGAATTTCTAGAAATATAATAATAGTAGCATATTTTCAATGTGATTGTATTACATTTGTAGCTGAATTCTATAGCTGGCTCATTTGACATTCTCTAGCTAATGAAATAGTTTTACCAGTATGTTTCCAGTATATTTCTAACACTAATGCATTACACTTTGTAATCATATTCTACATCATAAGTGATATTTTAGAGCAGGACTATTGAAACATAAAACTATTTCTTTTTGTATACTTCAAATAATGATGCATTAAATATATTACATTCTCATATTATATCTCGTGCGACGCTTTCTAGTTAGATTAAGCTTAGAATTTTTGATTGAATAGTCCAAATGATAATATTATTATTTGAACATCATAATAGTAGCATATTTTTCAATATGATTGTGTTACATTTGTAGCTACATTCTATAGCTGGCTCATTTGACATTCTGGAGCTAATAAAATAGTTTTACCAGTATGTTTCCAGTATATTTCTAACACTAATGCATTACACTTTGTAATCATATTCTACATCATAAGTGATATTTTAGAGCAGGACTACTGAACCATAAAACTATTGGTATACTTCAAATAATGATGCATTAAATATATTACACTCTCATATTATATCTCATGCGACGCTTTCTAGTTAGATTAATCTTAGAATTTATGATTGAATAGTCCGAATGATAATATTATTCTTTGAACAAAATAACGGTATGCAATGGAATTATTAAGATACAGTTTTTGATATGAAAAACTGTGAAATTAGAAGAAGTAATAAGTTAATAGATGCGTACTTGTTACAAAAGAATATTCGCGGGCAATTAAAATATTTTTAAAAATAATATAACAGTTATAAGCAAAAATTAAAATGAGTAGTTCATTTTGAATACCAATTGTTCCACAAAAGAGTTGTTAAAACTTGCGCTTTTGATAATATAAGATTTTAAATCTTTTATGATAAATTATTATTTTTGAGATGTCCTAACTTTGATATTTTCAACAAAACTACTTTTGTAGTTATTCAATAAACCTTTCAAGTCACGTTTATCTCAAATATCATATTTAATTCCTGAAGGACGAAAATTCAGCCAGTTAGCAATCGAGGACAGTATGAATGTTTAGCTGCTTCATTAGTTGAATAAGTTCATTTGGTGATACAGAAAAAGAATAGAATAAATAAAATTCTTAAGTTCAATTTTAAATTAATAACGGAAGTTTAAATAATTATACAGCCCATTGCAGAGTAGGCTTCCAATTTTTAAATGTAATCACTCTTATATATATTAATTATTTTGAGGAAAAATGTTTATTATTTTAAAAGTGCAGTCATATTTAACTCAACTAATTAACAAAATGTATTACATACATATTTTTTTCTTTTTTTTTCTTTCTCTTTTATTTTTATTTATTGTTTTTTAAGAGCGTTCACTTAAACTCTGAAAAGAAACTGTTTTTTAAAAGGTGAAGTAATTAAAACTTTGTAAAATAACACACTTAAAAGGATCCTTGAATACAGGTTTAACCTGTTTAAGCAATGCCCTGCAATAATACAGCAGCTGAAATTTCGTCCTTTCTCATCGTTGCTTCTCCCTCCCACAGATCTCGGAACGCCTTGCACTGCCCAGAGAGGACAAATGAGAGGAAGTAACGCCGCTCACAGAAAGGATAACTTATGGCTTTACGTCTGTGTAACAAAGTGAAGTAACATGTTATATCGGGGTTCAAGATTTCTTCAGCATTTTGAATAGAGTGTAAAAAGCAGACGTCCCAAGAAATTTAAGGAAGTCTCAGTTTAATTAATTTCTTCTGTTTTCTTGTTTTCTTCATTTGACATAAAAACTAAAACTGAGTACACGAAACCTGGTACTCGTCTCAAGCGATTATGTATTTTTAGATTACGACTATACTATGATTTATTAAATCAAAATCTAGACATTTTATTTTCCAGATTACGATTACACGGGAATTTCGGTTATCAGATTGCAATTACATTAAATTATTTGTAGAATTGTATTTCTAGATTATGACTAGATTAATAATACGCAAAAAAGTATAATCAATTATTATCGATTATTATTACACGATTACGATTACACTAAGTCTGATGAGCAAACAAACCCCAATCCAGTAACTTAATCGGTAGAATATTTCGCTAGCTACTACACCATCTGGGCGAAAAATTTGTTGTAACAAACCTTGACTTTTAAATAAAGTTATATTACTAGTTCGGTAATTATATAAAATAAATTGAAACAACCTTTTAATATCTTTAAAAATATACATATACTATTTACTTCGAAATTGTTTCGTGTTTAAATCGGTAAATATCGCCCACGCTCAAACAAATTAGGAAATCCTTCCGCAATGACAACTTTTGTATTAAGAAATATCACAATACATTTCTGCCTGCGCATTTTTTTCATAGTTGCTGCAATTTGATTTTAATCTTATTTTCAATGCAAGCTGAGATAATTTAAAATTACTGTCTGCTGCCCACACACTTACATAAGCTGGAATTATTAGAAAGTCCTTGAATAGTGAAATAACTGCTTCCGCTGCACTGTCAAAGCGAATTATAAATGACAGGAATTTAAGGTGTATATTAAATTCTGCATTTGATAAATCAATTAAATTTAGTGATAGTTTAGTTTTGAACTTCTTTGTAAAACAGTTGTACCTAATTAAATTCATATATCCCAGAGCATTCGAACGTCCAGCACTCTGATTTACCGTTTACAGTTTGAATAATTACAGAGGTTGTGGAAGTTCAAAATCAAAATTATTCATAGTAGCTTAAACTGATTTCGTTTATTTAAGTAACCCTTCATGAAATTGTCTTTAGATAAAAGGCTCAGACTTTTAAGCAACTCATTTGTCTTTATTAGAATGGCTTTGTTAATGATTTTTAGCACAAAAATCGGATGTTATCAACAATAAGTTTTTGAAGGATAATGAAATCTTACAGTAATTATTAGATTTGTGTTCACTGGCTTGTGTTGTAATGTCAGCGCTTTTGCAATAAGTCTGCGTAGCAAAATTTTCCAATTTAGTAATTATAAAGAAAGAACGATGCAATACGAATTAATCGTTTAACGCGCTGACTGTAAAACAAGCGGATAGTATCCTAAAAGTCCCCCTGCAAACCTAAAGTTTCATTACAACATTATTTTTTAAATAGAAATTTAAAGAAACAAATTATCCTTGTCAAACAGTATGATGAATTTACAATTTTTTCGGAAATTTAAAATTTGAATGCATTGCAGTTTAAATAAGATGGTGCTTCTCATAAAAACACTTTGACGTCGCAACATGACTTCATGTGACAGTACGTGTTTGTCGCAGAAAAATTGGGGCGGCGGACAAATGGTCCTTAAATACAGTTTTTTGTGACGTCACATCATGCACGTCCTAGTGACTAAGATGGACTTCTCCGCATAGCAATGTGACGTCACTTTGCAACGTCACCTATTTTACACGAAGGGACATTACCGAAGGTGTGCATCATATTTGTCCTATGACAACAGTGATCAAATGTTACATGATAGCAACGTCACAGCCAACATCTAATCGAAATCCTGCCAGAAGGTTAACAGTTAAAGCAGGTGGTTGGGTTGATTCCTAGTTTACGGTGCTTCTTAGACAACGAGGCGATAAAAAGTTTGGTAAAATTGGCGACGTTTGTTTGTTTTCTGAGACAAGACGGAAAAATGCGCCAAATTGGCGATTTTTGAAAACGCGCCAAGAAGCACCCTAAAGTAGAAATTAACCAGTGGTTGTCTTACCTGAACTAAGCGTATTTCAATAGGAGTGATAGTTTAAAAAAATAGTTTCTTGTGGTTAGTGCTTATTTGTTTTCTTCTAGTGCCAAAGTATCCAGCAGTTTGCAGTTTAACCATCTAATGCCCATGGTAGCATGTATGCTACAATCTTTTAAATGCTATTTTTTTTTTTTTTTTTTTTTTTTTTACGGAAAACATTTTGAAATGTAAATTTGAAGTCATAAAACCATTAATTGTACCTTTAGTTAATAATAGTACCAGGTTGGGTCCCCAGATGCCAGCATTAATGGATTAAAACTATTTTCGAAGTAACACGGATGAAGTCAACAAAAAAAAATATATATTCCCTATGATAAGTTTTTCTACAATTAGAATAATATTTAAACTGATGAAAAATTAATAATTACCATTTATATGCAAGAAAATATATGCTTTTTCACAAGATATATATATATATATATATATATATATATATATATATATATATATATACTAGCTGATTCGGCAAACGTTGTTTTGCCATATAAATTATTCCTAGGATTATTTTTGTTGAAAGAAATGACTAACTTATTGTAAGTTTGTGAGGATGTGGTATATGAGTGGAAGAGGCATGGGGCGCTGTGAACGATGCTGGAATATAAAAGTAACACAATACCAAACATTTATATTTTTAATTCATTGTAATTTATTCTTTAAATTTATATATATCGCTAATTGCAATAAATTTACTAAAAAATAATATCAATCCCTTAACGCAATAGAGTATACAATATTTTTTGTTATCCCATCTTTAGATAACACAAACAAACTGGATGCCCAATGTATGGTTTGCCCACTCGAGAGCATGCCACGTATAAATGTCCGTGTGAAAAGCATGGTGTGCTCAAATCTAATCCACAAATAGTCTAATCCACAACTATACTTCACTGTTTTATATATTGTTTCCTACTTTAACGCCTCGACTCTCACCAAGGAGGCGATGATTAAACATATGCAGTTACCATGACGATTTTTTGCATTTATGTAGAAATCGTAATTTAGAATTAAAATGGCGATTTGGAACAACATGTAAGTACAGCATGCCGTTACATTTTTATTTATTTTGGATTACCAATTAATGTAGTTTTAATAATTAAATGTCTTCAAATTCCTTAACTGGCGCGTTTATCGCTTGTTTGGCGATTTGGAACAACATGTAAGTACAGCATGCCGTTACATTTTTATTTCTTTTGGATTACCAATTAATATTGTTTTAATAATTAAATGTCTTCAAATTCCTTAACTGACGCGTTTATCGCTTGTTTGTTTACTTTAGTTATCACCTAGATCTTTTGGGTGCGTTGAAACGGTACTTACGTATTATCCCGGTGGTCACTTCCGCCAAACTACTTTTTCGTAGATTTTAAATACGTTGCCAATCGTATTCCAAACCATCAACAATTTCATGTGCCCGGCATTTATCTTGGTGAAAAATTGCTTGTCTTGGTGGACCGCCGGGATAATACGTAAGTACCATTGAAACTTGTGCATAACTCCCAGAGACCCATGACTGCAAAGCTAGCCAAAGTACGGGGATTTTTTAGGTTGGCGAGAGTGGGGCTGTTAAAATAGGAATCAACACTTTCTTGTACCATAAAACACATCTTTGGAATCGAAATCTATCTTAAAATCGCCTACTGAAACTGTTTTACAATCTTCGCCAGGCATATTCCAACTATACCGCAAAGACATTTTAAATGCTGTTTGGAATGGGCATCATAATCCACGAGTGTACCGTGTTTTCCTTTCTTGTTCCACAGAGCACTTCTTCGGAACAGAAATCTATATTAAAATCGCCTAGTAAAACTCTCTTACAATATACGCCGGGCGTTTTCTAACTATACGCAAAATATATTTATAATAAATTGTCACGTTTTGGCACCACATTTAGCGATCCATTATCAAAAATTGCACCTTGTGCGACTTTCAACATTTTATTAACGGCCCCCCCCTCTCCACATTATCTGGCAAACACATTGGAAAAGTGAGTCGATACGCTAATGTCTACACAGAAATCCTGATTGAAATGAATAGCACTCTGGGGCTAAACATTTTGGGGTAGACCGCCCTTATGACTTAGGGGTATGAGACATAGTTAAAAACCTATTCTCAGACCTAACGAATATACATAGAAAATTTCATTAAAATTGGTCGAGTGGTTTCAGAGGAGTTAGGTGACTAATACTGTGACAGGAGAATTTTATATTATATATATATATTTAAATGTTAGCATATATCTGTACTCGAAATCGTGATTGGTGTGATTCTTTTGCTTAATTTTTCCAAGCAGAATGTAAGTAAACTATTCTAGTCGATAGTTAAACTGGTAATTTATTTTATGATGAATTGAAATCTTACAAACACATAGACCAAATCAGGGCTTATTTGGCAAACTGGATTTTTTTTTTTTTTTACAATAGAACACCAAGCATCTCTTCTATTTATGACCACCCGGCGTGTTAGGTGTTCACTTTCACAAATAAGAGCTAAATGATTTGGATAACATGTAAAAAAAAAAAACAATGTGGGTACAGGCATAGTTATGCTGCGAAATCACGTACGTTGAGTTTGGGTAAAAAAAAACGTAACTTGAATGAAATAACAAGGTTTTGAAAAATAGTCCACTGTCAATAGAAATAGTTTAATGTTTCACCACACATTGGAGCTAAATTAGCTGTATCCTTTCTATGGAGAATGCTTCACCATGATTTGGTCCCAGTGAACAATTTAAGCACCCAATCGGGGTTCAACGTTTCTCTATATAGGGTGCCTCTAAAAGATGGCAAAGGACTTTAATTCTTTATCGATTAGAGATAAGTGGACAATGTAAATTAAAAAAAAAAGTGTTCAAAATATAGTCGGAAGTATTACTCCTTTCAGAAAAAACTCCTCTCGTTAATTTTCAAAAAGTTACACTTTTAAATTTGTATACGACCCTCATACTAAAAAGTCCCAATTAGTAAATGTGCCCCCTTCATTAATGTGTTGATATACAAAATTTCAGTCTTTCATCATAAAACGCCTTAAAGATATTTTTAAAGAATGATGATTCGGAGCTATACATGAATTTGAAGGTAAATACTTGATGCTAGTGGGAAAAAAATGATTTTCTTTCATCATTTCTGTCCTACCCCTGAAAAGCGATCATCAGACATGATTTTTTTCCCTTCGAGAGTCATTGAAAAGTGGTTTAAGTCTGTATACTTTTAACAATCATATCTCTGACAGTTTTTAAAATATAGTACTCAAATTTTGTACATTTACCTTATGGGTGTATGGGGCACATTTTACTAAAAGGGAATTTTTGTGTACGCGGGTCATACACAAATTTAAAAAGTGTAACTTTTTGAAAATAAACGAGAGGAACTATTTCATAACGGGGTTGCATTTCCGACCTTATTTTGAACATTCTTTTCAATTTACATCACCCACTTATCTCTAATAGATAAGTAATTAAAGCCTGTTACCACCGTGTAGAAAGATTGCAGCTAATTCAACACGATTTTACGGTGAAATGTTAAATACTTTTATTAACACTGAAGATATTTCAGGTTTAAATGAAATGTGTAGACAATTTTAATCAAACTTTGCTTCTGATTCGAAATATAAAAGTGATTTTGATGATAATCTAAGGAATTACTTTAAAACACCTTAGTATCATACTTAGTTACATCGCATTTTGTTTTAAATATAGATTATATACAATGGAGGAAATAATTGAAAATAAAAGTGTAGTAAAATTGTGAAATAAAATAATGAAAATTTTGAATTACCAATCTGAAACAACTTGAACATTTTTCAACCTGCAAAAAAAGAA
This sequence comes from Cheiracanthium punctorium, assembly GCA_038373885.1. Classification (NCBI taxonomy): domain Eukaryota; kingdom Metazoa; phylum Arthropoda; class Arachnida; order Araneae; family Cheiracanthiidae; genus Cheiracanthium; species Cheiracanthium punctorium. Next base: position 637,792 of record JAWZYV010016779.1, on the reverse strand, counting down.
AAATTTCTATTAATTTTGAGGTTATGTCTTGGCCAAAAGTAGATTAATTTGCAAGTTAGAAACTGAATTCTAATTGTAAGAATAACCCGTGCGTTAGAAAATAATTCTCAACCATTTGAAAGACATTCAGAATGTTTAACAATAATTTAATGAACAAGGAATTAAAAAATATATATTGCATTTATTATGAAACTCTTTCGGAAAATAAATACATCTTAAATATGCATTACTGAAGAGTACATAAAAGTTAAATAGATAATATACTTTAAAGTCATTACATTTGACATCGTTAAAATGGTGTTTTAAAGAGAAACAACATTTGATTAATCTCTGACCATTTAAAAAACTGCAAATCTTGTAATACAATTTTCAGAAAAATTTCGTATAATGAATGAATTCAAAGTGTAGAAATTAGACTAAATTTTAGAGCGATCTGAAGTAATTAAAAAAATATTTGAGGATAATTATTCATATTGTAAATATTCGGAGGCGTTTTTAATGGGTGAAATTAATTATTTTGAAACACGTGAACGATTAAGCAGGATAATTTATAATTAATATACTTGAAAATAATAAATACTGTTACACCAAGATCTCTGGAAAAAATTTAATCGAACGTAAGACATGTGTAAGATTTAACAGCACCGTATAATTTTACTCGAAACGTTGTTCTTAGAATCATAAAATAATGGAGAAAGTTTTACAACTGAAGGAGAATTTGTTATTACTTTCCGTACAGCTATAAAAGTGTAACAACAAAAGGAAGCCGCTCGTAGCATGAGAATATGCTTGTCATCATGTTTGTGATATAAATTAATCTTATACGCTGGAACAGACTTAAAAACCATAAAAATGTTTTATTTCTATAATGTCTGTAGTACAAACTGAACACGTACATTTATAATAAAGTTAAAAATTGTTCTTAGCTGCTGCAGTTAGAGAAAAAAAAATTTCATTTAAACTGAGCTTCTGGAAGAGCAATTTAATTTGATATAAACATTAGGAAAATAAATACAAAAGTATTGTGGAATACGTTACATATAAAATACGGAATGAAATTAACGATTGAAAGTTAAATAATTCAATTGAAGTATTATTGTCCTACATAATATTATCGAACTATTGATTTTCACTTAGCTTGATTAAGTTATCATTTGCATTCTGTTATAACATCCTTCTTTTTATTGTGTGAATCAAAGTTGTTTCCTTGGGTATGTGAAAGTTTCGTAAGGGGTGGTGGGGCAATGAAGCATTTGCCTTGGGCCGACATCTCTGAAAATCAGTCCCTGACTATGTGTGCTTGTTTCAAAAGGACAATGAATAAAGAGCGGTTTCAATCACGTCGATGGAGTTGGACTCAAAAAATAAAAGCATTTATTCTACAAACTACAAACGAAAAGATAAATGAACGGTCCCACATTTTAAGAGCTGCTCTAGTTAGGATGCTGTGCTCAACTGATGTCCCCATCAACCAACCGAGTGTGCTACGATCAAGTTAACGCAGCCAGCTAGCCATTGCAAACCCTTTAACGCGCAGTGTTTCCGCTCTGGGAACACCGAACTCTGACGTTTTGACTGTTGCCAGTCACGAAGAATAGATTGGATTTCTATAAAAATAGTGGCGGGTGACAGAGCTCCACGAGAATCCTATTACTATTTTAGCACGTCATTTCCCGTCAAAATGGTCACGATTATTTTTAAACAGCACTGACATCTGCTGAAAAATGGAAGAATGCGAGAACAGCTGGATAGATGGCCCAATGGTGAAAAAAGGGCAGCTCTAGATCTGTGGCGCGCGATGAACGTTTCGATCATCCGCCATCTTGCTTGTAGTTAATTCGAGCGATGGCAACGTCTGCCCTTTTTTAAAGCAGTACGTAAACATCAAGTTTTGGTTCAAAATAGGCAAAACGTTGACAGAGACACATGAAATGTTAATAAAAGTGAATGGTGTCTAATATGACAAAAAGTGTGTTTTTGTTTGGTTTTGTTCAGATCCGAAGGTAGAACTTTTTGAGCCACGTTTTGATTACCCACCATATTCTCTAGATCTGGCACCTACAGACTTCTTCTTTTTTCTTTTCTACAATAAAAGTAAGGCCTAAGATTTACCGACAGCGTATGACAACGATGCTTCAAGCGATTCGGAAAAAAAAGTGTTATACGACTTTTCAGCGGCTATACAATCAATGTCCGTAGTAGTTACGACGATTAATTCAAAGGCCAGTAAATTTGTTTTTTTGGTAAAACTTGTTTCCTTTACTTCATAACACCATTCACCGAATTTTTCGAACTCTTCTAGTAACGTTTTCCCAACAAGACTTTAGCCTATCATGAATTAAAAATCAATTAAATTTTATAAAAAGTGATCTCTGATTTTTATGTTACATCTGTCCACCAGAATGACTTGACACGTTACATGAAACTGCAAAATAAGAATGAGGATCGAGCCATGGTATATCAACTGTCCATCATACCCACTATCATTTAGTCGCAAGTCGGGTTTATTGCATTAATCGTGCGATCACTTATACCGGGTGCCCGACATTAAACGATTTAAAGTTGTCTGCAGACATAACTATAGTTGAAAAAATTATGGAATTTCGTGTAGGACGTAATGAAAGTATGGGCATTTTTTTTGAGCGGATTAAAAAAAAATAGTTCAAATTTTTGCCACCATGGGCGCACTTTCCTGATACATTGTCTAACCAGAGCCTGATCATAGGTGGTCAGGGCCGCAGGGCAAGAAGTTATTTTGGGGCCCCTATGCTATCACAAGCATTTTAACCTATTTTTGTTTGCTGTTGCATTTTCCCGACATTAAAACAAAATATTTTTAAAGAATACTAAAATTGAATTAAAATTGACCTATTTATTTATGCTTATTTAGAACAAGACCATGTATTTAAAAGTAATTTTAGTATTTTTTTAGTCCGTTTGTATTATTAGCGCATCGGTGCACTCATTCAAGGAATGGCAATTACGAGGCACGGGAGCAAAGTTGCTCACTCCAAAAAATTTTCTTCATACACCAAAAAGTTCGAAGTTTTCTTTCCCTCATCATGAAATAAAAAATGTTAACTAACGGATATTTTGTGATAAGCATATTATATGGCCATACCATAGCGTTTTCAAAAACTCCTAACTTCTTGTGTATTGATGCATGAGTCTTAAAGACCATTGAATTAGAAGAACAGAAAATAAATCTCCAAGTCTATTTATTGTTAAAAATTATGCTATAGATATTACAAAGGAAATTTAGTTGCAAAAATTGTATTATTGAAGTATATATGAATATGTAATAAATCATGGTAACAATAAATCGGGAGATTTGGGGGCCCTTATTTTTCCGGGTCCCGGGCTATTGCCCCGCATGCCCGTGTGATAATCAGGATCTGGGTCTACCCGGTGTCCAAACCTCCATCCACGCGACTTCTGACCTAGGGGGAGTTTGAACACACTGCGGTCAGCTGTGGAACACGCTCTCTTAAGATTCCAGATGGTAGCTGACAAGAATGGTTGCCATGTTGAACATGAAGTAATTAAAAAACTTTGTAAAAAACACACATAAGAAGTAAAAGGAAAGAGGATACGCGTTTCGTTCAAAAATTGTTTTGAACTTCTTCAGTCCAAGCCCTTCGCCCCAAGCCCTTCGGGTCGAAGGGCTTTGACTGAAGAAGTTCAAAACAATTTTTGAACGAAACGCGTATCCTCTTTCCTTTTACTTCTTATGTGTGTTTTTTACAAAGTTTTTTAATTACTTTATCGTTTAACACCAGTATTTTGAGTGTTTTTTCAGTTGTTTTGTTTATTTGGACTATTAACACTCATTTTTGTTCTCTCTTTTCTTCCTTCCTTCTTCGTGTGCTTTTTCTTGCTTATTTCTTTTCTGTTTTTGTGTTTTCTGTATGGATTCATTTTTGTTTAACCGTTTTTCCCGTTTACGATTGAAACGTTCTCGTTTCTTGAATCACTTAGGTTTTCTTGTTCGATGCAAACGCAATAATGTCATTCCTAAGTTCATTGACATTAAGTGCAATATTCACGGCTCTTCTCGTGTTGATAAGGCTCTGAATAGGTCTAAGCGGGCGGTTTTACGGGCTTTTGTTCAGGATGTTCGTTATAAAGTTTTAGGTTCCCTGTGTTCTTTACGTCGAAGGGCTTGGACTGAAGAAGTTCAAAACAATTTTTGAACGAAACGCGTATCCTCTTTCCTTTTACTTCTTATGTGTGTTTTTTACAAAGTTTTTTAATTACTTTATCGTTTAACACCAGTATTTTGAGTGTTTTTTCAGATGTTGAACATGTTCTGTTGGAATAATATTTGTGAACTACCATAAAGGTATGCTAAATCATTCAAAAAACTTCCCCTAGAGGCGAATATTTGAACTAATTTTTTTTTATTCGCTCAAATTCCAATACCTCCATTATGCCCTACTTAAAAATTTCATAACATTCTCAGCAATAGTTTAGTCTGTTGACAACTTTTAAATAAAATCGTTTAATTTCGAACACCCTGTACTTTAAGAAAATGCTTTTTATTTCCATCTTTTATATTTTAAGCTAAAGATATATTTCTGGCAAAGCACCGCACAAAAATTCTTTAAAATAATGTTAAACATATTGATTTGCACGTTTATGTTATTTCTATTTATTTACCGTGCGTGCAAATTTGCATAATAACATAACACATTCATCTATCAAAATGCTCTTGGAATTTGTCCAAAATTTTGATGCATTGCTTCGGGAATTCAATGCATTAAAATCTTTCTATCGCAGGAATTTTAAATAAAGAAATGTACATTGAAGAATATTTCCTTTTTAAACAATGCTCGTATAAAGGAAATATACTTGCGTGATATTACATTTCAGTTCATTAAAAACATTCGTGCAGAAAGTTAGAGAAGTAAAATTACTCTTTCTATTGTTTATTGAAGTTTTATTATACCTAGTTTTTCGTAAGACAAAATGATAAATAAAGACAGAATTTATCTTATCGCATCTTAAATTCAATAGCTGTTTCCAATTGACTTAGTAAGTATTCATTCACTTTCAGTATAATTGTGCACATAAAAATGATTAGATTTTATTTTATCAAACTTCAATGATTGTAAAACTATCAAGCATAAATGCAAGCCTGTCTTCATGTGATATGCAATAGTCAGCTAAGTACGCGTTGACGTAGTGATTAAATTTCGATTCTCTATTTTACAATTAATAGCATGTTTTTTAATTACATTATTAATGTTCTGCTGAAGTGAAATAACATGATAATTGATATTTTGCTGAAGTGGTAAATTTTTATGTGAATTAGGTAAAACTGCCTGAGAATTTATTGATAAATATGTATTTGTTGTAGATAAAAAAAAACAACGGCATGCCACGTAATTTATTTTAATGTGCAATCATTAAGAGTGTCGCAACCTTAAACTAACTAAATTCTAGACCACGCACAGAAGGTAAAATTTTAAGCTGCAAATAAAATACTTTGATAGAAGTTGGAGACAAATCAATAAATTTATTTATTTATTTATATTTACTCAATGGAAATATTACATATTGGCACGTATTTTTACTTAAAAGTTTTAATTATATTGTTCAAAAATATTGGGAAGCCAGAGGGCTAATGACTAGATCGTAAAAGCCTGGCATTTCTTATAAATAAATAATAAATATTTACCTGAGATTGTATGAAATTCAGGCATTTTGTATTTGTATGCTTTTTAATGACTGACAGGCTGCCGTTAAATCAGACTTAGTAAAGAAACTGCGAAGCACTGCCAGATGGATATTAAATCTCTTTTCGGGGAGGGACATCTAACCATTCTGCAGTGGTTCCTTGCCACTTCGGTATCTCTGATAATGACCTAACGGACAAAGTGTGATTCAGACCTACTGCAACCTTCTTCAACGTTAGACTTTCGTGGTGTAAAATGCCTTGTCAAATAAGAATTGGCTCTTTTCGAAAGACTTTTACAGGGAATTTGCGAAGAAAAATAACTCTGGCTTCTTAGTTAAAGACACCTGTCCCTCCTATTTCACATAGCTGTGGGAGTGACTAACTTCCGATTCAAAACTAGCCACGACTTTTTTCAGAAACTTAAACATTCTTTTAGCTTCTTTGCTTGAAAGGAGAAGGCAGTTTACGTCATCAAACGTGTCGTGCGTCCTTCTTGGAGCTTCCCGCCAGATTTCGATTTCTCACCAGAAGGATGGGGGAACTTCTGAATAGTGTCACCCCTAATAAACTGTTGAGGGGACATTGGGAACCATTGATTTAATATACATGTACAACGCATGTATACGATAGCCTTTAGTGTTGCGTCGGTATTGAACCCGTGAACTTCCGGCTACTAGTCTAACGCCGTAACAACTGGGATATCCCAGTCCCGTCCCTTTGGCTTGTTTTCCAGGAAAGGACAGCTCGCGTCACTGAATGTATCGCTTAGAGCTACAAATACGTCCTTCCGGGAATTTCCCGCCACAATTTCGAACCTCATCAGAAGGTGGGGGACTTCTGAATATTGGCACCCATCGGAAACTGCTAGCGACCGCCGAGAGGACTTTAGGAACCACAGATTTAACGTGCACTTACACCACGTGTAGACGGTAGTCTTTAGTGGTACGCCGGTATCGAACCCGCAACCTTCCGGTTACGAATCCAACGTCCTAACCACCTGGCTACCACGGTCCCTTTGGCTTGTTGGATTTTCGGACAGGTCCCATATGTAAAATTGGTGACATGACTGGTGACCACTTCTATACTTGCCCTATGTTTATTGACGGCGCCAAATAGAAATTCTGAGGAGAATGACGCCACCAATAAAAATTCTGAAGATCGTTTCATGACTTTACTGGAAGGCTGGCAGAGGCTAAGTACAATCAGTGTTACTAAACACTGATTGGATAGTCACACAATTCCAAATATGAGAAATGGGTTTTTCAAGTTCATTTCTGTTTTGCTGTGGTGTGTGGAAATCACATGCTAAGTATTTTTCGTTTTTTGATTGTTTCATTCATTTTTTAATATTTTTTGCTACTGTAAATCAGAGAGAATTGGTGCCCGCTGAATTCAATTCTACTCAGATATTCAAAACACTTTTTCTGTCGTTGAAACTGCATTTTTAATAGAATAACATTTATCAATATGCAAAATGTATAAAATAGAATATATATCAATCTAGTGGCACCAAGCTAAACCTATAGCCTATTTTCTCCAATCTCCCTCTGAAGAAGACTTGGCATATTATATTTTTCTGTACTTTATATATTTCTAATTCTGTATCGTTGTCGTCAAAGACTGGGTTTCTTTTCATGGGTATTGAACAATTAAATATATGAGTGTTTGCGTGTGTGTGTGTGTTATTGCCTGAAAACGGGTAAAGTTAATGAACTAAATTCCATGATCTGTAAATATTTTGAAATAAAATTATGTGATTAGTAAGGCAATGTGCACGTCACGTCGAAATTCCAGACGCAAATGAAATAAGATGATACTTTTATGTATATTTTTTCTCAGCTAGACAACTATTTGAGCATTTTTCAAAAGTTGAAAATGGAAATCTATTTGCATTGCACAAAAAGTTTCAGCGGCTATGAACGTCTGAGGAAAGGAAGTTGTCACGGAGTTAAACCCCCACTGAGGGGGAAAAACTAGTGTTCGAGTGTAAAATAATAAAAACTTTGTATAAAAACATACTTGAATCTTCTTATCTACATTATAATCATTTCAGCTAGCATAAAAGATCCGACCTAATTGATGATATTTTAGATATTTATGTGCGTCAGTTTTTATTATTTTACAACTACTGAGTTCAGTTCATTCACATATTTGAAAAGTATAACGGCGAAGATTCTCTTCCTTTACCATATATTTAAAAATGGTTAGAATAAGAACAATCATACACAGAATTTAAAAATCTATTGTAATTAGTCTGCATACATTTTATAACTATTTTCATCTTTGTATATTTATCTTTTAAAAGTTTAAATCGACAATGTTAAGTTATTTTTATGAAATGAACATGCCTTACAAAAAACGTTCTCTCCCTTGGACTATTTGTTGGACTTTCCCTTGGATTTCGTATTTTCTCTGAAATTTTCAAGTTATCAAAATAAACTTAGTGACCTTTTATCAACTTCCTTCTTGCGTGTAGTCTCATTTAAGATATATCTAAGCAAAAGATTTTATCATTTTCTTTTCAAAATCTCGTAGCCCACCGAGTCGTAGCAGTTATTTTAATTGTAGAAACAAAAATCACGCTGAAATTGGTTTATACGCTGCATGAACAAGAGCAACATTAACCCACTGATTTCTTCCATTATTGCAGCAGGATTTAAAAAAAATCTTAATTTATCTAGAAGAGTGCGTGACAGAAACTTCGAAGTGGTAGTAAATTAAATTCACTTGAGGATTCGGTTTGAGTTTCATTACTTGAATTTCTGTTCTGAAGAACTGTAAATTTCCCTTCTTGCTCTCTGATTTTGCAGTACCTAAAATGTAGTTGTTTCTATAGATTTTTTGCGCTGACTAATATGGAGTTATACGCAAGTGTCCCGTTTTAAATAATGTCAAAAATGCAGTGTATTCGCTGCATTTTTTAAGTCCGTTGTCACCCCAATAATTTCTGAACGGCAAGAGCTATAGCCATAAAAGTTGGATCTAGTTATAGCAAAGTTACCATGAGCTACTCGAGAAAACCGCTTACAGCACAACCTGGCAGCTAAATTCTGAGTTAGCATTCTTATATTCGAGATACGGGAAAAAAATCAATTACAAAACTATTTGGCATTATCGATGCATAAAATGCACATTTGTTTGGGGGAATTTTCCAAAACTGCACTTGCCTGAGATAAAGCTCTCATTGACCCTTTATACTATTTTCCGTCAGCAACAACACGCATCTGGAAGCTGGTCTACAATTTCGGCTGGAAATTGTACAATATCGCTGGAGACATGCTGGCAAAAGCATCAGTAATAGATTTATACTCCAAGGATTTTAGACCTTCAATGATTAACAAAAATGGGTTCAAGATGCCTTTTCTTAATAAATTAGTGATGCCGAATATTTTTGTAATCGACTATTTCCCGCATCTTGTACCGTTTTTAAATAAAAACTCTAACTCCAAATTTAGCCAACAGGTGGCTTTGTAAGTGCTTTTTTGCAAATCGAACAGCAACTTTCATTTCCTCTCTGATCCTTAAGATCGGAAATAAACATAAATCATCCTTAAGTATCGGTTATAAAACAATTTCCAAGAGAGCTCTCCATTTGAACTTGTTGTTGCTGGCAGTTGTGAGTATCCCAATTGTTATTATTTTGGATAATTTGCTTTCTAACTCAGGTTAATTTAATTCATACCACTGTAGCAGACATAATGGTTGTGCCAGCACTGATCAGTGCATGTCCCGCAGTGGCCGGCCACTTGTGATAGGAGCAAGAAGGTTAAACGCAGGCTTAAGATCAGCAATAAAGATAAATCATCCTAAAATATCGATTATAAGACACTATCCTCGAGAGCTCTCCATTTTTACATATCTTTCGTCGACCAACATGGCAAAATTTTAGCTATAATCTGTAAAAAGCAGTATCACTATTAACGCAATATTAACTCTATACTATAAAATAACTTTAAAGTGTATTACCGTCCTTTAAATGAAGCGTAAGCTGGTATAAATATCCCTATACTCATTGTATTTGTTTGAAATGGAGTTATGTTTAAACTACCATAAACCTTAATGTACTGGAATTATTTGATAGCTCATGGGAAAAATCTGTAAATGCTACATAAACTAATTCCTGATGGCGAGTTATATTTTGTAATCCTTAACAGCATAGATCAATTTTATTTGGTTTGGAACAGATGATTGCCTTTAAAATGCGCTTTAAACAACAACGCCCCTTATAGCGCTTCTTTTGGGTGTCCCTGAAAGAAGAACTATAAATGCTCTGTATATAATTTTCAGTAGTGCATGAAGGAGTTCATAGCAGTAGTATACACGAATTTCACAGCGATTGATTTATACTAAGACAATCAAGACAGATAAATCAAAATCTTTAACGCTTTCAAGTTCTGTGTTAAAGGGTTAAAAGGGTTAATGGTATAACATTACGCTCTATGTATATCTCTGTAAGTACTGAACCGATTATAAAACTTTTTTCACTGATAGTAAGCTACACTATTCGTGAGTATTATAGGCTAAAATTCATACATGTAGCGCAAATACTCTGGGTATCTCTGTAACTATAGAACCGATACAAAAAAAATTTTCCTAATAGAAAGCTGCACTATTCCTGATTAACATAGGCTAAAATTTATGCATATAGCATAAATATTTCGTTTACAGGAACACCAAAAACAGTTCGTAAATACTGTCGTAACTGTTTCTATTCGCCAAATGCCTGAAAAAAATCTAAATTTAGTAACTCTGCATACTCTCTTATTTTAAATGAAGTATACTAACATGCATTATACTTCATTTAAAACAAGTGAAAAGCAAATAATATTTAAATGCAGTTTCTTTTGTCGCAAACATATGTGTTATTCACACATGCTTCATTTCTCTCGGGACCTAACTCTAAAGATGACGCGGACGAAATCGCGGGTAGCAGCTAGTTATCACATAAATGTACATTAATCAGACAATTAGGGATTTAAATTATTCACAATATTAGCAGAAACAGCGTATTTCGTGAGAACATCATATTTTGCCACCAATGAATATATTCAAAATTAATAAAATATGTACTTTTATTAATTAAGTCTGAAATTAACTAAAATAAAAATATGCCTCATATTAATCGAGAAACCTTCTCCCAGGGAAAGGATACATGTCAAAATCGACCTCATTAACGAATAATAATATAAGAGCATTTTTGTTTCAACAAAAATCAGAACTCAATGGATTTTTTTAAAAAATTTAATCGATGTGTCCCGAAGATTTGAAAGTCATTTTCAGGACTGAAAGTAGTATATGCTAAGGAGTGTCATACGTTAGACTAATGGTTATGACAAAAAAAGTCTTTCCTATTGCATATGAATAGTTAAATATTTTAAAAATAGTTCATGACATCTAAAATAAATTGAAATATTTAAAAATGCAATTTATTCAAAATAATGACAATCCGAATACTTGTTTAAAACTTAAAAAAAAAAGAAATGACCTGTCATTTTTCAGGAGTAGAAATCATTTCTTTTCGAAAATTCGTTCTAACAGTGCTTGTGCTTCTACTTACATTATACCGTACTCAAATTGCCTATTCATACTTCACAACTATATTCACAAGCAATCAAAAGTTGGAAATCTTCCACTAACAATTTTTCGGCATGTAATCTCATTTGCGCAACTATCTCGTAAAAAGAACACATCATTTTATTTTTCAAAATTTCATAGAATTTCGAGTTATAAACCAACACCATTCTAATTTAAAAAAACAAATCTCACTAAAATTTGTTTACACGTTACACGAGCAAGAGGAAGTTTGCTCCATTCCAGGAGAAAGAGCAAAATCTAATTTATGTAGAAAGGTGCGTGACGTCCAAATTTGACGTGGCAGTAAATTAACCTTCCTTTTCGGTTTGGTTTGACTGTCAGTGTTTGAGTGTGTGTTCTGCAGAAATGAAATTTTCACTGCTTGTTCTTTTGATGGAGTAGTAACTAAAATTTTAGCTATATGGATGATGTTTATTTGGTAGTATTTGTCTTGTAAGGAATAATAAAGAAATATTAAAAACTGAATTAAAAAAAATCTGGAGTGACTCCACTCGACTTTCCGAACACTTACGATTAAGATCATTACCAAGCACTTAAATAAATTTTAATCGATGAATAATTCAAACATATATACCAAATTGAAACTCAATCGAATGCACCGTTTAAACGCTTGCGCACTTTCAAGAATTTCTCCCCATATGCCATTATGCCATAACATAAAAGAAAGTTTTGTCGTAGCCCTTAAGGAGAACTATAAGTCCTTTAAACACCAAAGTCAATACCGGTCTTAGGATGGTGGTTTATAACATGTATACCGAATTTGATCTCAATCGAATGTATCGTTTAAACGCTAGCGCACTTTCAAGAAATTCCCCCCATAGCCCATAATGTAAAAGAAATCTTTGTCGTAGCCCTGTAGAAAAACTATAAATCCTATACACACCAAAATCAATACCGGTCTTGCAACGGTGGTTTATAACATGTATACCCAATTTGAGCTCAATCGAATATACCGTTTAAACGCTAGCGCACTTTCAAGAAATTCCCCCATAGGCCATCATGTAAAAGAAATCTTTGTCGTAGCCCTGTAGAAAAACTATAAGTCCTATACACACCAAAATCTATACCGGTCTTGCGACGGTGGTTTATGACATATATATCCAATTTGAGCTCAATCGAATGCTCCGTTCAGGAGCTATCGTGTTCACTCACATACACACAAACACACATACACACACACACACACACACACACACACACTTACACACATACATACATACATCTCGTAAAAATAGCATAAATGGATTCAGAAGCCCTCAAAACGTGTCAAAACACCAAAATCTCGAAGTCGAATTTTTTCATGATTACAATACTTTCCTTACATGGTACATGCTCGGAAAGTAATAAATGAATCAGTTTATTTTTAAAGGGGGGGCTTCTCGAACATTTTTGATTTTTTTATACGAGAGGCAAAAAGCAAAATGATCTAAGAGAGTCATCAGATTTAGATGTGCAAGATATTCCAAGTATTCAAGAGTAAATAGGACGAATGAAAATAAAATATATGCATTTTTACTTTACAAAGAGTAATAAAAATTGTTTTTTTTTTTTTTTAGAGATCCCGTTTTAACATCACATATTATAAAGTTTTGAGAATTTTAGAGAGAAATTAAGACAGAAATATCATTTAAACTCTAGTAATTAGGATTTATTTGGGCGAATAAAATGAAATAAAATTTAAAATTCATTGTCTTTAACCCTCTCGTCACCGAATTATGAAAAATCAGACAAAAAAGAATTTGTCTAGCATTGAATGCATCTGAAATACTATTATAAATCTTGCAAAAATATTTTTTTCTAATGTCGATTGATATTAGATTTTTCTAATATTAATTTCTGCCTTTTCGAAGCATTTTGTTACGCTAAAATTAATTTAAAAGTATGCACATATTAGGTAAAGGTTGAGGAATAAGAAAAAAACTATACTTACCTTAAAAGGAAACAAAACGGTAAAAAAACAGAGTAAATATTTTCTTAATTATTCTCCTGAAACAATGAAGCGAAAACTGTAAAAAATGATCTAAATGGACTAGTACTGCAATCTAGGCACGATTTATGCATCTAGTGAAGAGCCTCCTATACTTTTTACATGAATGAATGATATTGATATGACTGAAAGAAAAAAATACTAAATTCAATTGCTTTCTTTCTAAATATTGCTATTTGAAGTGGGAGACTCATATGAGGTTCAGGGTGACGAGAGGGTTAAAAGTAAAATTCAGATTACAAAAGACTTGAATAATCATAATAATAATAAAATGGTGATCAAGAGTTTTATTATTCATCTTGAAGATCATTTGATCATCCTTGCATGCATATTTGTATCGTTTTCTGAAAAAGCCTGTGGTCTTCTGGAATCTATTCAATAGTTTTAACGATGTCATGAATTTTGCTTGCCATAATCGTTCTTCTAGGTCTGGGTTTCTCCCTTTTTTATGATGGAGCAAGTACTTTGAGATTTTGACTTTTGAGTGCAGTATATTATACTGCATCGTATGTAAATCCGTCTCTAATGTGTAGTTGGCTAAGACAGATATTATTATTATTTTGAGGAACACTTCCAATTATGTAGTTTTTTGTAACCAGCACTCAGTGCTTAAAATGATGAAATGTAAAAATTTTGAAGGTCAGGTGATGTTGTTTTGGCAGATTTTTACATGCGAGACAATGCTCAAACATGTTTTCTTGTAATGCTCAGACATACAAATCAGTTACGAAATCAGCCACGTTAATGGGAGTACTTTCTATTACAGTACGTTGAATGCTGATTTAATAACATTTATGTACTCGACTGTACAGTCAGTGGCTGATTATCGCATGGGCAAATCGGGCATTTGCCGGAGACCCCAAGGTTGTTAGGGCCTCTAACTTAATCATAAAAAATTCAACTAATAGTAGTTTGAATTTTTTATGCAAACATTTATTCATAGAGATTTTGGTCGAATTTTAAATTAATTTAGAAAGTATAAAGTTTTCTCGTTGTTTACTAAAATACTATGGTTTTATCACACTTTTTTATCATTTACGCTTCCAATTTATAAAAACTGACTTATGAGTGGAGGACATTTGACTGCAGTCTGACTTTATGACTTATCTATTAAACAAAAAAGGGATAATAATAATAATAATAATAATAATTATTATTATTATTATTATTATTATCATTATTATTATGAGTTTCGAGTTATTGTGAAAATATATAAATTTAGTTTTCAATGATTATAGTTAATATGCGACAGTAATGTGTTTTTGACACTTGTGTTATACAATAAAGGTCATAATGACAATTTTAATATATGTAGCATGTCCATTCCTGAAATCTTGGTTCATTTTTGTGTAATCTGAACGGCCTTATTAGGACCAAACTGATCCTTTCGCGATATTATCCAGTTTACTTGAATCGACTGATTATGGTTTTAGAAAACTTTGTTAATTTATCGCTGTATTTTCTGGAGAGGGGAGGCCCGAAATACCCCTCTAAACAGCCAGGGCCGCAAACTGCCCTAATCAGGGCCTGTGTACAGTCATGTTTTTTCAACGCCTTTTTTATGATGGCAGAATCCCTACCAGAAGGCATAAAAGATTGGGCACTTAAACGATAGCAACATCGCAATCGATTCCAGGTGACTAAGCTATTAAAAGGAGTATTAAGGCTTGGTTTTTATTCTGACTTTTACCGTTATCACCAAAAATATATATTTTTTAATTGTCTGGAGGAATTTGGAATAGTTTTTAGACAAAAAATGTGCTGAAAGTTGTGTGAGTATAACGAACTGACACTCACAACAATGGGGAAAACTGAGTGAAACAGCAACTCCCTCTTTTTGATAACGTAAAAAATGTGAAAATGTATTTGGAAAGAAGACCTTGTGTTTTTGTCCAGTAAAATCGTCACTTTTAATGCATAGAATATTAAATATTTAGATTAAAATTTTTCGAGTAACCCGCCAGTTTTCACTGTAATAGCTCAATGATTAAGAAATTATAGAATAAGTCACCTGATACTTGCGAATTCTTTCTCTATTATTGCTGAAAATTGTCGTGTAGACTCGATGGAGTACGACACTATAATCCAGGAGCTGTGTTCTCCTCCGGTTGTTAAGAAATCGTCAGTGGTTAACTCTGCCCCGGCTTGCGGTCCCTTAAGGTGGAGTCTTAAGAAGAAGCGTCAAGTATTCGATACCGAAGCCACTGGGCCAATCCAGTTACAGCTAACAACCGTCAAATTTCTAACAACCGAGAAAGAGTAGAGCGCCAGGATTTCGAGTATGTTTTCGCCGTCGTTAACCGTTTCTGAGGAATTTTATAACTCAGTCAGATGATTCCCTCTCTCTTTGGGAATATAAAAAAAATGTTGACATTCCGAAGAACAAAATAAAAAACGACACTTTTGTACACCTTGAAACTTCTATACATTTTAAATTATTATTAAAGTATTTTATAAGGCATTATTTACTTTTTTTTTGTGCTTATCGCCTGCATTTTTGTGCAATTTTCATCTTTTCAGTTTATTTTTTTCCTTTTTATAATATCTTATCTGGTAACTATCTAATTTCAAAATTTCAATGTGTTAAACACATACACACACACACACACACACACACACACACACATATATATATGTATAACTCGGCTGCTCAAGCTTCGTCAGGGGGAGACCCCTGAACCCCCTTAATTTTTTAGTTTCATTATTGCCATATTAAAACGATATTAATGGACTATGTCATTTTATCTCTCATCTTTCTTGTATTTCGCCTGGTAACCCCGTGTTGAATTTTTTACGATTGTAACCTATTTATAGAAAAATACACGCGATGCATATTCTACAGCTTACGAAATATTGTAACAGTAGATTAAAGCTCTTGTGAACTAATAGTATTTAAATATATGTAAAAAATGCATGTGATGCATATTCTACATCTTACGAAATACTGTAACAATAGATTATAAATCGGCTGTTCGAGCCTCGTCAGGGGGAGACCCCTGAACCTCCCTAATTTTTTAGTTTCATTATTGCCATATTAAAATGATATTACAATTGACTATATCATTTGTTTATTGAGGGATACAGAATTCATGAGGATAAGACATTGCATAATAAAAAAAAATAAACAATTCAATACTCAACAATTTTTCTAAGCTGTTGAAATTTTTATGATCCTAACCTACTTACAGAAAAATACATGGTTTGGTTTGTGGGATTACGGCCGATTAGCTACGCGAGGGCTCTAGGCCGAGGGGTGGGAATGCCCTCCGTGGGGGTCTTTCTAGGGGATCCTAACCCGTATTTACGCGAAGTTTCGGAGGAAACCACGGAAAACTCTGAACGGTTAGGTCGGCGGACGTGACCTGGTTTTGAACCAGGCACCTTCCGTCTCCCAGTTCAAAGCGCTAGCGCTATGCCACTGGTCGTGTGAAAAATGCCTGTGAAGCATATTCAACAGCTAACGAAATATTGTAACAATAGATTAAAGCAGTTTGAACAAGTAGCATTTAAATATATGTAAAATTATGTCGCATACTTTTATGTCGGTTATTTTGGAAATTTTCATTAAAGGGGGTGAGAGACATAATGACATAGTCATTAACATAATAATAATAATCTCCGAGCAAGTATTTAATAATCGATTGTCTCAAATATTTTGCTGGGTAATCAAACAATAAGTAATTTGCATCTGCAGAAGTTCAAACCATAAAATGTGTCTGTATTTCCATGGAAACACACCTAAAAATGTTATGTTGTAATGCTCAAACATTTGGCACTGGTTTCATTAACTCCCAAATGTAAAGTGGATACATCACGGTAACCTCATATTAAAATAGCTAAGCAGACAAAACAAGATGAACATAAGTCACGTCATCTGGAAAGAACTCTGTCTGTCATGAGTAATTAAAGTCTAACTAATTCTTTTAACTCGTGTATAGTATTTTATGGTTAGGAAATCCATTATTTAAAGATGCCGTTTTTTATAATAAGTAGAACAGAGATTTTTGCAATATTGCATGGCGAAACAGTCTAAATGATTAGTGGCTTATTATATAATACTAGCGGCTACCCGCGACTTCGTCCGCGTCGGCTTTAGAATTAGGTCCCGAGAGAAACGAAGCATGTGTGAGTAACAAATATGTTTGCGACTAAAGAAACTGCATTTAAATATTATTTGCTTTTTACTTATTTTAAATGAAGTATAATGCATGGTAGAATACTTCATTTAAAATAACAGAGTATGTAAAATTACTAAATTTATATTTTTTTCAGGCATTTGGCGAATAGAGACAGTTATGACAGTATTTGCGAACTGTTTTGAGTGTTCTTGTAAAAGAAATATTTATGCTATATACATGAATTTTAGCCTATGTTAATCAGGAATAGTTCAGCTTTCTATTAGCGAAAACGTTTTAGAATCGGTTCTATAGTTATAGAGATACCCCTAGAGCGTAATGTATTAGAATTATTTTGAGTGTTCCTGTAAAGGAACTATTTGCGCTACAAACATTAATTTTAGCCTATAATACTCAAGAATAGTGTAGTTTACTATCAGGGAAAAAAGTTTTGGAATCGGTTCAGTACTTACAGAGATACACATAGAGCGTAATGTAATTCTTATGAGTATCCCTGTAAAAGAACTATTTGTGATATATGCATGAAAGGTAGCCTATAACACTCAGGGTCCCCCCAGTGTCTAAGAGGGTCTGCTCTCAAACCTGGAAGGCGGGAGATGCCAGGTTCAAACACCGGTCACGCCTGTCCACCTAGCCGCTCGCAGTTTTTCAAAAACCTCGCGTAAATACGGGCTAGGATCCCTTAGAAAGTTCCCCACAGAGGAATAACCCATATAGGCCTAGGACCCTAGTGCAGTCAATCGGTCTTAATCCCCAAACAAACAAACAATAATACTCAGAAATAGTGTAACTAAGTTTTAAATTCGGTTTAGTAGCTACAATTCCATAGAGCGCAATACATTAGAATTATTTTGAAAGTTTTTGTAAAGAAATATTTATGCTATATGCTTGAAAGGTTGCCTGAATGTTAATCCATTGCATAAGCTATCTTCATTACGAATTTTTCCAAATCCGTTCAGCAATTTGTGTGTGATTCAGTCTAAAACATCTAAACACACAAACGTACACATTTTTTAATGACTATTTCATTTTATCTCTCAATACCCTTATTGAAAAATGTGTCCCAAAAATGCGACATAATAAAGCGACATAAAAAAGCGACATAATTTTACATGTATTTAAATACTATTAGTTCACAACAGCTTTAACATCGAGATTAAAGCAATCTTTAGTCTCGATATTGTTACACTATTTCGTAAGCTGTAGAATATGCTCCACATGTATTTTTTACATATATTCAATTATTATTAGTTCACAACAGCTTTAATCTATTGTTACAATATTTCGTAAGCTGTAGAATATGCACCACATGTATTTTTCTATAAATAGGTTACACTCATAAAAATTTCAACATAGGGTTACCAGGCGAAATACGCGAAAGATGAGCGATAAAATGCCAAGTTAATTAATATAGTTTTAATATGGCAATAATAAAACTATAAAATTAGGGGGGTTCAGGGGGATCTCCCCCTGACGAGGCTCGAACAGCCGAGTTTTTATATTATTGGTAGGATTTGGAAATTTATGAAGTTTAAGAAACACATTTGGACTTTTCTTTCTAATGCTTTTTAATTTGGCGTAAAATCAACATAATTTCCATACCATTTCATGTTTTTCAAATGCATGTTTATCTGAAAATAGAATTTAAGCTTTATTTCAAAAGCATAAATCATTTTGTGCGGGCGATAAAACGGTTTTTAATTAATAATTAGAAAAGTATTTAAAATTTCGACATTCTGAGCCTCAGGTGCACAGTCATGGGCTTCTATGCTCAAATTTTCAAAGCTCTGCTTTCTGCAGATTTGTCTGGAGAACATTCATTTTTATTATTATTGATAGATAGATTTGGCATAAAACTGGCATAATTTCCGTGGAATTTAATGTTTTTCATATGCACGCGCTTCTTTATTGAAGCAATAGCATTCTTGTTAGCTCAAAACATGAATCATTTGATTGATACGGGCGAAACTCGCCAACCATGGCAACGTAAAAACGGTTTTTAATTAATAATTAAAAAAGTAATTAAAAATCTAAAACTCTTATTAGCCTACAACCAACTCCAGGGTCCCCTCTATATCTAAACCAAAATGCATCCTAATCGATTCAGCGGTTTAGGCGTGAAAGCGTCATAAATAAACAAACTAACTTTCGCATTTATAATATTAGTTAGGATACCATTAGTTATTACTTTCAGTTCACATGTATAGTATAGTACTAAATGGTTCTACAGTATTATCTCCCAAATTCACCTTCACAATTAAGTTCTATTTTGGTAGACAAGGGATTCATAACTATTTTCACACAATTTAAGGGGAGGTAGACCGCATAATAAGGAATCAGAATCACATAGCAATGTGAGGTCGGGAACGTCGTCTTCATGCAGCCGTTAACCCTTTGAGGCGCAACCTTTTCCCAATGCTGAAAAGAGGGCAGGCGTTGCCATCGCTCGACTTAACTACCAGCAAGATGGCTGACGATCGGAACGTTCATCGCGTGCCATAGTTCTAGAGACCCTTTTATTGACGATTCCTTATTATATGTCCAATCTCCCCTTAAATTTTGTATCAATAGGTATGAATCACCCTGTATGTATAGGAAAAATATGTTGTTGCTGCTGTTGTTGTTTCTTATGCTCTCTGGCAACCGCGAAGCGATCCTCCGAATCGTAAATAAAGAACGGCGATGGGCGAAAGATAAGGCTTCCATTTTAATGGCTGTTTTGAGCCAAATCCAGATGAGAGACCGGGCACCTGAAACCGACATCCCGAGAGGTATCTTTTGAACACGGAGGGCATTGGAACCAGGAACAGATTTTACGTGCACCAGCTCCAATTAGCGTACCCTGTTCCACAGCAACCGAGACCAGGGAGGTTTTCACACTCCCAAGCACACGCCAAGCTGGCGCTGCTTCATTTTCCGAGTTCTTATGGGAATGGAGTTTAGCGAGGAGCCCACAGCGGGACTTAGGCAAAATATAAAAGTATTGTTTTAAAGCTGTAAATGTTTTCGCTAATATAAACTTTTTTCTTTGGGGTCACCTTCATTCTAAAACAGGACCGAATTTTTATAAGTTCAAGCAGTTCCGAAACTCCTTCCTGCGTGGTTTGTGCAGCTTTTTTTTTTTAATTGAGGGAGAAAGGACAATTTGTATAGCCCGAAAAGACCGCCGTTTAGAATTTATATTTATAAGACCTAGCACCTGAAATTGGCACCCCCAAAGGCAACGATTGGACATGGAGGACAATGGAGCCACGAACAGTTTTTACGTGCACCAGTTTCCATTAACGCACACGGTCTCACAACGGTCCAGCCGAGAGAGCAGTTCACCCTCCCAAGTACTGGTAAGGTCGATGCTGCTTCACTTTAAGTGTTTTTCCGAGAGCGGAGCTTATGGACTAGACCACTGCGTACGTGTTCATGTAATAGGATCACATATTTTATAAATGCTGCATTCTTTCATCCCCGCCATTTAAATTTCATAGAGTAAAAGAGAATTTAATGCTGTTCTATTACGAAAGAAAAGTATAATAAAATATTTCATATTCATAGCAATATTCACGTTCTAAGAATATAAAACTCGATTATTTTAAAAGTGGTATTTAGCATCTTCCCAAACAATTTCCATTAATATAACGTAATTTGAATATCTTACACAACTAAGCATATTTATTTAGGATTAGACTCCATTTTGATTAAAAAAAGGACTATTTAATGCAATCGGAAAACTCATCTCTCGTGAGTTGAATGCTAATTACAAATTTATGTGATTCTTCTTTCGTATACAGTTCTCATTTGCCAAAACTTTGAGCCAAATCAATTCTTTAACTATGGCAGAAAGAAGAGTGCAGGAACATGGATTAAAGAAATTATTTATTATTCCCTCATTAGTTTTGCTCCGAAACATGCGATATGCTATTTATCGCAGCATTATATTCGTTTATTGCATTAGGATCGTCGCCAGACAACTAAAATTAAGCATTTAAAGTGTTCAGTTCCTTGTACGCATTAAAGCATTTATGTTGTGCATTTTCCAGGTCTACGTTGTCTAGACTAAACGTTCTTTTTTCTAGACTAGAACAACTAGACGTTTTTAGAACTTGTCGCCAACACACGAGAATGACTTTTGAGATTTATTTTAAAATCATTACGTGTGCCAATTGTACGGATTGCAATTTTTCAGTTATTCTTTCAAGCACTGAATACTGTAAACGCACTTATTTTCGCGAGTCGTCATCAAGGCCCTTGCTAAAATGGGGATAGGGGGATCTTCCCCCGACCCCCCTAACACTCGCGAAATTCTATGAAACTGGGCAAAGATACCTAGTTGGCAAATTGGTGAAAAAAATTTTAACGAAAACGGTAATTTACTTTCTGTTTCCGGTACATTAGGCAAAATTACGCAAATCCCGTTGGCAAAAGTAAAAATTTAGGAATACAGTACATAAAAAAATCTGGAGTGACTCCACTCGACTTTCCGAACACTTACGATTAAGATCATTACCAAGCATTTAAATAAATTTTAATCGATGAATAATTCAAACATATATACCAAATTGAAGCTCGATCGAATGTACCGTTTAAACGCTAGCGCACTTCCAAGAATTTCTCCCCATAGCCCATAATGTAAAAGAAATCTTTGTCGTAGCCCTGTAGAAAAACTATAAGTCCTATACACATCAAAATCAATACCGGTCTTACAATGGTGGTTTATAACATGTATACCGAATTTGAGCTCAATCGAATGCACCGTTTAAACGCTAGCGCACTTTCCAAAATTTTCCTCCATAGGCCATAATGTAAAAGAAATCTTTGTCGTAGCCCTGTAGAAAAACTGTAAGTCCTATACACACCCAAATCAATACCGGTCTTGCGACGGTGGTTTATAACATATATACCCAATTTGAGCTCAATCGCATGCCCTGTTCAGGAGCTATCGTGTTCACTCACATACACACAAACACACATACACACACACACACACACACACACACACATACACACACATACATACATACATCTCGTAAAAATAGCATAAATGAATTCAGAAGACCTCAAAACATGTCAATACATCAAAATCTCGAATTCGAATTTTTTCATGATTACAATACTTTCCTTACATGGTACATGTTCGGAAAGTAAAAATAAGTAAGTTGCTAAAAACCGATATTTGACTGGGCAGTTTAACGACATATTCCTCCCCCCCCCCTCCTAAAAAATGTCTTAGCAATGGCTCTGGTCGTCATTTTCGCGGGAATGAAGATATCGGTGATTTCGCGAATTTTATGAATAGAACCGAAAGTTGAAAATCCCCGAAACTACCTAAATTTAGAACCCCTTTTGCATAAGGGCATTTTAGGAAATTTCGTTTTTGTCCGAAAAGTTCGTCCCCTCACCCCCGCCCCTTCCTCATTTTGAATGGCTTCAAAGAAGCTGGTATAAATACCGTAAGTGAATGGGATTCCTTCTATTAGTTGTATTATATTTTTAGTAGCCGCCACCGGCTACCAGTTGGTTCGCCATCTTAATAAATCTTTTTCACAGTAAATCCTGTTCCTCACCGGCTTCCTTGGAACTGAAATCTCTTAGATTCTGAATGGAATTTAAAATTAAGATGGTTACAAACAGGAGCGGCCCTAGAGTAAGTGTAGAGACCGCTGCTAACATAAAAAAAGACGTCTCTTTTTATGCTCTACTTAGTTTTTAAGTTCGAAATGACGCCCCTTCGAAGCCGGCGCCCCGATGCGATGCTTACCGTGTCGGGCCGCTCCTGATTACAAAAATAAGATGGGGTTTAGTGATAAAAACCTACAAAAAGGTATAACTTATTTTCGTCCTATATTCATTCTGAAGAGCTTCTGGATATATTGGCTTTTATGAAAAAACGGAAAGGTAAAAAAAAAGTAAGAAAATCTGAAACACTTTCAGATTTTAAAAAAGCACTAAAGCGCTTTATATTAAAAGCGTATTATAATCCATGGGTCTTACATATTTTCCTTCCTTATTCCGTTAGGTTGGAAAGTGTATCATTATTCATGAGTGTGATTAAACAAAATAAAAATTGATATTTCTAACATCCTTTTTCTGGATGTAATACATTAGAAACAGATGAGAAAAAGCTGCGCAGAAAAATGCACAATTCGAACTGAGTGAAATTTTCTCAAAAACTTATTCAGGAATATTCATAATCGAATTAGCAGACGATAAATTGCGCAAGCGTTAGGATCACATCTCCTCAAACTCGATCATCAACCATTTTATGTTTTGCCAAATTAAAAAGTTGCACATTTTAGTTTCGAAAAATTTCCAAATCCTATTTTTCTTTGGAGAATAAAACATTTCATTCCTACTCTGATTTCACATGCATACGATATTTTAATTAAAAAATAACCTTATAAATAATCTAAACAAAAGGAAAACCGTTATTCTTTTATTTTTACTTCAAGAATCTGAATAATTCAATAGACTTGCCAAATATGGCAACCTAGATACGCTTAATCTTCACTCTTTCCACTGCGGAGTTACAATTGCGAAATGGCGAGAGCAACAATTTGCCTTTTGCGACAGGTTTTTTTATCGATATCTCCTAAAATAATTCGAATTTCGAAAAAATCGCTTCGACGTATGTCGGGACCCGTCCTAGAGAATTTCCATACAAAATTTGGTAGGTCTACGATCACCCGTCTGCGAGCTACGCGAGACACAGACGAACAAACTAACTAACGGACAGTTTACTCTCTGCTTTATTTATATAAATAATTAATAAATAGTTCTAAGAAAGAAAGTCAAGAGTTAAGTAAGAAAGTTGTTAAGAAAGAGTTGGTAACTGTGCAATAAATCATTAAATAAGTGAAAAATTTCTGATTGATTTTTTATTATTTGAAGCGGAAAAAAAACTATTTCGCGATTACCAGGGGCTCACGAATATCGCGAAAATTTTCGGTAATCAGTTTTTGCTTTCCTATGCATAGAAATCGGTTAATTAGAGAGCAAGAATTATGAATCTTTAAAATTCCGATTGGGTGACATTAGGATTTGGCGATTTAGCTAAGCGGATTTCAACTTTGGGAACCTACTTTTACCTCCGAATTTGGCGAAAGCCGCCTACCGGAGACATTCAATGGGATTTTTGAGAGATGAACAACACACGACAATGGCTGTCGTCGTCCGACCATTAGCGAATTACATAATAGGATTTTTGAACTTATTTTTCTTGTTGAATGTGAAAAAAACCCCCCCACCAAATTACAATGAGTTATGGCTGAAAAATGCAGACGTTGCAATCATGGATTTTTTATTGGACTACACAAACATTACTGAATTCTTCAGGAGTAGTGGTGAATAGGCTTTTAAACATAAAGTTAACTTGTTTGGGTGGTTTAGTTTATTTATTTTTCAATGTGTTGCAATATTTTTTAGTTTAAATGTTTAAGTAATTAAGTAGTTCATTATTACGTGAGAATGAATTTTTATGAGTTTTTAAATCATAAGAATACAAAATTTAATATAGTATATTGATCAGTATAGCCTTAATTATCTTAGTTCATTAAAGTTAAAGTTCATTTATAATTTAAAAACATAACTATTTCCGATAAGCGCTTTCAAATTTGGATGAAAGATATTTTTATATATTTGCTATTTCATATATATATTTTTTTTTTCGTCATAAGTTCCATATTTAAAAAAAAACTCTGATGTAGACACCACATGACTTCTTTGTACATCTATTAAATCATAAATATTTTCGGTGCATTTCATCGCAATTTACTTAATTTGAAAGTGATACAGTACTGCAATAATACTTCTGGCGATTTTCAGCCAAATTTAAGCTATCGCCATGCTGGTTTCAGTTTGAAAGATTTATTTTAGGGACATAATTTGGAGATATTTTGCCAGAAACCTCCAAGCTTGAGATAATTTGCAAGATTTTGGCCATAGTGGCAATAGAGATTGACCAGACTCTTAATGAATTGAAGGCATCCATAAACCTTAATGTATTGAAATTTTTTTTTGTGATCGTGTAATCTCAACATTATAATGTTAAACGTTTAATGTAAAATGTAATTTACAGATAATGCCAAATACGTAATTATTTTTTCAGCAGAATTTGGCGATATTTCTGCAAAATTCTCCGTGGTCAATGACATTTGTTTAGTTTGGTATGGACCAAACAATGAGTGACTATAGACATAATATTGAAGTTGTCTATAGACTTCACTGCATTGAAATTTTTTCGATGGCTCTTTAAATCAACTATCCAGTAGATTGGAAAGAAAAAAGAGGTGCATAACCAGATGTTACAACAATCCCAAATATTAAATTTCATTATTCTACTGTTAATGGTTTTTAAGGCATGCGAGTGACGTATACATACGAACATACAGACGTCAGGGAAAAAAGGAATGTAAAGATGGACTTATGGTTGCTCAGAAAGAAATGCCCATGTATACGTACAAATAATATACATGCATCCGTACATTGAGAGACGTCTCTCAAACTCTTTAATGGAAATTTAGAGTCGCAATCGTTGTTTTTTTTTCATTAAAAACTGCATATAAAAAGTTTGCGAAATCACGATACTTCCTCTTATTTCGTACAAGAAAGTAAAAAGAAAACTAAAAAGCAAAATAGCACCATAATAGCAACTGTAAAAAAAACATACAAGGTGACGTTTGCTTTGAAAAGCAATGGTTGCCACACTGAATCTGGAAGTTGAATTTTCGACACTGGTCCTTGAAATCAAACACTGAAAACAAAAGACTAGTCTGTTCGCGGAAACGAGAAAACGAAAGTAAAAAAAAAACGGATTACCAAAGAATTACATTTTTTTTGGCACCAATTTCTAGTTAGGCGAATTTAACCTTTTTTAATTCCAAACAGCGTAAATAGAAGAAAACAGAAAATCATACTGTGTTTGGCGCTTTGGCAAAATGCCAGGTGTTTACTCTTCGCCAGTTTGCATGTGCAATTGTTTAGTTTCGTTCTCTCGACTCTGCGAACGCACTATTGAGGTGTGTACGGCATCACAGTGGGGTAGCTGTGCTTTGGCAATGCCTTGAAGTATTGAAAGGAGGCTGTATTCGGCATATTGAAAACCAAGGGCTCTACGTCAAGGATTATTAAATCTCTCTAATTTTGTACTCTAAACTATTACAATTATGGGTCTATCTGTTACTTGAAAATTAACTTCACGAATTGTTGAGGTTATGTAAGAAGCTGATAGACACACGACATAAATGAAATCATTATGTCATTAATCGTGTAAAGTGCAATTCAGTATTATCATACCCGAAAATCGAAGTATTTGTTAGCTACAAAAAATGCACAAGTTAAAACAGTAGTTGGAAAAAACTGTACAAATTAAGAATTTGTTTAGTAATTTTCCTATAAAAGTTTTTAATGTTAATCCACAGTTGCATAAACAACACCTAACTCTTGAGATTTATAAATTTTGGTAATTTCAATTTTCGAACTTCGTAATTCACATATGCTTATGGAAATATGCCAAAACGTTAGAGAAAAGGATGCTCAATTTCTTTTTGCCAGTTATCCAGCTATGCATAAAAAATAGTAGTATCAGTTTAAGGACACCTGTCTATAGGTTTCCTTCAAAAATATGATGCTATTTCTGTATCGATTCGGTACAGGTAAAGATAATTGATTCGTACCTGTAAGACTGCAGCAATTTGTAGGATTGAAAGTAGTCTAGATAAGTATCCCTAAAGAAGTTAAAGATAGAATAGATAAAATTATGAATAGTAAATTAGGGATTTTAAATGATAGCTGACATTTCGAGAAAGGGTGTGGTTTATGAGAATACATTAATAAACTTCTGAATAATCCCGGGTAATTTTTCTAACTTTACTTGGATTCTGAATCTCGATTCTTTTTTTTTAATGTAAAATTTCAAGTCCTTTCGGGTACACCCAATGTAAATTTTAGTTCAAAAGTGTTAATATGATTTCAAGAAACCTTCCCCCCGTCAGAATTCATGGTGAAAACGTAAATGATATTCATATTCAGTCCTATTTTAATTTTTATATCAATAGTGGTAAGTAATAAGAGTTGAAAGTTGTTCTATATTATTAAAGATTTTAATCTTTATTTTTAAATTGGTGGATTTTTTTCTTTATATACTTTTCTGTGTATATAATATAGGGGGAAGAGGGGTTTTAAGTATTTCCTACCAGGAGACAGTTACAATAATCTGCACACCTGCATGTTAGAAAAAAAACTACATTTATTATTTATTTTTAGTAATTGTTAACTGTAAATCATATTAAAGCTAATTTGAGATAACTTAGAAATTTTCGGATTTTATTTTTTATTTATTTATTTTTAAAATGTCACAAGAAAGTGTTCTTATAGATTTCTATGTATGACATTAAAATTCAATAATGTGATTTAGTTGTACCACGCAACACTTCGCAAATGAATATGCACGCAAACATGACACATATATCAAATAGCAAGTATTTGTTTATAAGTTATCTGAAAAGAATGCAAGTACACTAAATTTGAAAATATTTTAGATCATTTTTCGCACATTTTGTCTATAGTTAATTAAATAACATGAAGTATAATGTTATGCAATTTTTGGATGTGCTTCTACTACGATATGGAAAACATACTTTATCCTTGTTATACAACATTCAAGAGTGTCTGAGTAAAGAGTATTGATCTCTAATTTTTATCACTAAATTTAAGAATGAGAGTATTTAATACTAATCTTTGTAATATCTGAATTCTTATAAACATATATATATATATATATATATATATATACAGATGTGAAATTCTCGTATCATTGTTTTTTCATGGACAAAATGGACAAATATGCCAATAAATTATGCAATT
Organism: Cheiracanthium punctorium; assembly: GCA_038373885.1. NCBI lineage: Eukaryota > Metazoa > Arthropoda > Arachnida > Araneae > Cheiracanthiidae > Cheiracanthium > Cheiracanthium punctorium. The sequence goes on along the minus strand of JAWZYV010016779.1, from coordinate 609,540 downwards.
AAATATTTAATGTTTAAAAGTAATACTCATTTTAGATTTTTAAAGACAAATTCATATCGCAAACTTTGGTTATATTTTCTAAAAATACATATTTGCAAATAACTTTGTAGTTTGTGTTTTAATAATAGTTTGTGTTTTAATGTGTTGCAAATAACATTTTTACTTCTCAGCGTGATTTTTTGGATGTAGAAACACCGGATTTTAAATGTTTACCATCGAACCTTAGTTTCGATTATCCATCTTAATTTTGAGAGTAATTAACTTAATTTTGAGAGTAATTAACTTAATTTTGAGAGTAATTAACTTAAAAATTTTCACCAATGTCTAAAGAATGACAAAGTCAAGAGTCATTCATTTATTATTATTATTTAAATATTTCTCAGGAAAAGTTATCAAGTTTGTTCGCAAGTTTAATGATAGGAATGCATTTATCACTAATCCTTTTAATATCTGAAGAATGCAAAACTGTGGTCGAGCTTCTGAGGATTGCTACTTGCATACATCGCAGTACACTTCGATAAATTATATCAGTAAATTTTCCCTGTATTCAATACATGTAATTTATGAACTGAATACATTTTCATACATATTTACAAAACATGCACATAATCATTAAAAATTCACATTATAAATAAAGAGAGTGAGAACTGAAAAAGTAAACAGTAGAAAAAGCAAGTTGGATAACAGTTGCCATTCGGCAAAAATTTTCTGTTTACACTCTCATGCTCTGAAGGTTGGTAAAGGGTGTCCCAAATTTTGCACCAGATATGAATTAAATAGAAAACTAATTAATTTACTATTAGAGCAACCAAAAAAAGGTAAACAGTTTGACAGCTTAAGGTTAGTAAAAATGTACGACTATACGAAAGAACAACGTGTTTTCATTGTTGAACAACATTTCAAAAATAATGAAAGCTTGATTCATGATGATTTTGATGATGAATGATGAGAAAGTTCATCTGATTCAGCACCTTTGGATTACTTTCTTTAGGGTTATTTGAAGTCAAAGGTCTATGTCAACAAGTCCACATCCACATATGCATGGAAGGGGGATGAGTGGATGAATCAACGAAATTCAGCGACATTCATTGGTCCTGGAGAATTTCCAGAAAAGAGTACATATGTGCCAGCAAAGCCATGGAGGTCATTTGCCCGATGTGCTATTTTATACATAAACCTATCCTATATTCTTTGTGTTTCAAAAAAAAATACAATTGAAAAATAAATCAGATTTTTCTATTTATTACAAATTATGCGTAAATTTTGAGACACCCTACAGAACAGGTATGGGCAACCTTAGAGAAGTTGCAGGCCAAATTTTAGGGTATTAGTGAAGTCGCGGGCCAAACTTCAGGATGTTAGCAAAGTCTCGGGCCGTATAATTGGAATTTGTATGGGATTTTGAATATTTTATATGGGTTTAATACAGGGTTTTGATACGTTCAGCGGGCCGGATCAAAAGCCGTCGCCGGCCACATCCGGCCCGTGTACCGGAGGTTCCCATATGTGCTGTATAACCAATTTGCAGCTGATGAAGGGTCAAGATTTTTCATTTGAAACGAACATGCTGGCGATAAAAATAATTTATGAGTGTTATTTTACAAAGTTTTATCTATTTTATCCCTTGCACACCAGTTTACTGATAAGTAGTTTTTTTTTATTGTTGTTGTTTCCTTCATTATTTTTATATCTGTATAACTGAGCTAACATTGTGCGGAAATAGGTAATTCCTTTGTTTAAACTTCCAGGCCAAAAACAAATACAACTGCTTTTTTTAAGTGCATGTCTTATTTGAGTTCCATTCAACGCTCACAACAAGTACAAGCTGCGTAGCCCAGGGACATTACGCATTCACTTGCCGGAAAAAAAAATGTACTCTGAAGTTTGCTAATCCAGACCTGTAGCTTATTTTAACAACTACTAATTCAAAGAGTGCATATAAACATTATAAGCATTAGTCTGCATTCAAATATATGCGATACTTCAAACACTATACGTGTCGCATCAACAAAAAAAATTTAATACGTTTATAAAAAAATATTAGAAATTGTAAATGATGTCTATGTTCCGCGGTTTCAATGCAGTTATAAAGCAGAGAATTTATAAAGAGTATAAAGCAAAAACAGTGATTGTTTTTTAAGTCTGTATTACTTATGATATAAGCAAATGTGAATGCCGTTGATAACAGCTTAAAATTTTGTACAGACATATTGAGAAATCGATAACATATTTACTTTGTTTTAGCAATTTCATAGTCCATTCATTTTCTCAATTTTACTGCAGTTTTCACCTTTAAAAGCAAATGCCATTCTATATCACTAAAATAGTATTGTATAATACATATGCATAAAGGTATGAAAAAAAATTCCTCCCTACTTAAAACATCTAAAAATCAGACTGTTTCTCAAGTTTTAACTATTTTCAGCTGCGAATCCAGTGACAAACAACATAAGAATGATTTCTCTAGAGGAAGTCAGTACACATGTAAGATTTAACCTTTTACGGTGGTGAGAAAGAATCATTACACGGAATTCAACCCCATATTTACTAACTTATTCGATTTTTCCGTAAGATTACCCACCAATTTTTTTAAGTAGCATACAAATCACACTGACGGTTTGTTAACCTATTGAAGACGCGCAGTCGATTTTTAAACCAAATAGAAATCCTCCAAAAAGACGAGCCTGACATGCATATCTACCAAGTAATGCATTCCCCCTCCTTTTTTGTTGTACTCGGCACTTTTTCGATTCCCCACGCTTTAGAAATATCCGATTTTGTTCCCTCTAACGGTGTTGTTCGAAAAAATCATGTGATTTTGGTACATATGTACAAATAAACTAATGCCATAACTGATAATAAACTGATGCAAGGCACTTCAAAATTTTGAAACTGTCTCTTTATAAGCTGTACTACATACTGAAATAAAAAATCCATCTGTATCCGTTTCAAAACTTTAGAAACAATTCTTAAAAATCGAAAATTTTCGCAAAGCGTGTCACTCTTCGAAAAATCTTCCAGCTCAGATCCCTGTTTAAGAATTGTTTCTGAAAATTTCACAAACGCCACAGCTTTTTCGCTCATTGCAGTGTGTAAAGCAGCTTAGGAAGAACCCTCTGGAATTTTTTGGAGACGCTGGTGCTGTTAGTTTATTCCAATTAGTGTACCAAGACTAAAATCAGAGTTTTTTTTCTTCGACATACACCCTTAAAGTAGGCAGGAAAGGGTAACCCATCAATGATGGTGGCACAAAGAGAAGCTTCAGCTGAGTCACTGAAATGGAGAAAAGCAGGCTTAATCCTTTAATGCGCAGTGTTCCCGCTCTGGGAACACCCAACTCTGAGGTTTTGACTGTTGACAGTCACGAAGAATAGATTTGATTTCTATAAAAATAGTGGCGGGTGACATAGCTCCACGAGAATCCTTTCCTCTTTAGTACGCCATTTCCCGTACAAAAATTGTGTCAAAATTATTTTTAACAGCACTGACATCTGCCGAAAAATGGAAGAATGCGAGAAAAGCTGAATAGATGGCCCAATGCTGAAAAGAGGGCAGCCATTGCCATCGCTCGACTTAACTAACAGCAAGAGGGCGGACGATCGAAACGTTCATAGCGTGGCACAGATCTAGAGACCCTTTTTTGACGCAGCTGGCTTTCGATCGTTCGCCCTCTTGCTGGTAGTTAAGTCGAGCAATGGCAACGGTTGCCTCTTTTTCAGCATTGGGAAAAGGTTGCGCCTCAAAGGCTTAAGATACTTCCGTCTTTCTGAAACAATACGGCCAAAATTTCCCCGTCGGGGAGAGATTCAAATCATGTGGACTCTACTAAGAACGAGTGGATAAGGCATTTAAAATTATGGATAGACGCGAGACGAAAAATAGGAGTCTCGCGTCTCGCAAAATAGCCTAAAAGCTTTGTCTCGTCTCGCAAAAATCCCTGTATCGTAATGTTAAAAATGTGTGTCTCGTCTCGCAAAAAAGACGTCTGCTGTCCATCCCTACTTAAAATGGTAGACGACCAAAGTGTGAAAGTCCTACGTTCAGGCCAAGTTGCAATTCTGTCAATCTAACGGTCTGGAGTTTTGGTTGGTTTTCTCCAGATGTAACGTGAATACGCTATAGAACCCCTTAGAAAGTCCCCCGACAAAGGCAACCCTCGTACAAGTCTGCCTTAATATATATAATACATACAGAATCATGTACTTTTATTCGTTTTAATTATGATCCTCTCATCCTCAGAATTAGTATGTACTGTAACAACTATTGTAAGAATAATTTACATTTTAATTAATTTACGATCTTATGAGAGAGTTTAGAATAAAAATTTAACAGCAAAAGTTTGTTTACCAAGTTTTTCTTTTCTTTTTATTTCCTTTTAGTAATAATAACATTCCTCGGCACTCCAACTCTACAGTTAAAAAAAATTCTAAGAGAGTTTTCATAAACAGTCTATAAAAATTACCCAACTTCCATTACTGCTTCAAAAGCCATTAAGATTTTAATTAATTTCAACAAACAAGGCAAAAATGCTTAAGCTATATATTTTTAGAGTAGTGATTAAATGAAGTATTTAATAAGAGTTAAAAATCTCTCTTAAATTTCAACAAAGAAAAAAAAAATCTTTTGTCGTCTTTAAGAGTGTCTGAAAAACTTTCAGAAAAATGAACAAGCATAATGAAAATGTAAATTAAAGAGCTAGTTAGGAAAAATAGGGAACAGTTTTCTAATTAGCATATTGTTAACACGCTAATTCAAACAGAAGCAATCTCGTGACAATTGAAGTGTTTGTGAAGCTTAAGTTTATAAAATTTTTCAAAAATAAATATTTTAAATTCAAAACTTACATGAGCGAATTAAGCTGAAAAGAAAATATTTTATAATGACTATTATGATACTTAAGATGATCAAGCGAGATATCCAAACACCGAATTCTGGATCTGTTCATTGAAAGTAAATTTTTCCAATTTATAAACGTTAATGTTTAGATTCAAACAAATAGCATCTAAAAAAAAATAAATAAAATATTCAGCCTTCAGCTGAAATTAGTTTCCCCTCCGCTAAAGAGGTTTTTTGACAGAACCTTTTAATTTGTATTGGCAGCCATGTACAGGATGTATTTGCATGTAAATCAAACGGGGAGAAACCAACCGTTCTTCCAGTGGTGTCAAGTATTTTAAACAATCCGGTATTCCGGGGAATTCGAAGCCATTGCTTATAGCTAATTCTGGTATTGTCAATTTAATCAAACAATCGTAACATGTTTTGCAAAATTTGCCAATATCATCGATACACTTATTGACAGACGATTCAGACTTATTGATTCAGACACTCTTATTGACTTTTTGAACCACAGTCGATCACAACAATAGCATTGGTGGATTGGACCATCAGCAACAGCTTCGAAAAATTTCTCAGCTAATTTACGAAATTCTAGTTCTTCACACCTTACATTTAGATCAGTATCTGTTCTTGGTCTTTTCGATGGTATATCTAGACAGAGTCGTAAACGTTTTCTGTCTTGTCTTCTGGATTTGGATTCCGCTTCTTGAGCACGAAAATCTGGATCTTCCCTTTTTCTTTGCATAAATAGACGGTTAGTTTCACGATGACTTTCTTCCGGATCAGACAACTGGCGAGGACGGCCAGCGCGGCCTTGAACAACAGTCCCGGGTATATTCTTCTGATATTTAACGATGTAATACTGAACAGTAGAGCGTGAAATACCAAGCCTACGAGCTATTTCACACTGATCCCGCAAAAATGAAAATTTTAGAAATGCCACGACAGAACACCACCACTTGCTCCGAGGAGGGACAAAAGTTTGAACGCGACTCTGGAAACAAATCCAAGTTCTGAAAAATGAAATCGGAACCTCGGGAACTTGACAGCCAGTCGCAGACGCTCTGACAAAATCTTACAGTTTCCCCTTTTGTTTCATCTGACGTTACTTTGAAATTTTTCAAGTATCCATTATTCCAATCATGTGTCGGATCTTGGTGTGTTTGAAATTTCCGTGAGATCTGTAAGATTTTATTTACTATCAATTATCATCCACGACTTTTTTTGTCTGCCCAAAACTATTACCCTCTTTAGCGGAGGGTAAAAAATAAAAAAAGATGCTGTTTGACTTATAATAAATCATGATTCAATTACGTTTTTTACTTTCAAGAAATGGAACAGATAAATTTCTATTTACTTTTCTTTGACAGTTGTATTGAATGTCTTAAAAAAACATTGATGCACAAACTGTGTAATGAAAGATTTGTGTCTATTCGACTTCATTCACACAATTCAGAATTTCAGATACTTTAACATTCAAAAGAGGATTGTTTCTTTGAAATTCTCGGAAGGCTGTAAATAATTGGAACTAAGCATGCCTATGTAATTACCTGTAGTTATATTTCATTTAAATATAAAACAAGAACAGATGGTTTAGTGATAAGGAACGTTTTTAAGGAACATTTTTCACTCTGTAGGGTCTTTAATATGGGTTAGTTGTTGTAGTAATTTAGTCCCTGGTGGGCAAAAAAAAAAATACCATTTCAACAGGCGGGAAATTCCAAATTTAACTTTTCTCCCTTTAATCCTTATAAATAAAAATGAAATTCTGTTTGTTTGTTTGTTTGTTTGTTTGATTGATTGTTTGTTTGTTTGTGGATTTGATTCGTATACAAATCCACAAAAATGGACCTATCGGCCTGAAATTTTGCACAGATATGTAAAATAATATAGAATAAATCATAGTCCACTTTAAAACTTTGAAAGTCCACCCGTTCCCGGAATTTAAGAGATTTTTTATGTTCTCCACGCAAAAAGCTTTCCGTAATTGTAACCCCTGTAGTCAAAAAAGTGTGAAATAAGGATCGTGGTTGCCATGTGTAGCGATTTTGCCGAATAAAATGTTTTTAAATTCTCAAAGTAAAAATAAAAGTATAATAATGATTTTTTTTTGTTAGTTTATATTCATAAGGTTATTTTTTTAAAATTATAATATCGTGTGCATGGGAAATCGGAGCAGGAATGAAATGCTTTATACGCAAAACAATAAGAATTGAAGATTTCCGAGGCTAATATGTTAAAATTTTTTAGTTTGGCGAAAAAATAAAATGGCTCAAATGCCCAGAAAGTGAGTTCTAGCGGTTTGCACTGTTTCCGGCTTGGCGCAATTTACTGAGAGCTTAAGGAAACGGATTTTTGAAAACAAGTGCAAAGGTTTTATTAGAATACAGCGTTAAATTTTAATGATCCGTGCAGAAATAATGCAGTTATTAAGGGATTTCAAGCGATCTATCTTCAGCATTCTCGCCAATTGAGTGCATTGATTTAAGTTGGGGGAATTCCTCCAAATTTCAGATAATTGAAATCTTCGCATATAGTACATCGGAGTAACGATGAATAACACATGTTATAGTTGATAATTTAAAAAATGAGGCTGTATTAAGGCATTCCACTTTTCAAAAAAATGCCTGGCGGTCGAACCATTTCCCATTTTGATTGCTGCTAAGTCAATGCTTCGAATGATTCCCTGGAAAAACTCTTGCAAAATGGCGTATGTTGGCACTTTGGCGAGGCTTAGATTTGAAACTGGATTTTATTTGAGACTCGCACTCGCAAACGGGTGAACGTAGACCTACCAAATTTTGAACGGAAATTCTCCATGACAGGTCCCGACACATCTCGAAGCGATTTTTTCAAAATTCGAACTATTTTAGGAAATATCGATAAAAACGTATCGCAAAAGGCTAATTTTTGCTTTCTGCCATTTCGTAATTGTAACCCCACAGTGAATTAAGCGACAATTAAGCTTATCTAGGTTGCCACATTCGGCAGTTCATTAAATGATTCAGACTTACTAAAAATAAAAGAATAACGATTTTTTTTATTTTGATTAGATTATTTGTAAGGTTGTTTTTAAATTAAAATATCGTGTGCATATGAAATCAGAGCGGGAATGAAATGATTTATACTCAAAAGAAAAATAGAATTTGGAAATTTTCCGAAAATAAATGTGCAACTTTTTAATTGGTCGAAAAATAAAAGGGGTTGATGTGCGATTTTGAGGAGGATTCTAACGCTTGGCGCTATTTATAGTAATTTAATCGTCTGCTATTTGGGTTATGAATACACCTGCGTATAAGTTTTTAAATTTTCATTCAGTTGGAATTGTGCATTTTTCTGAGCAGCTTTTCTGCATCTATTTCTAATATATTACATCCAGAAAAAAGGATGTTAGAAATATCAATTTTAACTGTCCAACTTAATAAAAGAAGGAACGAAAATAGGGAAGACCCATGGATTATAACTCTTTTTATATATAGCACTTTAGTGCGTATTTAAAATCTGAAAGTGTGTCAGATTTTCTATGATTCTAGCGCTTGGCGCAATTTAATGAGAGGGTATTTTTAAAAACAAGCGTAGGTTATCTTATAAATAAAAATGAAATTCTGTTTGTCAATTTGTTGATTTGGGTAGTATACAATTCCACAAAAATGGACCTGTCACCCTGAAATTTTACACAGATATATGTAAAATAATATAGAATAAATGATAGTCCACTTTAAAACTTTGAAAGTCCACCCGTTCCCGGAATTTAAGAGATTTTTTATGTTCTCCACGCAGAAAGCTTTACGTAATTGTAACTCCTGTAGTGAAAAAAGTGTGTGAAATAACCATCTTGGTTGCCATGTGCGGCGATTTTGCCGAATAAAATGTTTTGAATTCTTAAAGTGAAAATAAAAGAATAATAATGATTTTTTTAGTTTATATTTGTAAGGTTATTTTTTTAATTATAATATCGTGTGCGCATAAGAAATGAGAGCAGGAATGAAATGTTTTATACGCAAAACAATGAGGATCGAAGATTTCCGAGACTAATATGTAAATTTTTTTAGTTTGGCGAAAAATAAAATGGCTGATAGGCCGATTTTTAGAAAGTGAGTTCTAGCGGTTTGCACAGTTTTAGGCTTTTTGGCGCAATTTACTGAGAGCTTAAGGGAATAGCATTTTTGAAAACAAGTGCAAAGGTTTTCTTAGAATACAGCATTAAATTTTAACTATCCGTGCAGAAATAATGCAGTTATTAGGGCATTTCAAGCGATGTAGCTTCAGAATTCTCGCCAATTGAGTACATTGATTTAACTTGGGGGAAATCCGCCAAATTTCAGAAAATTGAAATCTTCGCATTTAGTACATCGAGGTAACGATGAATAAAACATGTTATAGTTGATAATTTAAAAAAGGAGGCTGTATTAAGGGATTCCACTTTTCAAAAAAATGCCTGGCGGTCGAACCATTTCCCATTTTTATTGCTGCTAAGTCAATGCTTCGAATGATTCCCTGAAAAAACTCTTGCAAAATGGCGTATGTTGGCACTTTGGCGAGGCTTAGATTTGAAACTGGATTTTACTTGAGACTGGTATATATAATAAGACTGGTTATAGATAAAAATGAATGTTGGTATGTATGTAGGAGGTTGAAAAACTCAGCACCGTTTCACCGATCTCCATGAAATTTGGTTCACCTAAGTCTTTTATCATCGAG